>JAOWBP010001760.1:35795881-35826978 GCA_028571105.1 Tragopan temminckii | reverse complement strand
CGTGGCAGGAGGGTTGGAGATTTATGATCCTTGTGGTCCCTTCCAACCCTGGCCATTCTGTGATTCTGTGATTCTGTCTGGCATCAACCACGTGAATTTCTTACCTTCACCGCAAACTCTGTTTCTGTTGCTTTATGAACACACCTCTTGCACACTGAATAGGAGCCAATTCCTATGTCCTCCTTGATCTCATATCCATCTGTAAAGTGAATATTGTTTCCATGTAATTGCTATAGAGAAAGACAAAATAAACAAGGTAATCAGGACATGGGTACATAAATGCAAGGACTAGCCTAGTTGTTCACAAAGTGCTTGATCTCATCTTCTCCACAGAATCCTCTTGTTCTTAGCTGATGTTTTCTAAGTCTAATTAAAAAATATCTGAAGCTTTTTATCTAAACAAGTGTGTCCCAGCCCTTTTTACCTTTTTCCCAGTCTGTAAGAGGGAGTTTTCCATTTAGAAGTAATAGAAAAAAAAGGAGTGATCTTGTAAACTATTTATGGAATGCAGACAACCACTTCCTATTAGAAATTCACAGGGAACTGCAGGCCTAAGTCTCTTGAGAAATCCACATTTCTTGACTACAGAAACTTATTCCTAATTACTGAAGGGCCAGATAATTTGGGCAGGCAGATTGATTAGGTGATGATGCCCTCCCAAAGCCCAAATTTGAAACCTTGCTGCAAACTCCATTCCAGGATTGAAGAAATCACCAGCACCTCTAAAAACCCTATAGGACCTTCTGTCTAAAAACGTGTCCTCACCAGAAAAGCCTAAACAGAACCTTGTCAGACGTGTAACCATATAGGATGTGCACATATTACATTCAATACACTTTTAGAAGAAAACATAGTTACAATTTTTTTGGGGTGTAATTGTTTGGATAATATTCACTTAGTGGTGCAGAAAAGAGCTTTTAATAATAAACTGTGAATTATTAAAATAGGGATGAAAGCTGGTACCATAAGCAAGGACTCTTCCCCTTGAGGCATGTGTATCTCTTGCTGTGGGTAAGAGAAAAGATTTTCCTTGTGGGAAAATCTGCAGTGTCTTTGAGCAGCCCTCTTCCTCTCCTGATTCACTGTTCCTCTGATGTGCTGAGCCATTTGTAGCAATACATTTCTGGTTTACTCCAGTGTGAAATTACAATTGCTGGAGAGAATGTGATAGGGAAATGGCAGCAAGAAACCAAGAATCTGGCAATTGTCCTTCCACTGCCAAGCCAGTCTGGGTTATGTGAGCATGACCAGGCTCTTGTGTAATCGCAACCGGAACACTGTGGCCTCTCTATACCCAGGAGCTTGGGCTCCCTGTGCGTGGCAGACTACGGAAATAATTCATTAAGCCTCTCTGCCAATACTGACTGTATCACATAACTCTAGACAAAACTGTTGAGAATAACATCAGTCACTAAAAAACAACACTTCATTACCTGCCCTGTAATAGTGTTTCAGGTATGCAGAAGTACTTTTCATCTGAGCTGTGATAAGGTATGATCCCTATTTCCTTTGTAGGGCAGCGGAGAATGTGAATGTAAAGATAAAAGCCTTTGTGAAAAAATGTATCTAATTTTCCATCTCCTACATGAAGCATGGAAACAGATGAGGGTTGGGTGAATCTGAAATGCTGAGGCAGTTTAAATACAATGTGCACATATGTACCTGCCCATCAAGTGCAAAGTTTAACATCAGCATCCATACCTGCACAATTGGATGAACGGTGATTTTGTGCACATCCTGCTGTGCAGGCTCCTGCACCAAGTTAGAGGCAACAAAGCTGAACCCTCTGAAAAGATGATGAGCATTGGCACTTGGAGGAACACCTGGGGAATCTGTAGAAGGAAGAAAATGACCTCATGAGTGGCACAAAGGATCAGAAAGTAATAGTACAACAACTGCAATAGAGTTAGTCACCCTGTCAGTCAGCTGCACACTCTGCTGAACTGGTAGACATGTATTTATCTAATTCACCTCCATAATAAAGACTCTAATGTGCCTTCTCCATCTCTTCCCTCTGGATGTGAACAGTGCAGGGATATTGTTTGCAAGATCACTGCTCTTGGATACAGAGGTTTAATCATGGTTAATTTTCATTCCAGTGTGAAGCACCGTCTGTGTCAGGAGTCTGCATAGGCAGAGAAGGGACAGTATGACAAGGACAGGAGAAGGACAGATAGCTCAAGGCAGGGCACCCCTTTGGATTTGCAGAAGTTCTCCAGGGAGTGGAAAAAAGTTGCAGGATGCTTTATCTGTCCTTTGTGGAACACCTTGACTACAGAATTTACAAAGGCTTAAGTAATGCAATGTGATGTGTGGATGAGGAGAATGCAAAGGAGAAAAGACCTGAAGCGAGTGTAAAAGCACAATGCTCCCAGAGTGGTGGTTTGCAGTCTCAAAGGGATCTTTCTGGAGCAGTTTTAGGAGCTGGGATCTACTCCAGGAAGAAGCTGGTTGACTTGTCCTCAGGTGAACAAACTGGCTGGGGGTGCTGAGACTAACCTCCCCACGCCAGGGGAGTTCAAAGAGCCCTGAATTGTTCTGCCTTTGCAATGAAACAACTAGAGAACAGTCTCTGGTACCTTTCTGTCAATGAGAGAAACATCCTGCCAAAGCAAGAAGAGAAGAGAAGCTTCACTTAGAATTCTGAAATGCTTTAAAGAGATCTTTCTCCCACAGTGTATATTTTGTCCAGGGCACTTTCATAAGCAGTAAGACCAGCAATGCAAACTATTCCTGGGCATGTAAAATGTAAACTGTGGATATTTTTTATTCCCCTTATCATTGTGATTTCTAAAATGTAACATGTGGTTTACTATACAAGGTTCAGTCTTTCTGAAGGTGTAATAGGGTAGAAACAATTGATCTGCTTAGAAAAACAGAACTGAGACTGCAGCTAATTCTACATCTCTACAAAGTCTCAGCTTTGGCTGAAGTCAGAAACAAGCACAGCAAGTCTAACCTCACTCCAAACTATGTGGAAAAGCCTATTCTTTGGTAAAACAAAGTGGGCTATTTGTTTATTTGTGTGTCAATGAGAACAGTCCTTGAAAATACATGGATGAATCCCATCAGACCTTTTGCATCACTATGTACTTCTTACAATGGCGTATATACTAGAATAGTTTTCCAAAATAGATTAGTTAAGTGAAAATAATATTTATTTTGAAAATGGAATGGGAATAATTCAAATCTTGAACATTACTGAACTATAGAAAAGTTATTACTCAGCTCTAAACCACAAGTGCTAGGTCATCTCTATTAAAAACAACTGTTCCTTCATAATTCACTGCTAATATTTTTATGAAACACTGTATAAGAACAACTGATTGTTTGGTGTTCAATGTTAAATATTCACTACCACTGACTAATGTGCCCATTGTATGGACTGGATGTTAATACACTTGTGTTAAGTGCAAAACTCCGTTTTATGTTTTATGTTAACTGTGATAGTTATGAATCCTAAACCCTTTTCCTAGTCTTGATAAATATTGAATCACTGCATATGTCTGACACCCTTGCAAGCACCAATCTCCTATAATGGCTATTTTCCTAAATGTGAAAGCTATAATGCTTTGTCCTTCCTGAGCATGTTACAGTATTACAGTATTCATAAAGGCCTAATAAATCTGTAGTAATTTACTTCAGCATGCTTCACTGGGGTTAGCAAGCATTATTATTTTATTTGCCGAAGAGGAGATTTAGTTTAGATACCTGAGGTGCAATTTTACATACATTTTCTCAGCAGTAAGGTCAGCCTAAGATGCCTGTGCTGGTTGTGGAAAACTGCTCAATCACTTACAACAGTGCAACCATTTGTGGGCTGAACTCTAAGTTGGATTACTGCAATGATCTTGGTTTGATTCATGTTCAAATAATCACTTATAGCCTGGATCACTTCTGCTCCCTGTGAGGCTCCGTAGACAGCTGAGTCAACATAAATGAAATGTTTATGTGGACTTAAGAAAAAAGTGACCAGAAAAACTGACTCAAACTCAGATGAATCCCTGAGAAAAGGTAATATAAAACTGTACCCGCAATGATGAACTGTCAGTATTGGAACTGCACCTTTAGAATCGTCAGAGAAGAGCTTAGGAGTCTGCAGAAAGGTGTTTCAACCTCCAGACTAAAGAAAGCTTTCTGTGAAACAGCAAACTACTAGACTGGCAAGTGACTGGTTGCAAAACTTTGACTAAACCTGATTCTAGGCAGTAGAGCTCATTTAATAATTGAAGAAACATCTATAAAATACATAATTAAATACTAGCTAGAGATACAAAGTTCTTTAAAGCCTAGAGCAGTTACATTCAGCTAATATAAGCAACAATAATAGCAATAAAATAGCCAATAATTACATTGTTTCACTATAAACAATGCAGACATATTAATGTGAAGTTGGTGAAATGTTCCTGTCTTCTTAGAAATGCGAAGCACTCTTTGCTTGCTGTTGGGTATCACAAAACCCAGCAACTCCACAGGTGATCAGACTTTTTGACTCAGTGGAATGGGGAGGGAGATTATGAATGAGATGAATCACTATAATGATCCATCATCCATGTGCCATTGTGCTAACCTGTGGGGGTCCGAGATGTGAATTCTGGATCAAAGTGGAAAGTGTCTTCTGGCCGTCCCACTGCAGGCTTGAATGGTGGCTTGATTTCTTTTCTGTACAGTTTCTAGAAGAAGAACAAACCACAGTCAGTACGCTGGCAACAAATTCTGCTACTTCAGTACTCACATATAGGCTTCCCTGCTTTGGTGCAGCCTTTGTTAGCCCAGCGCCATCCTTGCAGGGCTGACAAAGAGGATAATGAAGCCACAGTACTGGCTCTTGTTTAACTGGCAGGCTTCAAATCTACGCCCTGGCTGGTTCCTGCAGATCTTATTTATCAGGACTCAGAATGTAAACGCAATGTTTCTGGTCAAAATTTAGACCATGAACAGTCTATCTGGAGCATCTGGAAATTCACTGATCTTAAGGGTAGGATTGGAACATGCAATGGGAAACCACATATGGGTGAGCTGAGCATCACATTAGTGATAACAAGCTCAAAGAACCACTTGGAAGCAGTGACTGCTTTAGCATTTTTTGTTTGTCAAGAACTAGCAATATGTTTGACACCCTGCCAGACTGAGCTGAGAAACAGGCCTTGCTGCTTGGAGCTCACAACCTAAACAAGAGATTTGTTCTTTTGGCATATCTGGTGAAATGGAAGGAGCTCACAGAAGAAGATTAGATGAAATCCATCCAATCTTCCCATCTAAAGACAGTAGGAAGAAAGCACTGCAGATGGGAGGGAAATCGTTTTAAGGGTGAAAATGCAGATTGAGCAACTGATCAGAGGAACAAAACTAAAGAAAAAGTTAAGGAAGAGGGGAAGATGTACAACAGGTAACATCTGGGTGAGTTTTTGCTGGGGAATGAGGGAGCATGTAGGGGACCACCTAAGCAACAGGCCCCATATATGTATACTAATACCTTGCCTTTGTTACAGGGGATCTCCTGGCCTCTTTACTCATACTTAGCAATGTTTAAGAAACTGCTCCACTGCGTTCCTTTGCAAGCATTCATATGCACACACACACACACATTCTGGAAGATGAATAAACTTGGTATGTCTGGAACTGACCCAAGGCCTACAGATGTTAAAGGAAAGAGTCCGATTGATTTCAACTATATCTGCATTATCTCTGCTTCAAGTGGCCAAACCTGAACACCATGCTGATGGCAGCACCAGGAACAAAGCTCCCATTTAACTCCCTGCCCCATGTTTCCATCCCTAGGCTTGCTCCCTTTCTGGCAATGTTTTGTTCTCAGGTTTCAAAGAACTGAATTTGTTGCCACAAACAGTTTCCAATAATTAGCATGCCTGAGCAGAAATAGTTTGTTTCTTTCAAACTTTCAAATCATGATAAGAGCTGGAGAGCAATTTAATGACTGTTTACAATATATATATATTGTCAAGGTAACTTTTAAAACAACTTCATAATGAGCTGGTTTTCCAAAACTTTTAATGGAGATTAAATATATGCCTGTCCAGCTCTCTGCAAGCAGGAAGATTTTTTTAAACTGTGATTTTTGTGGTGAATTAACTTCTATAATATAAAGCATGTGGTCAAACCTAATATATATATGCATCAACATAATTTAAACTTTATTTTGCATAGATAAATAACAGTTATTGAGGCAGGACATTCTGCAGCATAGTATTAGCATTAGTATAAAGCAGATGTTTGTGGCTGAATTACGATTCCTTGGAAAAGTGGAATGGTGAAGTTGGAAATGACTCTGCAGTAATTAATGGCCATTTCACCATAAAAAGTTCCTGCTTGTGCAAAATTGTTCCATATCTTCTGAGAGAAAAAGAGATAAATAATTGTTGTAAGCCACAATGGAAAGCTAGTCTTCCAAATAATTAAAAGCCAATTGTGATCTTAAGCAGGAAGTGTCACTCATCAACTGAAAAGTATAAACCTATTAATTAACATACACATTTTTCTGTCTGCAGGGTGCTTTAAAAGAGCACTCAGCACCTACTGTGGGTTTTCCTCTTGCTAGGATTTAACCTTGAGTAAGCTATTTGCTTCCAGCTTCTTCTATTTGTCTTAATTCACTACTGCAGTGCCTCTACTGCAAAAAGCAATCTGGTCACACACACATGCTTCCTCCTTGAAATAAATGCACTCCTCATCCTGTGAGGTCCAAAAATTGGAAAACATTTTAGAACTGTACATCATTTGGGAACTGCACTCTCTTTTCATTATCATAACCATATTCTGCCCAGCCACTCGATTCTTCCCTCCATCTGTAGTTTCTTAAGTGCTGTTGGATCTACTTTTGTGTTTTGAATCCCTAACCCACATCCTCCTCTACTGAGGAGGGATTTGAGATTCATCATGAGTCACATGCCACCTAAAGATGTGTAATCACAAATCCGCTTGATGGGAGGGAATGGAAACAAAGAAGTTGCTTGTGTGGGAGAAAGGAACCTCCTGAGTGCAAACTGGTTGACACCCTTTCCCATTTCCTTTTCCACTTGCAGTTGTGTTTGTTTCCAGTGTTTCTGACTAGGAACAGCAAAAGGTCAACAGCCTAAAATATTTTTCATCCCAGCTTTTTGAATCAGGTAGCTAGATCGAACTGTGAGGAACAAGAATGAGCAGAGCAGAATCATCTGCAGGCTTTGCTATCCTGGCTCTACTGCTCTGAGAGAACCACTACAACCAAAGCCAATTCATTGAAGCAAACTAAACCACAGTGCAGAGTGAAAAATGAAGGTTTACTGCAGGCAGAACACATCTTCCTTTAAATGGCCCATACCCTGCTGACGTTAATTCACAGGCGACACAAACTGACCTAAGAATCATGGTCACTGTTTTCCAAAAAAACAGAGAGCAAACCTCTCAGAGGATTTGAGATCCTTCTAGTCTTTCCAAGAATATTTCTGATTTTAGGTAAAGCATATTAACTGATCATGTCTTATCACAGTCCCAAAATTATTTGAGGCTGGTGGCATATCTCTTCCACATTGATCTCTTCCAACATAAAATCAGAGTGACAAATGACATAACAAGATAAGTCTGGACTATTGTATTTGACCATTTTTATCTGACTCTCAAATAACTTCTGGTGATTTTTAAACAGCTATCATCATGTCTTCTGTTGACACCAAGCCGAGCGGTGTGATTGATTAAGCAGAAGGAAGGGTTGGCATCCAGAAGGACCTTGCTAAACTTGAAAGGTGGGACCTTGTGAACCTAATGAGGTTCAACAAAGCAAAGTGCAAGGTTTTGCACTTGGGTCAAGATAATCCCAGATATGTAAACAAATCGGGAGAAGAACTCCTTGAAAGTAGTCCTGCTGTGAAGGACGATGGGGGCCTGGTTGATGGAAACCTTAACATGAGCCAGCAGCATGTGCTTGCAGTTCAGAAGGCCAATGGTAACCTGAGTTCCATCGGAAGAGGGGTGACCAGCAAGGCAAGGCGATTATTCCCCTCTACTCTGCCCTTGTGAGGCCCCAGCTGGAGTTCTGCATTCAAGACTGGGGGCCCCAACACAGGAAGGATGTGAAGCTTTTGGAGAGGGTCCAGAGGAGTGCCATGAAGATGGTCCAAGAGCTGGAGCACCTCTCCTATGACGATAGGCTGAAGGAACTGGGCTTGTTCAGCCTGGAAAAGAGAAGGCTACAGGAAGACCTCATAGCACTTTCCAGTATTTAAAGGGAGTTTATAAACAGGAAGGAAACCAACTATTTACATGGGTAGATACTGATAGGACTTTAAAACTAAAGGAGTGGAGATCTAGACGGGGAAGTTTTATACTGAAAGAGTGGTGACGTGCTAGAACATGTTGCACAGAGAGGTTAGCGAAGCCCCATCCCTTGAGGTGTTTACGGCCAGGTTGGATGGAGCTCTGGGCAGTCTGATCAAGTACCAGATCTAGTGGCTGACAACCCTACCTGTGGCAGGGCGTTGGAACTTGATGATCCTTGAGGTCTCTTCCAACCCAAGCCATTATATGATTATGTGAACTCTAGTCACAAGAGTCCTGGTTTGGACTTCTACAAAACCCATAGAAAAAAAATGTGTATGTGGTGTGCCTGGAAAACATATTTAAAAAAAAAAAAAAGAGGAAATGGTTCCCTTGACCGAGCTTCTTTGATAAAAAATTGAATTGAATACACCTTTCAGAAGTAGAAGGATGCTACCCTCCACAGTGATGTGCTTGTAGTGCAAGGATACATCTACCTGTCATAGAAAACCCAATAAGCAGACAAAAAGATGAACTGCCTTCTAAAATGTTTGTCCTCTCCTAGATTAATGGCACAATGCTATTACCTTCAAATGATAGAAAAGCTAGCAGAATTCAGGCCTCCAGACAAACTTCTGCTGTTGGTAAAATCTGCCTTAAATAACACAATTCCAGTTCAGTTTGATCTCTGATTAATATTAGAGGAAATAGAACTCATGTCCTCTTTCCTCCTACTTCTTCCCAGCAGTATCTGACAGTTCATTTTCTAGTGTTCCATTTGCTCCAGTTCTAATTTAGTCTGTCATCTAAACAAAAAAAAAAAAAAACAAAAAAACTGGTTTTGTCTCACTCCCCTGCCTGCAGTCTGCAAAAATGAATTTCATTTTTCATTTTCAATGAAAAGCCAGAAATTCTTTAAGCATGACCTGGAAAGAAGAAACAGTAATACAAATAGCAGGAACCAGGCTGTGCTTTCTAAGATCCAGTGATTGAAATTATCTGAAGGCAACTCAGTTTGGGTCTCTTTGTCTTAGAGAGATAAGAGTGCAACGGCAGTAAGCAGTTAAAAGGTCTGAGAAGGAGATGGACAGCTGATCTTCCTGTGAATCCCAGGTTTGATCACAAAAGACAGTCCATTCATTTACCAGAAGAGCTATCCAGTTTGTGTCACAGTGCCAACAAAAAACTTTAGAGCAGTAAGACAGATTTTTGCAGAAACCTTCACTTATTTTTCATCATGGGAAGTGGGGACTTGAAATTTTGTTGCGAGATGACAATAGCTGTAAAAATAACAGTCATACAGAAATTAGCTCATGCTATAATTTATGTTTTGGTATAAATATTCTGATTAGATTCTTTAATTCATTTAGCGCTATCTACACAGCAAATGTTACACCTGGACTGAATGTCAGTGTCTCAGAATATGAGAATGCAGCCAAGATATTGCAGGAAAGGACTAGAGGAGGATGATTTTCTATAGCCATGTCCATATTTGCCAGGATTGAACCTATTGCTTCTGCCGTGCTTAGCATGAGCATCTGGAGCATCATAACAGGGTTCCTTACATCATGTATGTCATTTCCACTGCGTTCACTGCCTGCATCCAAACCAGACACTGTGTCTGGTTGTGTCCGTCTAAAGACAGTGAAAGATGGGAAACAAGTGGGAAATGACTGCTCCAACAGGTAAACATTTCACTGATAGAGACAATAAGCAAGCCCTTATTCAAAACCCAAGGGAACAGCTCTGACAGTAAATGAAGATGCGATTTATACATTTGTGCCTGCAATTCTAATGACTTCATCAGTATGATATCTAGACATCACATATAACTTGGAAAGAAGGAACTAATTCTCATTTCTGTTTTGAATCTTTTCATAAACTGATGCTAAGCAGACTGGTGTTTTTTTTTTTCTAGTTAGCATGTCACTTCTGTTGTAGGAAAAAGTTTGCTTAAAAATGACCTCTTTTTACACTGGGTTTCTAGAAGACAATAACCCATTGTGATCCTTTGTAATAAAGGGACTTTGGATATAGGATCATTTTATTACAGCCCCTGAAAGTTTCTATGCTGCCAATTGCAGCAGTTCTGTCTATCAGAGTTGTCAAGGTGCCTTAGAAGCTCTCCAGGAGAGATTGCCTGTTGTCCATGGAGGCCTTTATGTTACAAAGATATAAATCAAATTCACATCCTGCCTCATTAATGCTGTTGTTTGTTGATTCTTTTTTCTTCAATACAGAGATCAGCACTAAACACCTATGCCTGATCCATTTCTGATCTCCATACATGCTCTGCTTCTGTCCATAGAGAACTTGTTAACAGCTGGATCACCATCCTAACTCCAAGTCTTGGCTTTAGTTCAGGACTGGTGTGGCTCATATCACTCTGAAATGCATACATTACTGCTGCTGTACCTATGTAAGTCTCCCAAGATCTCGCTGAGTAATAGTAAAATTAGGAATAAAGGAGGAACTATATTACATAAAGATAGTTGACCTATGCAATAATGATTCATCCGTATCCAAGAGAGTGCAATGAGAACTAATCAGATTGGATTGGATTGAAATAAGTTTTTACAGCTATATTTTACAGCGAAGTTACAGTCTAAATAAGACATCATAAGGAGTTAATTATACTTCCCTCTCTAGCTGCAAGTTATGCTTGTGCATATCTACCCTGGTCATGGTATGCATTTCCCTTGCCTGCCCACATGAACTTAATCAAATGATGGAGGACTGTGAAAATTCCTTAGGACGGGCAAGAGTGAATCTCTGTCAAGATACACTGGCTCATTTCTCCATGATGTAAGGAGATGCTACACTAGCAAAAGGGAAAAGAGAGATGTCATCACTGTTCCAATGTTCCGAACTAAATTAAAATTTAAACACCTGCCCCAAAGGCGAAGACCACAGAGATATAAAAGGAACAGAAGCAGTAATAGTATTAATAAAAACCTCTTCCAGATTCTGTTTGTTTGAATACCTTTAGAGTTGATAAAGTTGTAAAGCTTTTATATAGTATCTTATGATCAGCAAAAAGCAGAAGATGAAGAAGAGTCTAGACACCGGAACCTGTATAAGAGGACAAAGAAACAGTGGAGCCATGAAGAAAAGTCTCAAACTCTACTCTCATTGATCATCTTGTAACATGCTAATGACTCATGCCAACTCTTCAGCATGCTTTTCAAAGTAGCTTCATGTGGTTTTCCAAAATAAATGATTCTGCAGGCCATTTAGAGGCCACTTGGGCACCATAAAATGTGCTTCCACAGAGGAATTAGCTTTATTGAAAAGCCATGGGCAGTGGTTTGAAGATGGCAGCGTGACAGACATTCACACTGTTTTACCAGAATTTATTGTAAGAACTGAACCAGTAAGAACAGTGACGTGTTTCAAAGAGACAGAACAATACCATAACACAAGTCAGACAAAATTAAACAAGAAAATATTAGTGGATGCAGAAAAAGGGAGCTCTGATGCATTGACAGATGCCAAAAATCATGAACAAAAAGTGTTTGCCTCCAAGTTTCTTTAAAAAAGCAAGGCTTAACCTGCTGCAAGTCTGAGTTGAATATTTAGCAAAACTCTACTGCTAGCTTTATGAGCTGTATCTGATAGCAATAAGATAAATCCTTGTTTACCATTCTATGAATCATGTCTGTTTGACATTTCTTATTGGAGCTATGTTATATTTGATAAAATGACTGCTGTTCCAATTTTGAACACTGATGTTAAATTAATGACTCACCTCAATAAAACATCAATCACTTGTGAGAGGAGTTGCTATTTCCTGTACTGGTTGGCTGTTTTGTATACCCAGTAATGTAAAAACATTGCTCTGAAAATTCTCCTACTTAGTACATTTCTGTAGTACCCATCACAGTATTGTAGAAGAGTCAGATCCTGTTTGATATTAACATAGGCGAAAACAGACAAGAAGGTGTCAATAAAGCCACCTTAGAAGATCTATGATTTCCCTGGCATGATATAGTACAACCTGCTGTACACCGGCCAATGCCTGGAAGTCTTGGGGCTGCTTGGAGCCGCATGTGCAGATATGTGAAAGAGAGGATCTGGAGCTACTCTGTATAATTCCAAGAGAGAAAAGGATTCCTGGAGGTTCCCGAGCTTGTAAAGAATAAAACTAGGATTTAGTCCCACTTGCCAGATCCAATGAAAAAGGGCAAGTATATCAATATGGAACATAAAAGGATAAAAACCGAAAACATCAGCCTCTCTTCTGAGCATCTCCTTCAAATCCAGTTCTTTGGCTCTGTTTTCCTTTGCAACTAAAATACAGAATCATAGAATCACCAAGGTTGGAAAAGACATCTAAGATCATCCAGTTCAGTCATCTACCTATCACCAATAGTTCTCACTAAACCATGTCCCTCAGTACAACAGCTAAATGTTTCTCGAACACCTCCAGGGTCGGTGACTCCCTGGGCAGCCCATTCCAGTGCCTGACCACCCTCTTGGAGAAGTATTTCTTAACATCCAACCTGAATCTTGCCTGATGCAACTTGAGGCCATTCTCTCTAGTCCTATTGCTAGTTACATGGGAGAAGTGGCCAGCTCCCGCCACTATACAACCTCCCTTCAGGTAGTTATAGAGAGCAGTAAGATCTCCCCTGAGTCTCCTCTTCTGCAGACTGAACAATCCCAGCTCCTTCAGCCACTCCTCACAAGGCCTCTGCTCCAGACCCATCACAGCTTCATTGCCCTTCTCTGGACATGCTCCAGGGCCTTGATGTCTTTCTTGTAGTGAGGGACCCAAAACTGAACACAATACTTGAGGTACGGCCTCAGCAGGGCTGAGTATAGAGAATATGAAATATTACAGGAATAGTTTCATTTAAAGCTCATCATTTCACTCTGACTTAGTTTTCACAGTTGATGCAGTTGAATGTAGAAATTAGATAAATAGCCTCAGATAGTACTGTGATAAGACAGCCCGTCAAACAAAACAGAAAAAAGAAGTCAGAGAAAACTGAGCAACTTTCTGTTTCTTTCATATTTAGATACATTAAAAAATATTTATACATACACAAGAGATATAGGAACCTACTTAAAAAACTCTAGATCCTATGTCAGAGTTCACTCAATCTTTCTGATAAACATGGAAGTCGGACTTCCAAATTTAGCAAAGAAAAATGAAAAGATTAAAAGGTTTCTCCACTTACGTTCCAGTCTATAGTAATAAAGAAAGGGTGACGTTTAATTTCTTCCACTCCATCGAATCCAGCACCTGACATGAAAAAGAAAGAACCAACATAATGTCATGTTTAGAATAGTGCTGCATGGCACATCTTTTTCTAATTTCCTAAGTCCTTTTTTCTGATATCCAGATATGATATTCCAGAATCCAATTCTGATATTCCAGAATCACCACCTAAAATTTCCTTCTAATCAAGAAACCTGAACAGTACAACTGCCACAACTGTATAAACAAACATATATATAGACAATGGCACTTCATTAATGAAAACTTGATGGCTGAGGGTTTTTATTTTCCTTTGAGTTTGTTGCCAAGATAGCTTTCTTTGGGCTTAAGGTAAGATGTAGAATTTCAGATGCAGCAGAGCACAGGCACTAGCAAGGCCAGGAGAAGTTCCAAAATGTCCTGATGCTCCCCCAAGGCTATGGCTGCCTACTGCCACCGACAGTGGTTGCTTGCCTAATCTTCTCTAATCATCCTCTACCTCTACAGATAGGAAAAGTTGCAATACAAGTAAGCTCCAACTCGAAATACCAAAAGGCTCCAACTAATTTAAGATAAGGCAACATTTCAGGTTCTCCCTTTTCAAATATCATATTCAAATTTGCATGAACATCAAAGTCATCACTCTCAGTGGTATCTTTCCTTCACTGGTAATAATGTTAATTTCCTCTTAAGTACTCCATTGGATACTTAAGAAAACTACTCTGAGATCTGATAATGAATCTTAATCCTGAAGGACTGCTATTTTGTCAGTTTTGTTGAATTTAATTGCTTCAACGCCATCACAAAAAACCAACAAGTATTCAGTAATAATTAAACAACTGTCAGAGATGACTTATGCTATTTTGAGGGGTTTGATTTGACTAACTCATAGTACTTTTCATCATTTTTTCAGTTGGAGAAATAACACTTGGAAGCAAAGGTTTCACATTGCAGTTTTGAAACCGGTTTTTGAAAGGTACCCAGCACTTCTTTACAAGGATGCTGAGTAGCCTGGATTTCCAAAAGGACTCAGGATTAATAAGCATCTTGCAAAAAACAATCAGCACCTCGGAGGACTAAGTTTTTTATGGTTTTTTTTATGCAGTATTTTTTAAATGCAGTATTTGTACTGAAGAATCAACATTACAAGCAGTTTTAGTAAGGTCTTGTCAACTCCAGCTTTTGTAAAATGTGACACCTGCTCTCCTTGTGTACACGACAATACCAATGTTTGCCAAAATGCACTGATCAGGAACGGCTTCCTACAGTCTGCTTAACGTTCACCAGTGAGTGAATACAAAAAGCAAAGACTTTGTGAACATAGCATGCAGGATTATGTCAGGCCTTCTGGATAATATTTTGAAAGGAATACAGGTCTGATTACTTCCCTATACTGGTAATCTTATAGCATAGACAAACATGAGTGACGCACACGAGGATAAACAATCCTAGCTTGATATAAAAAATTATATGTGCTGAGGTGACCCTTTGGGTTATGATGAATAGTTCTACAAAAATGCACAATTAAATCAAATCTTAGGGAGACTAAAGAGAACAAACACTAAACATCACTGCATCACTATATATGTCTGTTGTACACCTGCAATGTGAGTGTGGAGTATAGTTGATTCCCTCACCTAGTAAAGGGTATATTTTTTATAGGTAGAAAAGATCAAAAAGGCAGAGAGGAAGAGTATGGAATGACTGAGTAGGCTGACAATTTTTAACTTGGAAACACATGACTGAGGAGAGCATACGACAGATCAAAAAGTCATGATTGCTTGGAAAGCGGGGATGGGGATCAACCATTTCATATCTTATCCAGTATTTATTTAGGTCAGGAAATGATGCTAGTAGGATCAGAGAATCCTGGAGCCAGACAGCAGCCAGCTGTGTGATGTGGAATTCCGAGAAAAAGAGGACACGGATGTAAAATACTTATATAGGTTCAGGAGGAGACCAGAAAAGTGTACGAAAAAGACATCTGCTGAAGAAATCTGCTTCACTGACAAACCAAAAGAGGTTCAGGAAACTCCTTGTTTGAGCTTAAAGCAGGTGGAGACCAAGAGAGAATTCAGGTGAAGTATTACAGGTTTATCTTATTCTTACTCTTTGTGACGCAGTTTATTACTTCTAGTTATTCACCAAGAATATACTAAGACTATACCGAGAATAGACTAAGACAGTAACAAGACTTATTTTATGTCTTCCTTAGCTTAGTTTTTTCCACGCATAGTCTAAGTCTGTACTAGATATCCCTAGCTGATTCATTCCAATTTCAGCAGTTCCAACAGAAAGATGAAACCGACAAAGTTACTCTGAAAAGAATTACATTTAGCAACTCTTCGGAGAAGAAATATCTGTGATAAATGTCTTGTGTTCAGTTGATGGCAACTGGAAACTTTGTAATGTGCATTTGATGTTCTTTTCTGAATGAGAATGAAACTCAAGCGCCAAACCAATGTCAGAGAGCTAGGATAAATGCTACAGACACTCCTAAGTTACTGGTAGCATTCCCTAGGCCGAGGATAACTGGCAACATATTCAATCTTCTCTGCCCTGTTTCACTTTTTTCTGTTTTGTAGGCTTATGGATACACCACTGTGTGATGGGAAGGAACCACCTTTTTAAGATGACCTATTTGAAACCCACGCTTTTTGTTCCTTTTTTTTTTTTTCTATAGAAACACAGAAATCAGAACAAGAACCAAGCCCACCTATAACTACTTCTGTTTGTGGAGGACTGAAGTGTGCAGTAAGGAATGCAGCATGCAGTTGACATGGGTATTTGTTTGAAAAATTAGCATTTCCCAATAGAGACCACCTTGGAGCTCTGGCATAGAAAGAATACGTTGTTGGGAATGTGATGGCTTGTCTCCATCTCTGGCTAGCTTGGTGTATTAAAGAGATTTAGGATGGCAATAGCCTCAGTTTGCAAAGAGCAATGGACTTCTAACTCACAGCAGCTGATTTTACATTGCAGAGAAGACTCAGTCCTTCCTGCAGTTTTTATTCCCTGATGTTCCCTGCTGCGAGACCTACTGGTACAGCCCACATCTGCCTCATAGCCCCTGTGCTCTGGCTACAGGCAGTGGCCTATGACCCAGTCCCCTCCAAAGCAGAAGAGACATGGTCTGAGGGTGTTAGCCTTGGGGGCAGTTCAGAGAGCCCCTAGGGGCCATCCTGGCCCTGTGTGGAAATCAAAGGGAGAAGTTACAGTGGAGGTGCTTACAGAACCACCTCTCTGGATCCACCCTGAACATTTCAGGCCATTCATCTACTGTCAGCAAATCTACAGTGGTACTGGTAAAATACATGTTTTCATAGAGAAAACAAGCCCAGAAGAAGTCCCATCTGGATTCTCTTGCTTCATGGAAATGGACAGTTCTTGGAAGAAGGACGAGGACTGAGAAGACCACTGAATTGCAGCACATGGTGGCACACGCTATGGCCACAAACCTATCACCTTCCTCTGGATTTCTATTTTTTTGTTTGTTTGTTTGATTTGTTATTTTTTTTCTAACTTCACTTTAGCTACAACTTTGTAATCAGATCTGCTTGTGAAGAACGATCTGCAACATCAAACCTACTGCCTGCAAGTGCTGCCCTACAGTCCCACAAGGGTCCAAGATGATAAATAATGCTTTCAGATCAAACTGCAAGGTTAAACACATTATAGCGTGCAAGGATTTATATAAAAGTTGTTTCCTATTAATAAGTGAGAACTTAATTATCTAAGATTGTTTTATGTCCATAATAAAAGTCTCTGCGTGCAGTAACAGGAGAATGTTTTATTTGTAATTATTTTTGATGGTTGAATTATTATAGACAACATGAGCCTTGAAATAAAATAAGGGGAAAAAGGGAGACAATAGGAAACTTGATTATCTGAATTTTCAAAATGAGCAGAAGGATTTTCCAGAATTTTAGTTTCAGCAAATAAAATGTTAGTTTTTCTACAGATTCCCAGTCAGTGACAGACATTTTGAAATTCATTCTAGGGTTTACAAGGAAGATATACAGTCACTCAGTGAAAGATAAATTTGTTTTTTAAAGATCATCATCTCATACAATTGAAACTAATTGGGACTAAGGAAAAAACAATCACTTATTTGGCCTCTATGCTGAATCTACTAGCACATGCTTTTACTTTATACTTTCTTGGCCAAAATTGTCAATTTTGAGGACTCTGAAATCTTTATACCTCTCAGCAGTGTAAAGAGTTCCTGAAATACCATTAATTCACCCACATGAACAGATCCAGACTTTTGGGTATATGAGAATTAGTCCATTGCTTAATTACTATCAGTGCAACAAACTCATACTTTTATCATACAGTTTCCTTTCTAAGGTGCTTACACCTTCTTTGCCTGATATTCCAGTTAATCTGCTGTAGCAATATAAAATTATGTCCATTCATAATCTGCAATTTGTTGTATTTAATCAGACCAATACTACCAAAGAAGTGTTATACAGACTATTTGTTCAGTAGAGTATTCAGCATCAGAAAATGACGGTGACCATAACAAGGGATGTCAAAGAATGCAATAATTTCCATTCCTTAAAATTTTGTTAGAAAGAAATAGTATGGGCATCAGATTTTAAAGCAAAATCAAAGAAACAGGACTATGAACTTTCCATTCAATTCTAGTATTTTTTCATTCATAATTCAGAGTTTTAAACAAAGGCTTAAAAGAAAGTTGTAAAACTCCTAGTCAATCTTTACTTCTATTTGTTAAAATGTCAACATCAAACAGCAAAAAGCAAGATGATAGTCAGAATAAAACGATTTTTGAAGCCCAGCTTCTTTCAGCTTGCCAAAGTTAGAAACAATTTTGGACTGAATACAAACAATCTCCAGGTTTGCGCACATCTGAAACAAGGACTTAAAACAAGTGTTTGATCCGTAATATAGTTCCCACTTAATTTTAGCATGCTCCACTGTTTTTCCAAAGATTTTTCAAAACACAATGTCTAACTCCACTTGCCTTTCAACTTTAGACCATTTTTCCTTTCCCAGAAAAACTTACAACCTACAAAGCTGAAGCAGGCCTTTTATTTGCTGGTTTCTGTCCAGCATTTACGCCAATCATTTAAATATTTCTTCTTCAAATATGTTTTCATCAATTCATTCTGATTCTTAATAAAATACAGAGAGCCTTCTGAAGCTTTCTACTGCTACATCTAAAGTTTTGGCCATGAAACTATAAAGCAAAAGCATGTGCCAGTAGATTAAGCATAGAGTCCAAAGACATGGTCATTCTTTCCTTATACTGCAGTTGGAGAAGATGGAGAAGATATGTTCTGCTTTGATGAATAGAAAACTTTATCTTTCAATTTTATGAGATTATAAACTTTAAAAAATAAGTTTCTCCTTCATCAGAATGAGAAAATACTGGGGCTAGAATTGTCCTAGCTTATTTCTAATGCTAAGGAACTTTGTTTAACTGATTAACTTTTTTCTTCTTAAGGACCAGTATCCAGAACTGCCCACTGACTTTACCGGAGCACATTTTGGTTGCACAAAAAATTGTGGGAAACAATTCCCACTCACAAAATGAGCAGGGCAGAACACAAGAGACAGAGAACGGAAAGAAAGCAGAAAGGAACAAAGGAAGGAAGTGAGGAAAAGTTTATATTTATTGCTGTGTCTTATCTTCCTGAACATGGATTAAACCTGGAAATTCCAAAACTCTAATTTTCTCTAATGTGAAGTCAATTGCTTGCAGCAGTTGAAACCTGTTGAGAAAATGTGTTCTTCCACTTTCTTCTCTATCAGTCTACAAGAACTATTATTAGGTCAAGAGGAAGGACCCATGGGAGTGCATCATTTCTGTGGGTCATGTGGAGTCCTCTCAGAAGGAGTGGGGTCACAGCAGCATGCCAAAAGACAGAGTCCCCATTCCTAGCCAGCCCTGCAGGCCTCAGCACAAAAGTTCTGCAGGAGGGGTTACAAAGGAGAATGAAACCAGGATTAATATAAGACGTGTACTTTGCAGTTATTCCACACTGCTCTTTGGTTTTTCCTTTTCCTTTAAAAACAAATTCTTCCCTTACTCATCTAAAACACAGCAAAATATGAGAAAGCTGTGAGGCAAAAATAAACCTTCAATTTTTTTTCACAGAACAAGATATGATTTTTAAATGAAAAAGATGACAATACTATTATCTGGATATTATTCACTTGATATGACTATTCTTATTTTTACACATAAAAACTGAATATTAAATTTTCAATGACAATTACGTGTCTGGCATGGTCTATGATCTAACCAAATGTAATGAATTCCTTAATAAAACTCCCAAATGAAGGCAGAGATGGCATAAGATACAGAATCCAATATACCCCTCTAGTTTATCACAATTTAAATGGAATTACTAACAAAGGTGGAAAATATGTCAGCGAGAAAGGACACAATATGTTTAGGGCAGTAAAGAAAACCAACTGTTAAAATGTTCATAGCAACCAAAATGAGACAGCATCAAAATGCATTTTAGAACAGGGGAGCTCATGATAAATTTTACTGCCCTTATTTCCCCCACTGCTGATTTGCAGCTCATCTACTCAGAATAAAACAAAAAGATCCCTGTCATCCAAATTCTCATGCACATTATCATATGCATGAGTTGCCTTACACTGTACATAAATGATGGCGGTTCACTCTCCCTCTTCTTTGAAAAAGAAAATGCAAGCTAATAACATGTTTTGTATTCCAGTGCTTTGACCGTGCTCTTTGCAAGTTTCTCTAGTATTCTGAAGGTTTCCTGCATTCTAGCAAGGCATCTAAAATGCATGCATAACAAGAGGATGACTCTCTAGGAAGATGGTCTGAGAGAAATGATCATCACCTGACAAGACCAAGCACATGTAACAAATGCACTGATGTAATGCATGTGCGTACCTAATCTGTTAGATGGGTTCCTTTTGAAGAGGGCTCTCAGCAGACTCTGGGCTTCTATGCTCAAGAACTGTGGCATTCCCAGCTTGGCTCTGAAAGGACACAACACTTGAAAAGAAAATAGATTTTTCAAAAATTTTCTACATCACACTTTGGTTTAAAGAGCGGCATAGCAGCAGTTAGGAGGAGCAAGCAATGAACTTGGTGACCAAAGGCTTGACTACCTAAACATACCGCAATACAAACTGAGGGACTGACTTATTCTGTTGAAGTCAAAGTATGTTTTATCACTGGCATTGCTGGAATAGATCTAATGAATGTCTTAACACTTTTTGCAAAACCTTAAGAGGTATTTTTCCTATGGAATTTATATATTTTTTTAGCTTGTTGGAATAACTGTGGGAATCCGGAGAAATTTAAAGAAATAAAGTATCATGAAGATAATATTAATAAAACATATATTGATTAGGGAGAATAACACTTTTCTCTCAGCGATTCACAGCTACAGAGAAATCATGTAAGACTGAAAAAGGATAAGCTTCAAGCTCTGAAATACTTGTGTCTGCACTTAACACTAACATGAGTGGGAAATTCTCTAAGGAAAAAAATGTGAAACCCTGAAACAACAGAACATAAGCTGTCTTTCAGAATCTATTTCCATTTCTGTATGGATAATGACATTCCGTATTACAGAAACCAATACATACTTCTTTTGTAATGCCTGTTCAGTAATTCACTTCCTGCTATTCACTCTGAAGACAATTTTAGAACCACACATAGGATTTAGCTGTGAATGCCTTACAAAGCTTTGAAAAACTCATTATGCACATTATTATTCTCTACCTTTCATATACCTTGGACCTATAGGCTGTCCCAAGAGTATAGCTAACTCTTAGTTAAGGGAATGAAATAGATCTCAATACTCACTTGAGTATAAGAGCCATCGTCTCCTTTCTGTCTTTTCCCTGGAATGGTAATGACCCTGTCAGCATCTCAAACTGTGGAACAACAAAAAATGGTAAACTGAGTAAATGTTGAGACAGCCTTAATAGCTCATCACACATCAACCATTTTCTATTTATTTCAAACACAACTGTAAAACTGAGAAGGCATGGCCCAATAAACAGTAGTTATGGGAAAAAATGATACAGCAAGTCTAGATTGTGCAGAATATTACTCAGTTCAAGGGTCTTAAATTATTTACACTTATACTTGATTGTAAATTTTGGTAAATCTGGGGAGAAGCATCACATGTGCTGCTTTTTCCAGCACTTGCTCTATGGCCAGTATTGGAGACAAGATGGATGCTATTGGCTGGATGAAACTTTAGTTTGAACAGATACAGTTGTTTTTAGGCATTTGGCATAGACTGTGCTGTGGGGTAAATGAATTCACCATGCCCTTCTGAGGGAATTACATGCAGCTGTGTCAGGGAAGCATCAGGTTGGTATTAGGAAGAGGTTCTTCACCAGAGGGTAACTGGGAACTAGAACAGGCTCCCCAGGGCAGTGGTCACAGCCCCAAGCTGCCATAGTGCCTTTGGACAACATTCTCGGATGTATGGTTTAGATTTTGGGTGGTGCTGCGTGGAGCCATGATCCTCATAGGTGTCTTCCAACTCAGGATATTCTTTTTATCTGAGTCTTATCACCCTCGTTGATTGCATATTTGCACTACTTAAGAATGCCACTGTTACATGATCTTGTCTATTTGATTGATGGTATACTTATACAATCTAGTCTAGTATGGATTCAATAGCAGGTCCTTCATGCAGCTCTAGACGCAGTGTTTCACGAGGCTGTCAGTGGTAGCTGATGAAAGTTATGCATCAGCAATTAAAAATAAACCAAGAACATAATTTAGCCAAGCATAAAGGAGGACAATGTCCATTAAGAGAAAAGAGAACAGTTATCCACTTGCATCTGAGATTCAGGCTTTGGATCTCTTCTAGGATAAGTACCTGCTAATTACTGCTCGTTATTGTAATTAAATACCTCTTAAAGCAAAGCAGGATAGTCTCTGCAACCATTATGTAGTTTCTGTAACTTACTGCACAAAAGCTTCACTGCTCTCTCTTATCTGAGATTAAACACAGCTGTGCCATAAGAAAACTATCTGAAGGCGTAAGAAAATTATACCTATGAAACTGTTAAGCTAGTTTTGTGAGGAGGGTAGATGAGAGGCTTATAAGCCAAATAACTAATTGATTATAATTAATTGAAGGACTTATTTGCATTATGAACAAATTACTTCAAAATAATAAAATATGAGCCAGAAGCATGGAAAAAAAACATTTTAAAAATGTTTGTATGACTGAAAAATACAGACAAGATTTGGAAAATGCAAAGGTTTTCACTCCTGCTTGATCTAAGAAAGTCAAGAGAGCAGCTACCTGGCAAAGGAGGAGAAAAACAGCTTGTCTGCTAGAAAGAAACGTGATAGAGTAGAATTGTTGAAACTGCCTAAATGACAGAGGAGCTCAAGACCTATTTTCAAAATAACTCTGACCAACAAGAGCCTCTGTCCTGACAAAAACGGTCATGTATCCTTGTGACAAGGGGCAGAGAAGATCACTTCCCAGAGCAGTAACAAAAGTGGCACATATTGTACAAAACCCTCATCATGATTTCAAAAGAGTTTCCTTTATGTTCTAGGCAAGTATCTAATATTCCCTTACGCTTGCTCATGTCACTTTGTTGTTATAATAGATCTAATTTAACAGCACTAACAATGACTGCTACAGCTTGTTTATTTAGACAGAAATGGGCTTGAAGCTGCTGATGTGTATGATAACAGATACATGCTACTGCTTGGCCAATGACTTTGTGAGAAGATGACGACTGTAGCTCCAACCCAGCAGGATATCAGAGACAGATCTGCAAACACACTATGTGTGCAGGGCCAAGCAACCCGAGGGCAAGAAATTCAGATGCAGTGATGAAGGAGGAAGGAAGAAAAGAAAAAATAGAAGTTGCAGGAGGGAGCAGGGGAAGTCACTTGTCCCAGAGGCTGCAGAGAGTATTTACCGCACTGCTCCAACAGCTAGCACTTTGTTACCAATTATACAAGTCTAATGCTGAGACTAATGCAGATTCAGGAGAAATGCACTTAACATCAATATTTAATGTGAACTGCCTCTATAGTATGTTAAATATACCAGAGCTTTTGACTACTCTACTGAGCAGCAGCTGGAAAAAAGCACTGGTTCCTATAAATGCTGCCCTGATTCTAAAATCTGTTCAAGATTAAAAATGAAACAATCAAAGAAAAGAAGAAAACTGAAGAAAACTGAAAAAATGAGTATAGTTAAAGCTGCTGCACAACACTCTGGTTTCTTGGGTTGTTTCTTGTTTTTGTTTTTTTAAGCATCAAGACCCTTGCTAAACCTAAACATGAAAACAGAAGCAAGCCTTTGCTGCTAAGTTTCACATAAGTTCAGTCATATGGGTCATGACAGGTTGACTGGGAGCTAAGCCTAGGTGTGAACAAACTTTACAGCATTTTTGGCTGTTAAAGTGAAATCCATAGTTTTGCTGGGAAATGCACGCTTCACTCTTCCCGCTTCCCCATCTGTATAAACCATCTGTTGGTTTGTTCCTTGCCTCCCAACTACTCACTTCTTGGGTATTCTGGAGAGCTGCCCTCTCAAAGCCAGCACTTCAGAAGACATTGTCTCCTTCCAGCTTTGGCTTCCTTTCCATACCAATATTCAGCAAGAAAGAAGTATTTCCTGCTTCAGCTCAGCTGCCTGTTAATACAACCACAGAACAAGCTTGGTGGGAATGGATACGAGAAGTGATCCTGTTAGGTCATTGAGGAAGAGCAACTACAAGAAAAATCCACAGCCTGGGGTAACTGCCAGATGAATATTCCTAGCAGATGGAAGGACAGCAGACTGTGCAAATAATCCTAGCCCAAATCTGCCTGAATATTGTGAGCCTAGGACAAAAATTGAAGTTGCAAAAGAAACTTGATATTACTCAGATCTGGATGGTAGAGACACTTCTTGTCAGAACAGCTGGCTTCCCCTCTCAACATTTTCAGCGATTTTCCAGGAAGTTGGGAGTTGGTCAGGCACTCAGTTTTACCATCTGTAAAATGCTTCATTTATTATTATTAGCTATATATGAAGCATAATGAATTTTATTTCTTCCAAAGGATTTGAATACCTTCACATAGCAGCTAGCATAAATGTTCAAAATATAGTTCATTAAGAATGCTATCTGATGTAATGGGAATAAGACAAGAATATTATGATAGGATTTTGTAAAATAAGACCTTATTGCCTTGATATACTGTATTGATTTTTCCAGGGCCACTGTACAGGTTAAAGTGGAAACTACCCTAAAATAGAGTACGATGGCTAGCAAGGGGATCCTTTCTTGTACAGATTTCACTGCACTGAAGAATAAATATAAATTCATTTGTTTTCATTTGGGACTGCCTATAGAGTCATCTCATCGTCTCCTTCTCTAGTTACAGTCCCTCTCTGCAGACATGATGTTCAATGGTGTGAAGTACTTTTTCCCAAAGTTGAAAGATATACAGTTTCTACGATGGCTGTGGCTTTGTAAACCAGCATGATGAACTACAAACCTGCTCCTTTGAGCCACCTTCCAAGATACTTGCACATGTTGTGTTACAGACCAGTTTACCTGGGCATCAGAAATGGTAGTGTGAGCATCAAGGATCTTGTGGCGCTTCTCAAAATGGATTTATCATACATACAAATGTATGCATGTTACGTCAACTGCTTGTGCAGGTCTCTTGATGCAAAATTTCTGAAGAGTAGTGTTAAAACTGAGCAACATTCCATCTAAAATTTTCAATACAATAAGATGCAAGAAGGCAAAAAAAAAAAAAAAAAAAAAAAAAAAGAAGGAAAAAAAAAAAAAAAAAGAGTCTAGACATGATAAACCACAACTTCCCCAGCACATTTTTAATTGGGTACAAAACAGTAAAAATCACTTATTAAATAAGAGGCAAGTTTTCAGAACATTTGAGAACGGTGATGTTGGATACTGTTGAATTCCTGGCAGCTATTCCAACTAGCATAAAAACATATCTTATCTAACAGAGGATGCAAGTGATGAGCAGAGCCCAAGAAACACTGGAAATCCTTGTACACTTTTAGTGTATGAAAATCCCCTTGCTGTAATCAGTTAATTTATAAAGAGGCAAAAAAAGTAGAACTGATTAAATATATTTTTCCCTAAGGCATCCAGCAGCACTCAGAGGCTTGAAGCATCAGCTTACAATTAAAATAATTTAACTCTCTTTAAATGGATTCTTATATTTTCCAATTCTAACATGTTGAATCCGTGGGAGAGGATATGAAGAAGAGAGATTGAGAAAAAAAAGAAAAAAAGCCTAGCAAAAAACATGTGGCAAAGAGCCAAGTTCATTACGAGGTGAAAGAAAACCAATCTATGCATCAAATACATCAGTGTTTCTTTTTAACCAAAGAAAGATAGTGAGAAGGCACAGATATCCTCCAAAAGTAAACACATAAAAAACTTAAAGGGTTGTGGTATAATTATTATAGGAGACATAACCTATAGATTTTTCTGAACAAACATATGTGATTCAAAAGTGCTCAGCATCCACAAATGGCTTTGTGTCTCTAGGAGATAAGGATGTCCTTCTTTTACATTCAGGTAATTCATTGCAATCTTTACCTTAGATTAACTGCTGTCAACCAGCTAGATCAGCAGTGTAGGCCCTCTCCAAAAATACGCTCCCTATTTTTCACATTGCTATCTGTTGTTACTTTTGTTGAAACCGTTTGCTTAGGGTAAACAACATTTAAATTAACTGGCATTTCTGGAAGGGTTTATTCCTATCTTTTAATGTTTCCTTTAGGGTAACATTACTTTTTAGCATGAATAACTCCTTTCTCTCTATCGTGTTTTTCCTTGTGGTACATTTTTAGATGGTACAGGTAGTTCTTGGACTAACGACCACCTTAAATTAGTAACTTGCTCCTGCAACACTGGATCAAATACTTTATTAAAAGGCACATGAGAGTGACTTTGTTTAGAAATGCTGATGTAAAGAAAGCAGATTAATGGCAAAAGAATCACTGAGGTACTGTGAAGAACTCAGAGTGCCCTCAAAAATACATTGTTTTTAAAATACACTTTACAAAAAAAAAGTGTACAATCTCGAGTTTCTCCAAGAATATGCCCCTAACCTCTGAAATTTCCTGCCTTGGGATTGTTTCCAAACAAGATCTGTGTTAGTAACTAGGTAGACATTTCTTCTGAAATGCTTGCACTCTTACAAGCTTGCCCTGCTCTGTTCCTGCGGAACAAAAATATTTATGGCTCAAAGCAACCAACTGAAACAACATACTACTGACGGAAATGAGATAAAGGAGAGAATCTATGGGCAAATTTTAGCTCATATGCTGCCAGGGGCAGCTTGTTTCCTATTCTTCATGCAATGAAAATGATCAAGCAATTATCACACATCTACTTTCCTATCAACCCTTAACTGCTGACAGTGATATTTGTTATCTCAGTGACTGCTCACTTTCCAGCCACCACTCCAACAAAAAAATACAACTTTTCCATTACCATGAGCACACCAAAAGACCACCAGTCGGCGCTCTGAGTGTGTCCTCTGCGGTTGACCACCTCTGGGGCCATATACTCTATTGTCCCACAGAACGAATACGCTCTCTTGTCATGGTCGATGGCTTCTTTACTCAGACCAAAATCTAAATAAATTGAAATAAAAAGAACTTGTCAAATTTCTAAAAGGTATTATTAACACTTATGCACTTAAACCATCCAAATAAAAAATGGTTGAAGAATACATGAAACAGACAATGGAGCACCCATTCATCTATTTGCATACTCTGTGTGTAGGAAGGCCACAGGTACACCCACAGTGAAGCTCTACCTACATGAAATACCTGGGTGGCATTTGTTAATATGTCTTGAAAGCACATGTACTTTTTTTTTTTTATCTATCGCTGAGGTTCAAAGCAGAAGAGAATGTGCAAGTCAGCAGATTCAGTTCAAGAAACAGTTCAAGTTTGGCAAAGAAAATATTGGTAAAGATTCTTTCTTAGTTTACCACAGTAAGTAGTTATTAATTATAGTAATAATCCCAGATAGGAAATGGTGATAACACATCTCATGCAAAGGGATGGTTTTCCAAGATATCCTCTACACAGCTATAAATTCAGAGAATTTAATCTGGAGTAAGCAGTCATACTGGGAACATCCTTCCATCCGTGGTGGCAGGCAGTCAAGAATGTAAGCTCTGTCAGTCAGGAGAATGATTTTACCAAGAAAACCTATGTTTTTCAGGTGCTGTGAAGACTGAGAGCATGACAAATTGCCATAAGAACATCAATACCCATACTCTTCTGCTTCTTAAGCTTTCTTTCTTCCTTCCTTTCTTTCTTTCTTCCTTTTCAAACAATGATAAAGTTGCATGGAACATACTGCAAATTAAATCAGGCATTAAGTTTCCCATTCTTCACATACCCGTTATCTTAATGTGGCCCTCTTCATCAAGAAGAATGCTGTAAAACAAAAAGCAAAGATACTTTCATTACGCAGTCACAGACTGCAGTTGACAAAAATGAGTAAAACATGCTTAAGACAAGTAATGAGATATATACGATTCAAATACATGTGCAAACAAACCCTCACTGTATTACATGCCTCCATAGAGAAAAATGATCCCCAAAAGCCTAACTGATCTCATGGCTGAAGCAATCACTCCCTGTGGCAGTTGAACAGGGAGCCTCCTCTTTACTCCATAGCATGCCCAGGATGAAGATGTGAGCTGAGCTCAGAAAGAACATGGTGTTCAAAGCAAACACCAACAGAGTATTTGCTTTCAGCAGGGGACAGAGCTATAGGTTTTCTGCTGTTCTCATAATAATAAAGGCAAGTACAAAAATAATGAGGGCTTGGACTCACTGGGTCTAAAATTAACTCCAAAGGTAGATACGTTAATGCTGAAGTAATAAAAGTGATTTTAGAGCATAATGACTAGTCACAGCCTAGCTGCATGGATCTCAGCCCCTGCTAATTTATTCTGTCAGGAAGCATAAATGAAATTTCAG
The DNA here is from genome assembly GCA_028571105.1 of Tragopan temminckii. NCBI lineage: Eukaryota > Metazoa > Chordata > Aves > Galliformes > Phasianidae > Tragopan > Tragopan temminckii. The sequence continues at coordinate 35,798,541 of JAOWBP010001760.1, read as the reverse complement.
CCTGAAAGCCAAATTCAAGTGTTTTCACGTTTGCCACCTGCCAACATTTCTTATTCTCACAAAGGCACTCCAACATTTCTATAAGAAAAATGACTGTAGTTCACCAAAAAAACACTGCCTTTTTTTTTTTTTTTTTTTTTTTTACAGAAAGAAGAAGGATCGGTGAAACTAAGAAATAATAAGATTTTGTTAAATTTTGTGCCTATTAGTGCTGACACAGTAATGAGGATGGTATTTCATCATTCCTAGTTAGATTTAGTGCATTTGTGTTTTCAAACTGGTCTAACAAGATGTCAGCTATTTTTATACTTTCATTCTCTTATAGAGTCACTTCGGTCCATTTATGCAGGAAGAAAATAAGACAGAAATGAAGCTAACACATTGCGAAAGGTTGTGTGTAACTCTTGTTAAAAGTTTCCTCTGTGCTTAAACATAATTGAAAAGAGGTGATCTTCTGCCATTCGTGTGTTTGGAACAGGCTGTTATTGTGTAACTCAACAAATAAAGGCCAGCAGCTGAGTCACTACTATATGTTCAATAATTAAACCTTTTCTTCTCAATAAAAGCTTCTTTCCTTCGATTTTTTCTCTGCAGATTTTTTGAAGAGGCATAAAATTTAAGTACTGGAACATAGCAGGCTTGCTTACATGTATTTTTGCGACCATATCCTTAAAGAAGAGGCTTGTGCTTGAGAACCGAATAATACACCTGCCAGCTTGAAAGTGAGAGAGAATGCCTGAACCCCACGGACCCAGCTCTGCAATAGTGGTTGAGGGAGCACAGCTCACAGAAATCACCTCAGATTTTGTCCCACGCCCATTGAGTCCCTGTGAGTAACAGTGCAAATCAAGGGGTGTGGAATTTTCCCCAGAAACATTAATTTTATATTTCATCGACTTCCTATGGAAAATTCATGCTGCTTTTCTATGATGCAATATACGGTTTTTATATCTTTCGCCTCCATTAGAGGTATGAAGGAAGGCAATAGCCATGCAGCTATCAGACTATCTTGGGCTGAGTGAGCCAGAAGTATACAATAGACTTTCTCACACTAAATGTTTGTATGAGCAGCTAAATGAACGGATCCTGGTTTGCTAGGGGCACATATCCTTTATCTTTGAATACTCTATAGTTTCCTTCTGTATCACGTTCCCTAAATCTGCCCTTACACAAGAACCCTTGGCTGCCTTCAGCTTCCCTTCGCTCCTGGCAATATGTGTGGGACAGCTGGGGATTTCCACATTTGCCATCTGCCAATGCATACAATGCTATGGTTATGAAATGAAAAATTACTTTTGATGTAAAAAGAAAGTAGTATGCTAACTGGGAGAAAAATATAATTGCTGCAGTGAAACAGCTTTGAATGACATTAAGAAGCAAAGTATTCACATTACAGCAACTGACAATTTTTCTGTAGAACTGTAGAAGCAAATGTACTCTCTGATCATCCTTTCTGTCTTCTTTTATCTCTATCACTCTACTACTGCTTTTTATCCCACAGTGTCAAATAGAAATTCTATTGTGACAATTAAATTATGTTAGCTACAGTTTACAGGATCAGCTAAACTGAAATAAGCTACTGCTATTTAAGAGAAGGAAAAACAAACTACAAGTTGTTAACGTGATCTGGCCTTGAGAAAAATCTTTCTTCTCAATCAATGTTTTGAAATTACAATAAGAAAAACAAGAGAAGGAGAACGCCAAACTAAGCTATAATTCCATTGAGTGATAATCTTTCATTACCAGATTTTTCCATTTTATATGCTCAGTTTAAGATTTAACTGTGTTTCCAGGGCGCTGCCGCTGTCAATTTGTTTCTAAACAACACTTCTAAAAAAAAACAACACCGTTTTAGCCTCAGGATGGTCCAACAAAAAATTTAAACTCTTTTAGCTGATCTCAGTTTAAATGTATGCCTTGAGATAATAAAATCTGAAAATTTCCATGTCAGAGGTTGGGAAGCTAGCCTAGCAGCAGGAGAATGACGTTCTCCAGGCTACAGGAGAAGCTCATGGTAGAACTAGGACTGTAACTAACTCAGCTGTTAGTTGTTTGGTGTGTTTTTTTCCGCATAGCCTTCAATATTAGTTGTTGACATTATTTCATATTGTATTTTAGAACCAAGGCCATAGTAGCTCTCTCTTTTTTTTTTTTCTTTTTTTTTTTTTTTTTTTTTTGTATTTTTGAGTCAAGTCTTTAAGGCTTCATATTGAACTCCAGTATAACATAATCAATGGTTCTGCCAAAGCCATTTAAACCATTTGTTTTGTTTTTAATGATTTAATTTCTTTTTCCAAGTCAGCTCAGTTTCACAGGAAATTCAACCCACATTTCATGTTTTTTAGAAATGGTAGCCAAAATCTCAGGTTGGAAAGAAAATCTGAAATTTCACAAAGAATATTAAATTTGCAGGCTTTGGTCTGAAAGTACTGAACAGAAAGAAATATACAAATATCTCCCAGAGATAAAGATTTTCCCAAACTGTCCACCTTTTTAACATTTCAGTCTATGCATGACACCATACTGTCTCAATAAGCTGAACAGTCTTAGGCTGAAGTCATCTCTGCTGTAGCTTCGTCGACATTAAGTTCTTTACAGAGAGAGTGGTGAGGTGCTGGAACAGGCTGCCCAGAGAGGTTGTGGATGCCCCGTCCCTGGAG
>JAOWBP010001760.1:35750394-35781539 GCA_028571105.1 Tragopan temminckii | reverse complement strand
CCAACTGCTCTCTGTCTTTCTTGTACTGGGGGCTCCAGACCTGGACACAGTACTCCAGATGGGGCCTCACAAGAGCATTTTGTTAGGAAATGGCCCTGGTTTGGTGGAAGCGAAACACTAATTAACAAGCAAGAACAGAGGAAGATAAAAACTACATTAACTTAAACAAATCATCATTAAAAAATATTCTTAGCAAAAGAAATCAATGTGTAAACATTGGATCTAAACTTCATCCTTTACCTTCTCACTTCCCTAGAAGTCAGTGACAGTGCAACAAAGGCAAAAATATAACTCAGACTTGGGAATATACAGTTCAAGTTCAAATTCTTCACTTAGCACTGTAACATGCCAATAACACCAAAAATCAAATATATATATGAAATAACGCACAGCATTCTTTTCAAATCCTATTTCTGTTATTTTCTTTTTCTTTTTTCAATCCTGGCTGTTGTAGGCAGAAATGGAGAGCTAGATTCTAATTACAAATCCACACTGTGTATGTCTAGAAGACAAAGTGCTTATGTGGTGACTATTTACACAAGATATGAAGAAATACAGACTTTCCAAAAAAGACATAATCAGGTTTCACTGGTTCTGTTTGGGAATACTATTTGCATTACTGCATTTCTGTTCCACGCAGTACTGTACTAAAATCTTCTAAACAGCAGCCTTTCATGCCCTACCTTCACACAGGATTATTGCAACAAAGAATAAAATGGAACACTGTGCTGTGGCCACCTGAATGCAGAAGTATAGCAGTAGAGACATGAAGAGATTTTACAGAAATTTTCTGAGATATGTGTATAAATTTATGAAATTTATTTTTCTGGAAGAAAGGTCCCCTGTGCCTCCAAAAACAAAACATCACAGAGATAAGGAAAGCATCTTTACAACCAGAGCTTTACTAGTCAGCACTAGAGCTGCTGCAGCAAAGAAATAAAACAGAATTACAGGGCACAAAGCACATCTTTGTAGAAAAGCACTCAGGAAAATCAATATGGACACAGACTGTTTTTAGGAGTCCAGAGCCTAGAGGAGGTCATTTTGTTCTCTTTTTTTTCCCCCCCTTTTATATAAAAGAACACATTTTGCTTTCAAGAGATCAAAGACTTTGCTTTTGTACTTTTTTTTAATTAAAGATATTCCAAGCCCATCTGGATGCATTTCTGTGCAACATACTACAGGGATCCTGTGTTAGCAGGGGGTTGGACTCCATGATCTCCAGAGGTCACTTCCAACCCCTGTGGTTTTGTGATTCTGTAAAGTAGCTTGAATGCTTTAGTACTGAGATTAAGGAGGACAGATGTATCTAAATTAATTTCAAACTTTAAACGTTCAGATTTGAATTACATTATTTATCACCAAAAGTTCATGATTCTCTCCAGATTTTTGGAAAAGTTCATAGAATTACAGAACTGTATGGGTTAGAAGGGACCTCTAGATATCATCAAGTCCAACTGCCCTGCCAAAACAGGCTCCCTACAGTAGGTGAATTGAGAAAGCCTCATTCCCTACAGCATTATGATCTACAGAGTCTTGGTGCTTTTCTTCCAGGAGCAATCTGAGCTCCCTCCTGCACCTTTCCGAACACCCTGCTTGGGCTTTACCTGCTGCCTTGGGGCCCATTGATGCAAGTGGGGCTCAGATCCCCTCCCTTCTGGGACGCAAAATAGAAGATCTCTCTTTGGCAAACACTTCCACACACATTGCAGGATCTTGAGTGTGTTTTAGCTTTATGGTTGAAATTAGCCAGTGAGCTCAACCCCATCATTAAAAGTGCACCAACAGACAAACCAGCAGAATAATCCTATAAATCTTGTATCCTTACGTAGAGGTGAAATTTGAATTTTTATATATTTTGAAACAGAGCTGGACCAACTGGATATGCACAGATGTGAACGCGTTCCTCCTTCAGCCAAGGTATGTAAGCAGCAGATGTGCAAGAAAATCAAATAAGCCAAATCTTATAGGGGTACAACACCAATGAAGTCAGAATTACACCCCTTGCAATCACATAAATCAGTTCTAACAAACACTGTAAAAATGCACTGAATAAAGGACTGATGAAGAGAAGAGAAAGCTGACAGTTGCTAGAACGGAACATCCTCAAAAAAGCCAGAATCTACATATCTGTCCATGACTTCTGGGAAGCTGAAAGCTTTCAAAACCTCTGCACAGCTGTACCTCAGTCATCATTTTCTGATGTAAGGCATCTGTTTTACTTAAACTTATTTACCTTAGTAGACAAGTTATCCTGTAAAATGATCCGTGAGACGACATATTTCTGTTCTGCTGTAATCTACCCGTATTTTGTATTATATTTCCTTAAGTTGAATCGACGTATAATTATTATTACAATTGCAAGCAATAGCAACAATTTCACTATTATCTCTCAGAGACAGGTAATAATTATCTATGCTCTAGGAATAAGTATAACTTCCAAATGAGAAACCAGTAAGAGCTGGCCTCAGAATTCACAGATGCCAGTAAACACTGCTAATCAGTGGCTCTGGAAATGGTGATAACCCAAAGGGAGAAACTGTGGCTATTTCATAGTTTCACAATAAAGAAAAGTTGATTAAAACAGTTAGGAGACAGTTGGCCTTTTTTCGACCTTCGTAAAATAGACATTTAAAACTTGGTAACAACTTACAAGAATCCAACAAGGAACATTCGATGGATTAGGAATTGGCTGGCTGGACGCAGCCAAAAGGTTGTGATCATTGACTCTGTGTCAGGGTGGAGGCCAATCACAAGTGGTGTCCCTCAGGGGTCGGTCTTGGGACCAGTGCTCTTCAACATCTTCATCAGTGACATAGACGATGGCATCGAGGGCACCCTCAGCAAGTTTGCAGATGACATCAAGCTGAGTGGTGCAGCTGATACATTGGAAGAAAGGGAAGCCATCCAGAGGGACCTAGACAGGCTGGAGAAGTGAGTCCAGGAAAACTTAATGAGGTTCAATAAGGCCAAGTGCAGGGTGCTGCACTTGGGTCAGGGCAATCCCAGATATTCATATAAACTAGAGGAAGATCTCCTTGAGAGCAGCTCTGCAGAGAATGACTTGGGGGTCCTGGTAGGCGAGAAGCTGGACATGAGCCACCAATGTGTGCTTACAGCCCAGAAGGCCAACTGTGTTCTGGGCTGCATTAAAAAAGGGATGGCAGGGAGAGGGAGGTGATTGTCCCTTTCTACTCAGCTCTTGTGAGGCCCCATCTGGAGTACTGTGTCCAGGCCTGGGGTCCCCAGTACAGGAAGGATGTGGAGCTCTTGGAGTGGGTCCAGAGAAGGACCACTAAGATGATCAGAGGGCTGGAGCACCTCTCCTGTGAGGAAAGGTTGAGGGAACTGGACTTGTTTAGCTTGGAAAAGAGAAGACTCCAGGGAGACCTCACTGTGGCCTTCCAGTACTTGAAGGGAGTGTATAAACAGGAGGGGGAATGACTGTTTAGGAGGGTGGATAGTGATAGGACAAAGAGGGATGGTTTTAAACAGGAGAGGTTTAGGTTAGATATCAGGAGGAAGTTTTTCACACAGAGGGTGGTGACGCACTGGAACAGGTTGCCCAAGGAGGCTGTGGATGCCCCATCCCTGGAGGCATTCAAGGCCAGCCTGGATGTGGTTCTGGGCAGCCTGGTCTGATGGCTGGTGACCCTGCACATAGCAGGGGAGTTGAATTTAGATGATCATTGTGGTCCTTTTCAACCCAGGCCATTCTGTGATTCTATGACAAGCATATACAGCCCACAATCCTACAGTATCAAGAGGGATGAATGTTCTTCATCACAATTCCCTAGCTTCACAGTTTCTCCTACCAGGCTCTTGCTCTCTCATAGCCATTGCCATGCTGCAGTGCTGACGCTGGACAGTTAGCATACAGCTAGAAAGAAGAGGCAGCATGTTTCCTGGTCATGGAGCATCCCAGTATTAAATGAGTGTTTGCCTTCGGTTTGCTCTTGTGATGTTGCTAAGTCAACAAGAACAACAAAGAAATTGTTTTTCTCATCTTGCTTGAGATGGAGATGATCCAGACATCCAGGAGCTGCTGGCTCTGGCTGGGTAACAAGCTTCATCACTTGCCTTTTGAGCTTGAAGCTAATCAACAGCGGATGCTCTTTGCTCGTACAGTACACCTGTTTGTGCATACAGGCAAAGCTGAATAAAATTTCAGACTACTTTACTCTGGAAGTGTGAAAACTGGCTGCGCTTTGGCATTTTCCATAAATATTTTCTACAGCTTATCATCAAAGGTAAAACTAAAGTTTTTTCTTCTTGAAAAGTACTGGGAATGACCACAGGCTCAGAGGTGAAAATGTAGAGATGTTCCCTCATATGATAATCCTTAGGAAAAAAAAAAAAAAAGATTCTCTTTATTTAGTCTCTAAAGTCCTAAAAAGCCAGTAGCATTGAGAGGGAGACTCTCTCTACTTCATGACCTTTGAGAAAATAGAAATTCACTGACAGAGCTGGAAGCTGTGAATTTAAGCCCACTGAGTCCCTTCTATTTTGTTTTAGAAGCTCCGAAATTTTCCTCTATGGCTCAGAATGAAATCTTCTGCTTGGACAAGCTGGGATGTTAATGGAAAAGAACAATAGTGTTTTATACAATATTAAGTGAGAATTCCTGGAAGGAGAGGAAATGTGGTATTATCCCTCTGTGGAGAAAGCATGTACTGGGATGCTGTAATTTGCCACCAGGTCAGTTTAGCTCATAGGCTAAACTAACTCTGGTAAATGCCTGCTGTAGATCTGCTTGAAACTGGTCATTTTGCACATTTTTAAATATGTTTTTACTGTGGTTTTTGATCTGAATTGGAACAAAAAGCCTAAGTTCAGCAAGTTTTGCCAAAATTGAATAGCAAAAATTTGGTTTTGGTTCATCAAAGTACTGTTTTGCTAAGGGTTTTTAATTTCAATTTTGACCTATTATTTCTTAAACACTAGTTTTGATATACAACTAGCTATAAAATCATTTTTAAAAAGAAACATAACTGAACAAGAACAGTCTGCCTGCACTGAAATGCTTACTGTCAATGATTTTTCAAATGCAATTTCACCTAATGATCTGTCCCTGTGGATAGACAATCTACCAGAAAAGGAATTGTATGTCTTTTATTTGTCAGTTTAATGTACATCCAGAAGAAGACAGTATATTAAATCAGAAGAGTTAAAGGTGCACCACAGAAAAAATAAGTTCACCAAACTCACCAGAAGTTTTTAAACAAAACTACCCAACCACACATCTTCCAAGTGTGGGGTAGTGACAAAAAAATAATAAATAATGTTTTTCTGACTACCATAAATTGAGAGTCATTTGCTAGCTTAGTTCTGCTAGGGCTAAGACAAGGCTGTGGCTCGTCAGTGACACAAATTTCTTGGGAAGAGGGATTTGCATGGGTTTGTCACAGAGCATGAGGCAAATGTTAACACTCCCCCTGAGCTAAGCAGCCACCTCACTCACAGACGCACTAAGCTGCCTTTCCACTCTGAGCACTTGCTCCATTAGGTTGTTTGCACTCAGTAAACACAGAGCCAATCTTCCTTGAGCTAAGGAAATATTTTGGATGAGCATTTCAGGTTACTAAATTCTAAATATTTTGATTTGTGAAATAAGTAGCAAGTATGTCTAAGACATCACTGAGGAAGATGGGATAGTAGCTCATAATCTAAACACAAGGGCTCTTGTTTCTTTTAAGAGATCTGAGGCCCTGTCACAGCTTCTGTTTGTAAACCATGCAGAACAAACCATGCAAACAGCCCACTAAGCTACCTGCACACAGCACAATGGGGACTTTAGAATACAGATACTTCAGGAAAATTTCAGCGTTAAATGTCAGTGACCAGTCAAACCAAACCTTCACTTTGCCCAGGTTCACACATGCTATGCAGACACGCTTTATGTAGCTCAGCTGATATGTCTGCCTTGGAAATGAGCATCTGTGTGATGCCTGTCTGTCACTGTGAAAGCCCCCCAACCCAAGCAGCAACTGGAGTGTGAAGTCAAGGCACAGCCAAATCCTAAATGAGAGCAAAAGGAAAAGCCTGGTCTCCTGTTGTTAATAAGTTAGCGACTAAAGTGCTGCAACCAGGAAAACTTGTCCACACAAACAGTGAGAGTAAAAAGGCCAATGGAATCTTTTTTTTCCTATTAGGAGAGACGATGCACTGCTCAAACAACTGCAAAAGGTTTTTCAGCCTGGACTCCACTACCGTATAGGGAGCCCAGTGGAAGATATGATTAAGTTCAGAGAGTTTCTGGGTGAAATCATGGCCCTAAAACAGTCAGTAGTAAAACTGCCATTGACATTAATAGGATCTCACCATCTACATCTCTATCCTTGTATACAGTTCTGAAAATATCTGTGACTGTTTGAACTAGAAGAGGAAATCTTCCGTTTTCCTATGTCACTGGGTAATTGCCAAGAGCTAAACATAAACCTTAACAAGCAATGACTAAAAGGGGACAGGAGAAAAGCAGATAAATATTTAAAGGAAGTAAACACGATGGATAGAGAAGAATTATTTATCAAAATATAAGGAAAGAAAGGAATATAAATAGAAGGTGCATGTAAGTATGGGATGTGCCAGGCAAACCCTAACAGCAGAGAGAAGAGCTGTGATTGCAGCTTCATCAGACATTTTTTAAAACATAATTGGGAACAAAAATCTAAATAGTGATTTAGCAAGATACTAGCCTGCTTTGGTAGCAGCAGAAAGGGGCTGCATCTTGCACTGTGTGATGCTTTGCTGCAGGGACTCCATCTGAATAAAGATCCCTTTAAAAAAAAAATCTAGCCCTAGCTAATGTACACAATCATTTGGGTGACTGACTGAAACAGAGCAGTCATTTACATTAGGATTAATGCCTATAAAGTTATGTCATAATATTTCAGCAAAGCAAAGGAAAAATAGGGAACTAAAAAGCCACATGGGAATGGTTAGAGCCGAGCATCCCTCTTCTTTTGCAGCCTCAAGAAGAAAGCAGCTGGAAGAGGGCAATGTTTTTGCCTGCTTCCTGAAGGTGCAGAGAATACTAGACCCTGTCTCATTTCCATCACAATGCTCAGCCACTGAATAATGACTTCTGGAGTCCAACTGAAGGCCAAGAAAATTATGAAGATACTGGAGTATCTCTCCAATGAGGACAGGTGAGAGATCTGGGACTGTTCTGCCTGGAGAAGGCTGGCTCAGGGAGGCTCTCATAAAAGTCTATAAATACCTGAAGGGAAGTTGCAAAGAGGACAGAGCCAGGCTCTTTCCAGCGGTGCTCAGTGCAAGGACAAAAGGCGAAGTGCACAAACTAGGACACAGGAGGTTCTGTCCAAATGCCAGGCAGCACTTCTGTGCTGTGTGGGTGATGTAGCTCTGGTACAGATTGCTCAGAGAGGCTGCGGAGTCTTGGAGATCTTCTGCAGCTGTGTGGGCATAGATCCAGGCACCCTGCTCCCCTGCTCTAGGTGTCCCTGCTGCACAGGGGTTGAAGCGGATACACCCAGATAGCCTTGCCAGCCCCAACCAGTCCATTATATCCTGATTCCAATGTCAAAGTGTGCTCCACCTGAGCATGAAGGCAGATCTGAGCTAATGGTGTTGATGCTGATAATTGCCCACTAACTGGAACTATGTCAGAGCATAAAAAAAGATGACCAGGACAAAGTGCAATTATCTGAGTAATTCACACTTCGCCTAAATTTACAAAAATAATCTCCCATCAGTTTAACATCAGTTAAATTACTGTGACATGGAAACCTTTCAAGTGTGTAAAAGACGGACACATGCAGACAGAAAATGCTATAGACAAAATAGAAAGGAGTTCACTGTCACTGACTGCTGGCCTCTCTTTGAACATCACAAAAACCTCCAAATTGGAGCAAATGCCACAGGCATGAGGAAACCATAACTGACATGTACAACCCACATGAAGAGTATAAAACCACAGACAATAATTTTGCTTCCGTTGAAACAAATCCCAGATGGCAGCCTCCTATACAGTGCCATCTCCCTTCTATAGAGCAAAGTGAGTGACAGCATACCTCCAGCAGTAGGTGTGAACAGCACGCCTGGCCAGCTGCTCCATGAAGATTTGCACACAATCAAACTGCAATGCTGTGAGGAGAACTATTGCTGGCCCAAATAACCCCTACTTCCTATGGTCATTCTGATTTGAAATGCCATCAAATGCCATTGCTGACCTCTGTTAATCTGTCCTCATGCTTGAAAGTAGTAAAATTTTCTTTTTTATCATGGGAATGAGTAAAAGCAGTGGGATGCAACTCCCAAAGGATGGCTATGAATTCAGTTTCCAGCCAGCTATAAATGTACTGCAGTTGCAGGCAGCTGAAATTGGTTAAATGGAAATTACACTGGATGTTCCAACTGGTCCAACTTATTCAGTGAACTGAACAAACAACAAATGTTTTTCATAAAGATAATGGCTTTGTACCACAGCCAAAGACTTTCGGAGTCCATTAGTGATGTTAAAAATCCCAGGGATATTTAGCCATTGTATTTCCAATTTAGCTTTCCACTACAGCTATAATTTTATGAAGAAGTACAGTTGATTCATAGCTCTGATTATTTCAGATAGACATTGCATTATACAGAAGAGACATTGCCTAGCAATTTCTTGTTTGGGATTCTTTAGCTATTACACTGCATAATGCCACAGATAACATTTAAGTGGAAAGGAGTGTTAATAACATCATCATTGGTATCTGACTATTACTTTTCATATGGACATCAAGCACAGTGAAGAGGAGGCTGGCACTATTAGGTTAACACTGCAGGCATAGAGATTGAGAAGAGGAGCAGCAGTAATAGTTAGTTGGTGTTTGTGAATCAAGTTGGCAGCAAAGACACAAGCAGAACCAAAGGCTTGGAACTCTTGAACTGAGGTACCAGCTCCTACACCAAACACAGCCTGCCATGAAAGAACAGATTACATGACACTAATTCAAAGAGATGACGACTGAAAGCACCTAAGCCTGTAGTAGCCAAAAGAGAAAATTTTTTATGGATTCACACAATTCCTACAGACTAGAGATAACCACGGGAGATGGTGCAGGATTAAAAATGGCTCCCGAGAGTCCCATCACATGCTGCCAAGTTGACTCAATAGGTCACCAACAATAGCTTCTCTTTTCAGCACTGGGTTTCTTAAAAATAGAAGCACAAGCAAGCAGGAAGCCTACAAGTCCCCTTAAAGGCAGTGCAAGATAAATGAAAGAAAATGCAACATAAAAACAACAAATAAGCCTCAACATTAAGCCAAAATAAAATCTGCAAAGCAGATTTAAAAGTTCCTGATTGGTCAGGCAGAAACAAAAAGGAAGAGGGCAGCAGATAAGGTAAAATGGTGACCATTAGCACTACTAAACCCAGACTGGCCTAGGTACATCCTGCCCATCAATACTACGTTTAATTCTGAAGCTAAACACAGAAGAGAAGGAGAATGGAAGTTGACAGCTGTAGGCAACCGTAAGAAACTGGAAACATCACGCAGCAGTGCAAGAAGCAGTCATACGGTGAGCAAATCCAAGGACTAGCTTTTCCTAGGAACGTGCTCTGAATGGGATTCTCCAAATGAGCAAACTTCCAACATCTAAACAACATGACTGCAAATCCAGCAAGTCCCTGCAGCTGTCCTAGGGATCAGCTGGTGGTTGGTGCCACATAGGCAGAGCCTTTCACACAGGCAGCAGCACCCACCTCACCACAGATTCCTTCATTAAGCTAGAGTTTCACATCACTCTCGTAGATCTGCTTCAACTAAAGCAAGCTATGCTCTCCTTTCTGTGCTTGCCAGCTATTGCAGGTGAGATGTATGATGGCTAAGTAATCCTTTGTACTTCCCAGTACTTTCCTAGTAGAAGTGGGTTTTCTACAGATAAAGTGAAATTGCATTACATTCACTAAACAGGATACACATTTCACTCATGGCTTCAGGACAACCATCAAGGTAGCCTCTCAGTTCCTGAAGCCACAATAAAAGCAACCAATAGCAATCTGCTACTTGATAGTAGAAAATATCAAACATGGCCTTTTCTGTACAGTGACAAATGATTTGGGATTAACTACAATTGCAAATAGCTGCCATTAGATATACAGTGCAATGAATATGACAAAAAGAATGATCCAAGGGAAACCAAGCAGTAATGAAATCTCATTGATTAAGTCTGTCACAGGGACTTTGACAAATGAGTTTGAGTCTGAAACCTATTCACTGATGGCACCTATGGGAGCTGCAGTTTAAAGGCTCCAATGATACTTACTCACAGTGTCAAGAATGGCAATACCAAATGAAATTTCAAAGAGTTACATGGTAAATTGACTGAAAATTACAAGGCAATTTTGAAAACCAGTCTTTACTATCAATAACGAAAAAAATATGATGGACTACTGATTCCTGAGAAAAGGGTCATCACTCCTCTCCTGGACGGAATAGCCTGCAAGAACTGCTGCTCTTTAAAACAGTCATCTTTTTCTATATTTCACTGACAAAAGAGTGCAGCTCAACAAATGTTTAGAACAAACTTGCATAATTTGATCACAGGTGTAGAATATATCCCTTTTCTACCAAAGAAACCAATAGAATTTTCAGCGATCTCTTTTTCTGATTTGAATCTCCTTTGTACACTGCTGGGAATCATCATATGAATACCTGAATATGCAACACCTTCAGCTGCTCTGAGAGGGCCTATGGAGCTACTCAAATTAGAAGCCAAGGCTGTGAGAAAGTTAACTTAGCAAAAAAAAAGATGGAATAATTTAAGACAGCTCCGTGCTATATCTAGTAAAAAGCACAAACATGTATGCTCTTGGAGTCTTCACTGCAAAATCTGAAACGTTACTTTGAAGTTTAAACCTACATCTACGTCAGCATGAAGTGTGGTGTAACTGCAGCAATCAATTGTTGCAGAAATTAGCAGTGGGTGTTTGGCCCTGAGGTCTCCCATACTACGCAGGTGCTTGGGGGCTGGCATCACACGCTATTCCCCTGGCCTGTGTGCCCTGGGGGGGCACTGAGCATGCTCCTGGTTTCATTTCCTTAGGAGATAACCCAGCTTGTATGCTTCTAGACTTCTGTGCCCGGAAAACAAAGGGACAGGGAATGGGAATAATTGAAAAGAATGCTTCAAAAGCATGGTATAATCAGAAGCACCAATGCTGCCAGATTCTGAACTCCTGTCACAGTTTCTGTTGCACCACTGAACTTCTCGTGGAGAGGATTGGGGTTTTCTTGTGAGTCCTGTGCTGCTGCCAGCGCTTCGGGGAAAACAAAATTGGGCTAACTTGGCCAGCAAGATACTAAGCTGCTGAAGTTGCATTCCAAATGAACATACAACTATGCACGGGACTACATTTTCATTTTACTGTAATAGGAGAGTTGTACTTGAACAAATCTGGGGACAGGAAGGAACTGGGCAGTATTGCTGCTGTATGTACAAAGTGTATGACATGAGTGGAAGAGTGTGATCCTATGTGAAAGATATGGAAAATGATAGGGAAACTGATTACAATTTTCAGTAGTTGTTAGGTGAAGGCTTACTTATTCTGTCCTCTTTTAGACAGTAGGAACTACTTTCTATCTTGCAACCTGAGTGTCACTTTTAGCACTGGGACCTCTTATAGAACTTGACAGCCAAAATTTGCATGAAGGAAATTATGGATTTCCTTTGGCTCTTAGAAAAAGCTCCATTAATAATAACATCTTTTTGTTTGTTTGTTTGTTTTAAAAAGAAAACCAGTGACAGCCAAACTCTCCCTTGGAAAGCAGAAAACATTTTAAATATCCAGAATTCATTGTCTCAACATCTTAATAGTGGGAAATTTTGCCCGATAACAGGATCTTCACCATGCACTTAGCACTGTGAAGAGGCTGTAATTTAATCAGGACTTTATACAAGGAGAATTCCACAAGGCTTGGATAGAAACAGATAATAAAATCTTTAAGTGATGCATGCTCAGTTTATTTTTATAGGGAAAAACATTCCCATCTCATCCAAACACTGTACAGAATCACTATAGAATATTGAGTGCTTAAGCCAGAAGCTACAGACTCAATGAATGCACATTAATGCTCCTAGTAAACCCAATGAAGATAAACATCTGTCAACATCTAGTATATACAGGCCAAGATGCCCTGTAATATTTGCTGACATGGTAAGGTTGGCCCTTAACTGCAGTTCTTTCTCCTTATAAGAACACATTATTCTCCACAGCCTCTTAGAAACAATGTACTGTACCCTTTCCTCATTCAGAAACTAAGCCCTAGATAAGGAAAACCTTAGAGTAAGGGTGAATCAGAGTCAAGAAGCTGTTTCTAGGAAGCAGCATGCACTGTAATGGTTCCTGAGGATGCTGAGCTTGTAGCCTTTCCTCAGACAGTGAAGGAAGGGGACTTCTGCTTGGGTTTGTACAGGAAACTGGATGTGTGGTCAGGACTTCCACAATGAAGTGTTTAGAAGAGGATAATAAGAGGTCAAGGAAGATATTAAAAAGTTTGAAGAACACTTTAATATTATAAACCAAAATCTAAAGGTCAGAGCAAGAAAAGTAGCAGGGTCTCTCACCCCATCATAGAGACCAAATTTAATAGGACTAGACACCACGAAAACTTGAGCACCAAAAGTCAAAGTTTATCTCAGGTGAAGGCTCTTTGAGTCCTGCTTCATGAGGTTAATCTGTCCTTAGATTTTTTTATTGCATTTTTTGTTCCTTTCAAAGCAGAAGGAAAACATTATAGTTCAACATCTTAGATATCAACACCACAAATATTACAGGAAAATTCAATCACATAAAACAGAAAACTGAAGAAGCCACTTCAGCTGACATCCAAACAGGGAAGCCACTACTACATCCAATGGTTTGGATGGAAATCACAGTCCAGCTGGTGACATCTCAGTTAGCTGTTAAATTCAGTGTACAATTATTATCAATTATCTAATATCCCTAAGAACACAGGGAAAGCTCTCTGAGTCAGCAGAGCTGCACTCAGAGCTTACTGCATCTATAAACACTGCTCGCAGTCAGCACAACAATAAACTCATAAGCCTACTGGCTTACTCTCTGAGGGGGATCAGAAAGTGCAAAGCACTTCAGAGTTTTTGTCAAAACAGATTACCTTTTCTAAACCCTGCGGGCAGAAAAAGGTAGAATATCTGAGTTCTCAGCGTCAAACAGCTTCCAGTGCTGAGATTCACGCAGCCAACAAGATGGGCAGATGTAGACTACTTCCTTGTAACCCAACACAACTTTTGCTAGATCATATCTCATCACTGTAATATTTATGAAGTTCAGAAGCATTATATCAGTAAGTAAATCATGGTTTCATGCCACTTTCTGTAAAACTGCGTACCTTCTGGAGGGACGCATCTTCGATTTTCAGGCTCTGGAGGTAGTTCTTATATTCCAGCTCAGAAGCCTGTGGGGGATTTATGAATACTTCACACTTGTTTAGTGAGGCTTACATTGTAAACAATGAAAACTGTTCTTGTTCATGAAATCCTGAAGCACCTCCAATAAAGCTGATGGATCCTTATGGAGCCTTGATGATGAATGCAAGGCACACATACACACAGAATAATCAGTTCCTGTTTTCTCTCTCTTTCCTCGTTCTTCCAATGCATTCAGAACAGGCAGTCAAGACACCTGACTCAGCAAGGCATGGGCATGGACTGCTCAGAGAAGCTGTGGATGCTGCACTCCTGGAGGCTTTCAAGGCCAGTTCAGGTGGGGTCCTGGGCAGCCTGATCTGGTGCGTGGCAACCCTGCTGATATCAGGGGTTTGCAATCAGATGGTCTGTAAGGTCCCTTCCAACCTAAGCCATTCTACAATTCTGTGATAAGATCAATGTTATTATCTTGCACTTTTTTTTTTTTAATCTAAAAATCCCATTTACAAGAAAAAAAAAAAAGAAGACACAAACCAACATTTTAAGATGGAATTTAACAGTATTATCTAATTCTCAAGCTCCTGCAAAAGGAAATGAGGTATGCAGGAGTAAAAATTATGTGTGATATTCTCATTTATAACCAACAGGAACAGTGGCTTTCTCTTTCAAACATCCATGTTCCTATCAGTGTTTATTCAGACATACTTTACATTTAACATAAACTTTAATATGGTAAAGATTAATTCCATTTCCACAAATGTTTGCATCTACAGCATGTGCTTTTGCAAATCTTTACAATCTAAACTGGAATACTTCGCATTTTGGAATCATCCTGCTGTTAGGCAGATTTCTTCAAACTTGGATCTACAAAAGCAATTGATCTACAAAGACTCTTTTGTATCAACCAACTTATCTGAGCTCCAAAAACTTGGAGACTGCGGCTGTTTGGTTGCAGTACTCTTTTTACACTAGCCTTCACTGTTGGTGAATTTGGGGTCATGTTATCTAGCAAGGGACTGCTTTGGCCAGAGGCAGTAGATACACTGGAGTAAGCACCATTTTGTACTTCTGCTGCTTCTTATGTTATTTGGTCACTGCCAAAGTCCTACTCCTGGGCTAGGAAACACCTTGGCAGAACCCCCTATGGATGTTTTTCAAACTACAGAACTATTTTAATCCTTCACTCCTGAAGGCATTTAACTTCTTCAAATTCTTATTTATGTGTGTTTTAATTCTTCAGGCTCCTCTCCCCTCCCCTCCCTCCTCTTTGCAAAAGGAAAGAACTGCTACGGTACTTGTGGCAGCATGACCATGTTAATGGCGCTGGCTCCTAGAGCTTTGACGTTTTCACTCCACATTATACTGTGCAGAACAGATTAGGAAGGAAGATTATCCCGAAATTTATCTCATAGCATGTCTTTGGTCAGTGAATACTGAATGCAGTGCTAACAAGTACTTATGGTTTTGCTCCCATTACTTGACATGGTAATAAATAGTTCACATTGAAGTGACTCGCAGCCTTTTTGAGTGTAGATAGGCAGCAGCAATTCAGCACTCTCACTTAAAAGATGAAATTAAGCTGTCAGAAATATTATCTCTGCGCCAGAAGTTACAAGGAAGCTCACTGACAGCAATCTTAATTTTTTTGCCCTTCTCACTTGCCCTGTGCTTGCCTTCATTTTTGCACCTCGACTTAAATAGTTGCTGAATTTAACTTATTTATATAAATTAGTATGGACAAATTAGTTCCTACTAATGTGCTAGCTATCTTGAGATTACCGACAAACCTAGAGTTACCAGTCAGAGAGGCAAGTGGTCTGAATGGGAGAGAAATACAATACAGAGCAACTTCAACTTTTGGACCTTGTCACCCACACTTGAGAAACTAATAAATATGATGCTGTAAAAGGCTGATGGAGGAAAAAAGAAGCAGCTCTGTGTTATAAAGAATTGCAGACATTGAAAGCATCTAGAGGTGCCTATTATTCTTGGTGTAACAAAGATTAAACTTTGAATAGTTTAAAATCACCATCTATGTTTTGAGATATCCTGAAAACTGCCATTACATAGACTATTTTTTTTTTCCAGTGGAATTTAAGATTACAGACGTAGCTATCATGTATTAAGTAACAATAAGGTGTTTGAGGTTGTAGAAGAAACCCTCAACCAACCCAAAGCTGATTCTGCTAAACACACCCCAGATCTACACAGAAAACAGACAGACTATCCAGTTCACACATTAGGTGAAAAACTGTGAGTTCTCAATAGACACAAAAATAAATCTCTGATATGCATTTACATCAGAGGTGTCATGCAGTCCTTTTTCAGATGTAGTACTCTGTAGGAGACAGCTTTCACCACAGAGGAACTTTCCATGAGTTGAGTTCATCTCAGTTAGGGCAATTAGTGTTTCTCTATTGGTTGAGACATCAGAGATCACTCTATTATACATATTTAATACACAGGCCTAACCTTTTACTTTTTATGTATTAAGTCCACTACTGCTTAAGTGACTATGCTGTACACTTCTGCCAGAAAAAAAACTTTCCTATCTACATTCTAATAAAAATAATAGTACACAGGCATCACTTCAAATTTATATTTATTTGCAAAGGCTGTGGCAGGGGAAAGGGCCTTAGGAGATCCTGACTTGCCACTTTCCTATCTCAACTAGTACTCAGGAAAGGTGCTGTGTCTGTCTGCCGCCACCTGCTGAAACATTTCCTGGTAATTACCAGTAGCTTCATTCTTCTTTTGGTTCCCCACACCAATACAACAAAAGAAATTTGGATTCTTAAGTCATGAGAACTATTTAAAAATTTGCTCTTTTCACTCAAGGATAAACACGTAGGCACAATTCCGCATTGTGCAAACACTATCTCTGAGAAGTCAAAGAGCTGCCCTGAACAAAACAAATCCAGAACAACATGTACAGGCTTTTGGGGGTTAAAAGCAGAGTACAGTACTAGGTCAGGGAAACAGGAGGAAGCATGGATCTTCCTAACTCTCTGGAGGAACAAACAATAAGGGCTTCCATTGAGATGAAACTTAATATACTTATTATTCAGTCCTACCTACCTCTCCCATTACTAGAAACACCCTTGTGGTCATAGCAAGGTTGCAGCAGCCAGTGATCCCAGAAAAGGATGACCAGCTTTAATAATCAGTCATTTGGCCTGAGACAAGTGGAGGCCACATGCTGACTGGTCATGAGTTAGGAAACAATACGGTCTTAAGAACCTCAGAATGACTCATCACACTTGAAAATAAGTTTCCGTGAATTTTCAGGCATGTACTGAGAAGCAACCCCTGGAAGGCCTTCCTGCCCAGTAAGAGTCATGCTCTACTTCAGCAATGTCCTTATTTAAAAGTATTTGCTTTAGTTTACTTCAGCTGCAGAGAGATACTGCCATTCTGATACAATTTAATGCATGCCCAGTAAAGTTCTGGAAGTAACAGTAAGAAAATGAAGAAAGCAAGACGGTAGGAAGCACCACTGCTCTGTTTTCACATTCTCATACTGCGTAGGTAACATATTCTGTGTACCTTTTTTCCTAGAACATTTGCTATGGTGATAAACTCCTGTATACCATCAGACAGCAGTAACGCAAGAATGACAAGAAAAGTAGATGTTGAAGTACCACAGAAATGCAGCCAGTGCCCAAAACATTACCTTTCAGAGTTGCTTTCTTAAGTACCTTCATGGCATAAAGCTGACCCGCATCAGATCCTTTGATCTTCCTCACTAGAAATACCTGTAAAAAGCAGACAGTTCGTATAAATGGGTACCAAGCTTTTAGTTACGAGCCTTGCAGCATTTGATAGGGAAACATATACTAAATTTCGGGAATTCCAATGAAAATTCTTGGCTGAAAGCACTTTATATATTTCACCTGCAATTGGTTGAGCTAGTTCTGGAAAGCTTCTGTTTTAAGCCTTCACTTTCCGACAGCTGTTCAGAATTATTAATAGCACTTTAAGATTCAGTTAAAGATGGGTGAGTAGTCATAACCAATGTGTGCACATTTCTACAAATTATGAACAGTTTTACATGAAAACGGTAATGTCTTGCTTGAGCTTAGGAATACAGAATTTAAAAAAAAAATTATTTTCAGCAATTAAATTGAGAAGAAAAAGGTGTAGCTTCTGTCATAAATCATGAAAGATGACTAACATAAAAAGTAAGGAAAGCAAAAAGTTTTCACAGCTGGAAATTTGCTCAAGCATACTTAAGAAAAGGTAGGAAAATTTGATAGGTTATTATAATAAAGACATCTTTCCTTGCTACAGTGTCCTATGTTACAACTTCTGACAGTGTAAATTTTTAATTGGAATAAAATAAATTGTAGATAAAATTTTGATTTTGTTTAACTCTATGAAACTATTACTTATCTGCCTCTGAGTTAGTCTGAACACTAGGACAACAGAACAGGAATCAGTAATTTAGTTCAGTCTTTATAGGATGTTCAGTAATTTAATATTTGAAAATAAATCAATATTTCAGTTGATTCTCAGGACACACCGTTCGCAGAGGTCAGAAACAGGACACCAGAGGCTCAACTGTTATTTCAGCACCTTCACGACTGGACAGAAGCTGGAAGTAAACCCAAATACAAAAAAGCACTGCAAAGCCCACATATGTAACATATACATACAAATACACGAATTAAAGTCTAAATGAAATTATTTTACTGTAGAATGTCTTCTTGGATTGCAAAAATCTGTGGCAACTATTTTAATTCATCATTTACTCAGGAACCATGCAGCCTTGCAAATTGCCTCCATCCAAAACATGAAAAGCCAAAAAAAGTAAGAAGGAAGTCTGTTTCTAGCACATTATTTGCAAGTTGAAAGACACTTCCTTCTTAAAAAAAAAAAAAGAATCTGTAAAAAAACTACAGTTTTCTCAAGCACTCTCTGAGAAAAGGTTTGTGGGAGGAGATAACTTTTAACAGCCATCCAGAGAAGCTGAAGGAAAAAAAAAAGCATATTCTCTCTCTGAACACCTTAACCAGGGCTTTTACATCTGCACAACATCACAGCTACAACACTTCTGCTATACGACCTGATACATTTTTGGTGAGGCTTTCATTCTCAAGATGTTTCCTGTGCATGTGAGATATGTACGGCTCTACAGCTAAGCTGCCCTAACTCGCTGAGATTGGGCAGATGTTGCTGATTCCTGTCTCCTGTTTCCCAGTTTGAAGAATGTGCAAGTACCTCTGGTACTCACAACTGCAGAAACAAATATGAAATCTGGATGCAACAGGAACACATAAGATTTTCTGAAGTGCTTTCATTAACGTTCATAATAAATTAAGCTCAGATGCTCCAATATTAACAGGAAGTCAATTCATTTAGTTCAGATAGAAAGAGAAATGTTAGGATATTTTTCCATCCAGTCCAAGTCAAAGGCTTAATTTTTGCATTGCTTTGTAAGGGAAGAAAAATCTCAATGTAGTTTTGCCAAAACACTAGATTTTTAGCATTATTATTATTGTGCAAAAATGGATATGGATTTTTTTTTTTAAGAAAAAAAAGAAAAAAAAGAAAATACTAAATCCCAAAACCTTAATATTATGATTTAAAGACTTACTGCACATACAACAACACAGTATGCTGCATCTGCAGAAATACTATGCTACAGTTCTAGAAATAATCCCTATCCTCCATGTTATCTTTCAAAACTAGTATCCTAGTTGCTGTAATAAATAATTTACATTTCTAGTCACTATTCAGCTGTTCTGTGTAGCATGGGATAGGGCATTTGGTCTGCATTCCCTCCAAAACAGATGATTCAAGAACACTGTGTGCTGTTTCAGAGGATACTGAAGTTACCAAACCAAAAAGAAAAAAGAACAAATTAAAATGCATTGCCTTACAAAATGGTGTTTGCCTCCCAACTGTTCTTAAAGGTATACTCTTGCTAGTTCTTGAAACTATGAGGTGGTCCTGAAGTACTTACTGGACTCTTTATATTAGCTTTAAAATAATAATTTGCCAGAATAGTATGGGCATATTCCTGAGCAAAATTTCAATTTTCTGGTATGATTTGCATGAAAACACCTCAGGTTATGAGTAAGCAAATGTGTTGATAAAACTAGTAAAAGGCCCTTAGCTGAAGTACTGAGTACAACACCCAGATCTCACTCCAGAAACCTAAGCAAGTGCTGTGACTTTCAATAGCGTTGAGTGTACTCCCTCTGAAACCAAAGGCATTTTCTTTAATTCTGCAGGAAATGATGCAGGTCCCAGGTGAACAACTTGAAAAACAGCTTTGCATCCCCAGAGACTTACAGATTTGAGCTATCAGCTGAAATACTGAAGTAATGAAAATTTACATATTTAGAGACTCCATAAAAATCTTCGATCAGACTTCACTCCTCTGTGTCTATGATGATTTTGTGAATTTACTGACCAATTTCCCATAAGATACTAAAGTGACTTACAATTACACAACTCCAGACAGGTCTAATATCTGCACTCACATACTGATCCTGCAGCAAATCAAGTGGAATGTGTCACAGAAATCTGATCTCATTTTAGGAAGTGGTAGCAGAGGCTAGACATTTCAATTATACAGTGCCTGAAGCTAGAATGCTGAATTTGACAGTTAATAATGAAATACGTCAGTACAATCTAAGACGTTCAAAACCCAAATATCATTACAGTGCTCTTAAGCAGTTCTCTAGATCAAAACTTGGTAGTGAATGCTAATTTTTTTGATATCTGTCATCTCAGGGATCTTTTAACAACCTCATTTATCAGTATAATTCTGGAATACTCAGAAAGACACTAAACACACTCAAAATAGCTTTTTTTTTTTTCCCCTCATGAATAAAACTGAGGATCGTGGCTCATTGTCATGGTTCTCAGCTTTTGCTAGAACCTCAAGAGATTTTATGTACGAATCAGTTCTTCGAGTTAGCTGGAATGATCCATTGCTGAAATACTTATAAAATAAACTAAAATTTAAAAAGCAATGAAAATGATAAGGACTTCCATGTTTGGTGTAAATTAGGCTCACCTTTCCACAGGCTTCAAAGGCTTATTTAGTTAAACCATGGAAAGAATTTAATGATGAATTGAGTCTCCCTTCTTTCTCTCCATTTTTCCTTCCTATTCTCATCTGCAAATGACAAATCCTTTTGAAAAAGAATTGCCTGTGGGATTGAGAAAAGCCTTGGACTTAAGATAAAAATGTTGTTTCTCAATAGCTTGTGGTCATACATGTAGACAATTTTTTCAATACGCATGCTTTATGTAGACAGTATGCATACATATATACTTTCATAGGCACTTGGCAGAGAAACGTATAAGGAAACACAGCTTGGTTATAGGCATCAAAACTCAAAACAAAGACACTGCAATGAAAATTAAGTGCTTCGCATGTAGGTCTAAGAAAGCAGCTTTTCTTGCAAAATCAGTGTGACATAACCAGCAGGGTGAAAGATGGGGACTTTGAAACATGCTTGTGATCACATCTGCCCTCAGCAGAAATTGGGAAGCAAACTTCTTTTAAGCTTTTCAGTGTTCCTACAACTAAGCAGCAGTAGCACACTTACTGAACTAGTGGATAGCTCAGAAAGAGGGTAAGGAGTATAACTTTATAAACAGTGCTGTTCACTATCCCTGCTTACTTCTGTTCCTTAGACTACGTCCAGAGCCAGAAACATTATTTTCTAAACTGTTCTATATACAGGATTCCAGCAAAAGACAGGTTATTAAAATGAAGGCAGAAGAGGCTTATCTGCCTTTACAATACAATATGTATGGGCAGTGTTATCAGTGCAAATGAACTCAGAGAAAGAACACAACATTTTCAGTGTTGCTCTAAGTGATTAGATGGCATTAAAAGTTACCTTTCCATATGAACCTTGTCCTAATACTTTCAGCAGCTCAAATTGAGAAGGATCTGCTTTTTCAAAACCTTCCTTCACATGGTGACTGATGTCTATTTCCTTCACAATACCTTCTTCCTGCAAAGGAAACAACAAAAAAACAACACTGCAAATCAGAACCATTATCCTAAGGAAACATACTGTTAATTAAAATCTCATCTTGTGTAATGCTATAATCATGTATGAAATTTTGAAAATAGAAGCAAATGTTTGTTCAAATACACCATGTGCCTTTCATAGGCAAGACAGGGTAACGTGTTGGACATCAGGACATCCTCCTGTTTATCAATCTCAAGATTATGTCTAAATAAAGGTACAGCAAACTGAAACAGAGATATATCACAGAGCTCAGTGCTCATCACAGACCTTGCTAACATAGTGTCACGTTCCCACATCAGTACTACAGAGGCTCCAGCACACTTCTTTCCACATACTTTCTCATACTTGCTCAAAGCATCACTTCAAATTCATCTTAAAAAGTGAAGATAACTTTAGTCTGAAGCAGCAATTCTTATGAGTAGACCACAAAGGAAAGGCATTGTTAAAAGTACATCTTCCAATTTACCTCAAAGAATGGAAAATTACTACCAGAATCCTTCTAAACAGAAAACAAATTCAAGATTTAGATGTGAAAGTGAGGTGGTAGGAAGAAGAATGGCAAACACAAAAGACAGCTGTACAAGGACTTTTATCTCTTTAGCTGTAACAAGAGATATTTGATTTAGTTGTTTGTATATTGCTATTATGGTATGATCCTCTAAAAAGAGAGTGACTGGGTTATGGGAGAGCCAGAGGTATTACACTGAGTTTGCAGCAACCCAGAAAGTCATTGAGCTGAAGAGAAACCTGAAAGAAATATCTTCTCTTCAAGGACACAGTGGTGTGGGAAGACATTATTTACACACCTTATTTCTGAAGTGTTCTGTACACCTACATTTGACGATGCTTTCCTATTAAAAATAGATGTTCTAATTTCTCAACAACTAAAATGTGGATTTTTAGTATAAAATTTATTTCGTTTAGTTTCCCAGATCAAGGGGAATTGCTCATTTAGAAATAGGTTTAAATATTTATGCATCTACTAAAAATTATTAGAATCTTTGAAACGTTACTTTTAGTTTGAATTCTGCTGTAATTGTTTATGTTTTTTTTCTTTCCTCAAGAAGAGACATTGATATATAACATACATGTAAGTTCTTTCCTCTTAAACTACATATAGTAAAAACAGATATAATAACCTAAAATGAAAATGCACTCACAAACATATTTGGCCAAAGCATATTTATTTACTAAACAAAATAGATGTCAATTTGTTCACTCCATTCATCTCTTCTCCAAGAAAACTGCTGTCACTTTCTAGCAGCTATAATAACTCATCTGATGCACGGCTAGCATTTCCCTAACTGTACTACATGCTGCAGTTTCTTCCCTCTTCTTTCCTCCCTTCCTCTTTACACTCATGTGCTTCAGGACAGAGACTACATCCTCTTCTTGGTTTGGAAAGCTTCCTGTACTTTGTGTATGCTCCCAGAATCATGGAATACAATCATCGTCTGACAGCAACTAGTTTTTCTGATCCTAATTTCTCTAGTTTAAGTGAGTTGCATGAAGGGAAATGCTTGAAACCAACAACCAGTTTTCACAGAGAGATTTAAAACTTTTTAACAGTACATAACTGCCAAGAGCCTCTTGTTTTTCTTTATTTATCATGGAGAATAGAATCAGAATCTTTTTGATTAAAAAAAAAATATATACATCATTTCATTTTTCTTCTATATGAAAGAAACAATAGTAAACTAAAATAAATTTGCACACTGTTTCTTGTGGAACTACCTACGTGGAGCAATCAAAGTCATCATCAAGTCCTGAGGTGGTGAGCTTTCATATCAAGGGACCTGCATTTTTACATAAACTGCATGCAGCTGAGAAGCATGCACATTATTAAGAACATTATTTCGAGATAAGCCTGTTCTGCTATACTACAGCTTTGGTAAAGTACCTGCACTACGTGGCTCACCAGCCATTGTACTCACAAAGAATTATTCCCCATTCAGTCAGGCTCCTGCCCTGATTTATCATCCTTTACTCTGTACACCAGACCTTGAATGCTTGGGAGTTCGTTCTCCACTGACCATAAACAGAATTCTGAGAAGATTGGCTTCCACCAAGCCAGCATCTGTGTGCGTTCACCTCTTAAGAACTATGAATAATGAAAATACTGAATGACTTCTTTCTCAAGTCAGAACAGCTTGAGCATCACTCAGTCACCATTTCAGGATTTTGCCCATCCCCGTTTGCCCAGAAGCACAGCATGGACCATCCCTCAGAACAAGGTGAAGTATGAGGCAGATACAAAATTTACAATATATTTGGGCTGCAAAGCTCTGAAGAAAGAAAGGCCAACCTCAGTTTTATATACACCATCTTCCTCTTCTACTTTGATATAACATCTCAGATTCAAAATTTGTTATTGAAATCTGCTACCTGAAGAGAACATCAAATCCATACATTTCTGTGAGGTGCATTTCAGCCTGAACCATTCAGTCATTTCAGCTATGTTTGCAGGTTTAAATGATGAGTGAGTTTCAATTGATCCACTAAGATTAGTCATCAAAGCCACAAGTCTACAACCATAAGCATATTTCCCAGTGTGTTATTAAATTTAATATAACTTTGTTCGTTCAGTGTGTTTAGTTACAGGAATATCTTGGGAGTATTAAGATGATGAATTCAAGCCTTCACAGAGAATAGCATAATTATTTCATAACTTACAATAAGAACAATACTTTAACTACATGCATATTTAATTAAATCTCAAAAAATGTATATATTTTGAAAAGAACACGACCACATACAAGGCCGGGTAGTGTTTTACCACTGCACTCATTTTAAACAGGGAAAAAGGCTGCTGGAATGTGGTACAAAGAATCATAAAAATGTTGGTTAGAAGGGACTTCTGGAGGTCATCTAGCCCAACACTCCTGCTCAGACTACCACCGACACTTGATCAGGCTGGCTGGGTTTTGTCCACTGCAGCTCTCAGTACCTCAAACAATGAGGTTTGAGCCACTTCCTACGAAAGATTATTCTTCTTCAATTTGCCTGGCACAGAAATGCCCACAGTCATGTCAAGCTGCCTGCTCCAGGGGTTCTTAGGAGGAAGCAGGATGTTTATCTAGGAAGGCAGGATTTCCTGTGGATTTCCTGCGGTCTTCTCACTAGGAAGGGGCAACAAAGCAGCACTGAAGAAAAACATGCCAGACTGCTCCTTTGTCCACCAATCACCACTACAGTGGCACTGCTTGTGAGCTGCCAGGGGACAGCTGGTATTTTAGTTGGTATGACAAATCCCCACCTCCCACTGCAAAAAGCAAAGCTTCCAGTATTTAAGACTGAACACAGACACAGTTCCTTTAAGGAAATATGTTTCTGGCTCTCTGACACTGGGCTGAGGTATTTTAAGTTCAGCCACTTACAAGACTTCAGCAGTAAAACAGCCAAGGCTGAAAACTATCCATTTTCCCACAACATCAGAAGATGCTGAATGCCTTTACCGCCACTCAGAACCAATGGAGCAACCATACTACCACAATCTTGACCATTTGCATTAAGTGACCATCAACACCAGGCACTTCTATTTTCATTGAAGCATCAGCATGAAGATAGTCTTGCTAGACCTACTCAGGAAATGTAATTTTTTGGAACTATGCAGTGGGAAAGAGCGAAAGTGAATTGGAAATATGCAAGATGAAGCACTGGTCTTAGAAATGCTCTTGAATGCTCTTGACTGCATGGCATGCAAATATACTACACAAAGAATCACGTCAATCTAAATTAGTGAAAGGGAATGTATTCTCAAAGAGATGGTAACTTGGAGTGGTTAAAATTTAGATAGGCAGGTATAATCTTAACAAGCAGGACTCAAGGTGTAAAGGTACCTGAAGGTACCCTAATTAGTCTTACAATGCTTAGCTCATTCCTGAGCTGCCCAGTGGCTTTCTGTAGATTTCCACAACATAAGCAGCAGCAAGAAAATTGTCACTGATACTTGTCTAGAGTTATCCAAAAAGTTCAACTAAGGGTTTTTTGCTCCTGCCTAGAAACCAATACCGTGAGTAAAGACTGCAGAAGAATCCAAGGATTATCAGTCAGGCTGTGCATTTTCTTGCATGCATTCAACATCCTCGTGGCTTATTTGGCTGCACGAATTTTGGATTGACTTCTGCTTGTTTGTTTTACCCTCCTAGAAAAACAAACATAGTTTTTTGGTTCTGTTCTTCTTACTTAGTTGGATTTTCCCCTATCATTCCTATGATGGAATGCGGGATAGTTTTCCTCAGGTACCAATGATTAGAATGAGAACTAAACCAACAGAGCACAAGTGCTGTGGGCAGATCTCCAGATATTTTTGTTCTGAGCTGCATTTTTCAATTGCTTGGTACAGCAAGCATAACTTATCTGCACTAGTAATTTGCATTATAACAACTAAACTGAGGCAAAATATTTACACTGCAGACAACAGTCAGACTTCTGTGCACAATATGAAGAAACTATTTCAGTGGAAAGAACTTCACTCTGGAAAAAAATAAACAATGCATGTGTCAATCTCCAAAGAGGTTTTGATCAGTGAGTCAAAAATGAATGTTCCACAGTTTGGTCTGCAACAGCTGTGCACAGCAGCCCAGGCTCTTGCTCCCTGCTGTCTTGTCCCGACACTGCATTAGCAGAAATGCTTGACTTGATGAGGCTTAATCTTTTGTAAACTACTGTAAATATTTATGCTTGCACAAAAAGCATCATCCTGTGACAGAAGTGAGGCATCTTCAAGGAAACGTAGCTGAGCAGTACAGATGATGGGAGAGAGGTCAGTGAACTGCAATACATGATGGAAGAAGAATGGAGAGTGATTCTCTGTGCAATTAATACAAGACAGACCAATTCGGAGCTATTTTCCATTATTCACTTAAGCACTCACCTGCACCCCAATTTGGTAGAAATACTGGACAAACAAGTAACCCAGGATTTAAATGCAAGTATCTCCTTTCCATTGTGACACAGGAAAACAGATCCTCTGCCCTTGCCCTGTGACTGCAGATAGCTGAGACATCTGCTTTGGTATTTCCCGGAGGCAGCAGGGGTAGAACAGAAGGCCAGCTGCTCCCTCTAACTCTGATCTAAGCTCACTTACAAGATTTCCTCACACAGATTTTAGAGAAAGATGCAGTAATGCCCAGTTGCTGCCGGGAAGCAACCACAAAGAACTCTTCTACCTGACATAATAGTAATGACTCACTGTTTCATATATGAGAAGGATTGGGAAGTGCAGGAATATAGACTTGGAAATGGGATACAAAAAGTCACGTGGAAGCACAAGACATCTAGGAGAGTAGCTCTTTTCAGCCATACAGCCTCTCCTTGCCCTCACCACAGCTTTTCAGCAACCCTCCCCCAAGTCTCTGAAGGAGTGAAGCTAATGTCATCTTCAAACTCAGAGACCATCTATGTCGTGAACAATGCATGTCAGTCACATGCAGTACCTTTCCTTTCCAAGACTTCCTGAACTGGTGTGAAATAACTGGACATGGTGCCATTCCAGAGTCAGCTACTTTTAGCAACAGATGATTTCATGCAACTATATCACATCGAAGTTAAGATATGTTGCTAATGGAAAATGATCATTGGCTTGCAGTTTGTAGGACATGATTCTAATCTTTATTCCTTTACCTCCCCACTTTCACAGGATCAAAACTGCAACACATCTATGGTTGTAAAAAAAGGGGCAACCTTCATTTTCCAATAAAAAATATCTGAAATTTTGATATGCAGATTTTACAGCCTTCAGATTTGATGGGCTTGTGTGCTATAGGGACGGAAGTCAATGAAGAAACGAATTAAAATGTTGCAAGTGAAAATAATGGTAATCCTAAGGAGAGGTTATCTCTGCAAGAGAATCATTAGTCTATAGCACATGCTCAAGATACAGACTTTATTTTGTTACTTGCCTTACCATTTGGGAGGTTACCACCTAATATAAAACCAAATCACAACTATTTAACATCCAAGTACCACAGGCAACACAACTCTCCAAAACAGCATGGTTCATTAGGGAAGCACATTTAAAACTCTGATATGGGAATAGTTAGGACAGGATACGTCTGACAGTAATGATTCCAGCTTTTCACCACTGTTTCGGAGGTTCTACTCTGTTTCAAGCCATAGGAGAGTAATTTATGTCAAGACGTAATAGGCTATTTGAATACCTAGCACAGGAAATTAAATGCTGGCCTGTGTTCAGCTCTTTAAGAACAAATATTCATCCAAAAAAAAAAAAAGAAAAAAAAAGAGTAAAGTATACGAGTATTTTCATTAGCCTCCTCCCAAGTCCATCTCCAGTAGTTTTTAAATTTAAAAGATTTTAAAAATAAAAAAAAAATTCTTCCATTTTAAAAGGCTTGCAATTCAAGTTCTGGCTTCTGTGGTGGTCTGGGTAGATGTAAACTGGGCAACATTGTAAATGGGTCTGTTTCTTTCGCACTCTACTGTCAAATTAACTTTTTTTTTTTTTTTTTTTAATAATGTACTGGATTCATTGAGACTTTAGAGAAGGATGCTGAACTCTATAAATTCACTGGAAGCTGTGTGCCAGGTTTGTATTTATTCTTCAAGCATAAAGCCACCTAACCACCTTCTCAAAAGTCATCTAGAGCTAAATAGTGCACAATAGTTTTTAGAGAAGTTGGGATTTCTCTCACAGACCTCTCATAAATTTGAATAGTTATCTTTCAAATGGAATTTCACCATGCAGGTCAAAACATAGTGCAAAACAAAGAAATTAAAATTAAAAGAAAAATTAAAGAAATGTCTCTGGAGTACAACAGAATGTACAGTCCCTGTTCAATTCAATACACATTTCTCTAAAGAGAATGTCTAGCATGCCAAAGATCTTCCCTGAGCATTTCCCCAACTCTGTATTCTACTTTATTTACTTTTTCTTTCTTTCTGTCTTTCTCTCTTTCTTTCTTTCTCCCTAATAAATATATTGACATTTGAGGTTCAGCTGAAATAAAACTAGAAGTGAAAAAAGGCTTTCAGGAGAATCACAGAGATCAAGGCCAGCAACTACAATGTGCTGGATAAACTGGTGAAGTCCACGAGCTGGAATTTTGAGTATTAGAGAGATCTGGCTTCTGTGCTATGAGACTTCCTATGTATCTTTGATTAATCACTTAGGGTTAGACTTTGTAAAACAAATGCAAGTGTTTATGGTGTAGGAGACAACGGTTTGAACTAATCGTCCAGCCTTACGCACAGTCATTGGAAAGAAACTTACTCTTCATCATGAACAGAGATCAGGTGAAGTCACATTCTTAAAGTGCACATTTATCTCTGATGATATGAATATAGAGGTTCCTGAAGTTGGGTGAGATGAATTGCCACCTAATGTAAAAGTCTGAAAAATACTTACGTAGAGTAGTATTTCAGTCAGATTTTAAATAGCCTGACAAGAGATAGGTTCGCAAACACTTGTCCTGGAAGTTTCAATATAACTTCTACTGAAATAAAATACTTTTAAAAAGGAATTAGATAACTGAAACTTCTAGGTGCTTAAAAATATGGTGCTAGAAGTAATCCAGGCATCAGGATTATGCAGCTTCAATAAATTAGACATTGTATCTGCTTTCTCCTCAACCTGAAAAAATAAGATCAATTGCTTTTTGTTACCTCTTGAGAAAACTGTGAAAATTAGCACAGGAAAAAAAAAAAATAAGTGAAATTACCACACATTGATGCATTTCACTGGTGCAACCCACAGATTTATGTGAGTAGTGAGTAGAAGGCACTAATAAAAAAGTACTAGTGAAGCAAGGGGTTAAAAAAAAAGCAGAAGAAAAGCAGAACCATCTGGTCACAAAATATACAAACAATTGGCTGGCCTTACTCATACAGCAGCACTCTACAAATACTCAAATACATTTGTGAACTTTAACAGAAACAGTCTCAAAATGAGTCACACCATTAAAGGACAAAGAACTCATCTACAACACTCTGAGCTACAATAAACACAAGCAAGAAAATTTTCATCAACATTCTTTTAGGCTTGGTTTACATCTGTGCCTTTTGCGTTACATCTCAGAAGAGTTGTAAGGTCCACCACCAATTGTACTACAGGCAAAAGAAGAGAACTTGCTGCTCGTTCACCGATGAACAAACAATAACTAAGAGTGGATCTAGTGCCTAGAAAAAACTATTGTTACTTCTAAAAGATAAGTATTCTTATTTCCTTAGGGTGCTGAGTTTGTAACATGAAGCAGAATTATGAAGACTACACGGACTAGTAAGAACAACACACATCCCAGCACCGCTCCACTGTAGCTCAGGTTCTGCTGCCAGGTCAGCAAATGCCCTGTGTGCTCTGCTCTGAACAACCTGTAAACTCTTTGCAAGTGGCTCAGGTAGCTTCTGTGGAGATGTCCCAGGAGCGCCTTCCACCTTCCACCACTGTAGCCCTCTTTACATAGCTGGCTGGCATCTTCTGCAGTACACCAGCCCTTGCGAGTATCCCTAATGACTGTCCTAATGTAATGGCAAGCCACTGTTCATGCATTTGTGTTACAGGGCATAGATAGCCCCATATGCATCTGTGCCTCATCTCTAAGCTGCAGGTAAGGCAGGTGGTGTTACTGGAGTAGAAAGGGCACTGGAAAGAGTATTAAATGCTTCAGTACTGTGCTATCAAGCTCACAGAAGCAGAAAAGCAAACAAAAAGTCTCTCTGTTCTGGATACTATTCAAGAAACATAGCTAGTTACTGTCTCCAGTTCACTTACTGCTATGCTCAGCTTCTTAACAGACGAGAAAAGAAATTCCTGATGTTGTACTAGTGCAGTCAGTGTGAAATAAAAATTCCAGCTGCATTAGGAAGATAAACTACTTAAGCAAAACATATTTGTAACCATTTCCTCACCGTTTCCGAGTGAACCAAAGAAAACACTGCTAAGCATAGCAGCATAAATAACATTGCTGCATAGTTGGTAGAAAATACTGTAAAAAGCCCTGGTACATTTGTACGGTGATTTAAAAGAACTGAATAGACATACTCAAAAGCAATGTATCAGACTTAGTTTTAAACTGTGGGGCGGAGTGGACAAAAGTCTTTATGAAGAGCTAATCACATTACTAAACTGATTACTCAGTTTGGAAAAAACACCATTCTGCCATTTAAAAATCACTTGTAGGGTTCATGATTGTCTTTCTAAGAGAAATATAAGC
Source organism: Tragopan temminckii (assembly GCA_028571105.1). Classification (NCBI taxonomy): domain Eukaryota; kingdom Metazoa; phylum Chordata; class Aves; order Galliformes; family Phasianidae; genus Tragopan; species Tragopan temminckii. The sequence continues at coordinate 35,750,975 of JAOWBP010001760.1, read as the reverse complement.
CCACTAGCACATTTTGCATCATCCGATAATTATATTAAGCATCAGCAAAGGATTCAGCTAGCTCACACCACAAACTGGAATACTGTCACTATTAGGTTAAGAAAAAATATGTTGTAATGAGTTACGCTATCACAGTGGCATTTAACAGGCACGGTCTTAACAGAGAAACAGACTGATTCAAGGCCATTGAGGAGTCAAGGCAAAAGTAGTTTTAGTGCTACTGTTCACAACTCAGAGATCCAGTGAAGACACCAAAGCCTCTATAGGGTGATGAAGTCGAATAGGGCAGACAGAAGATGGTTTTGGCAAAAGGAATATTCAACAGGAAAAACATTACAAGACTTAGGAATAAGATCACCACCAAGAGAAAAGGAGGTATCCCAAAGGATAACAATTACAAGCCTGGAGAAAAGAAGGCTGCAGGGTGACCTCATTGCAGACTTTTAGTATCTAAAGAGAGCCTATAAACAGGAGGGGAGTTAACTCTTTGAAACGGTAGATAAGAGCAGGACAAGGGGAAATGGTTTTAAGTTGAGGGAGGGAAGATTTAGGTTGGATGTCAGGGGGAAGTTCTTTACAGA
>JAOWBP010001760.1:35731985-35750271 GCA_028571105.1 Tragopan temminckii | reverse complement strand
GGAGGTTGGTGGCCCTGCCTGTGGCAGGGGGGTTGGAGATTCATGATACTTGAGGTCCCTTGCAACCCGGGCCATTCTGTGATTCTGTGAAGAGAAACTAAGGTTTGTACCTATGTCAGCAGAGAAGTCAGTTGAGGGGAGATTGGTTTTGACTTTGCAAACTACTACATTAATGTAGTATGAAACAACTTGAAAATCAAGGCAAGACACAGAGGGCTTTTTCCAGAGCAGGAATGAGCTGTGGTACAGATAACATAATGACAAAAAAAAGCTAATCATATGTGACACCAAAGAAAGAGGAAGAAGCAGCTGAGGAAGGAAAGCAGAGTTTGTTGAGCGGAGAGGCCACAAGGGCCTTTGAAGGAAAATCCCCTGGGACCAGCATAACTGTGCCTGAGATCAGGATAGTTTCCAAGGGTCAGGAGAAATAGCAAGTATATTATTCTTCCCTGTCCTGGTTTCAGCTGGGACAAAGCTTTTATGCTCCCCTCACAGTGTCTGGTAGGATGCTGTGTTTTGGCTCTGGGAAAAAAAACTACACTGACAACATGCTGATGTTTCAGTTGTTGCTGAACAGTGACTGCACAAAGCCAAGGATGTTACAACTTCTTGTTCTGTCCTGCTAGTGAGAGGGCTAGAGGAGACTGAATCAAGCCAGATGACCTAAACTTGCCAAAGGGATATTCCATGCCAAATGACGTAATGCAAAAAAACATTAAAAAACTGCAGGGAGTTGTCTGCTGCTAAGGGATTGGCTGAGCATTGGTCGGTGAGGAGTTGTTTTGTGCATCACTGGCTTTGTAAATATATATTATATAGTTATCACTACTATTACTATTCACCTTCCTTTTCTGTCTTAGTGAATAGTTTTTATTTCTACCCCAGAGTTCTACTTTGTTGTTTTTTCTTCCTGATTCTCTCTCCCATTCCACTGGGAAGTTGGAGTGAGAGAATAATTGTGTGGTGCTGAGCTACCTGCCAGTTAAACCACAATATACACCTCCTTTTTGCTGCGAGATTTTGTTTCCTGCTTCCAGGAAAATGGGTACAGCTGGCAGCCCAAGCTGTGGATGGCAGGAGTAGGCCTCATCGCCGTAACAGATGAACATGTATGTCTTTCAGTGCTTGAGAACTGTTACCACACACAAATATCTCTCTAAGCAGATTTTTAGCAGTCTACTCGAAATCTGGCCCAGGGAGAGACCTGCTATATTTTGCAGTCTCATGAAATAAAAAGCAGCCTCTAATGTATTCCAAAGGTATATAAGGTGGATCTTTAAGGAGTAGATTGCTTACTGATCATCACAGGTCCTCTTGCTACAAACACAAAAATTGTTTACTGTGCATGTTATACAGTGCTAAACAAACGCATGTACTTAGTAGATACCTCATCTTTTCAGTGTGGTGTGAGAACAAACAACATGGAAAACCCATCTAGACACAAAAAAACACCTTTGCCACACAGTTTGGAAGACTCATTTCAGAAACTGCTGCACTAGTCTTAGTCTTCTGCAATGGTTTTCAAAATACAACATGATTTTCCACAACAAAAGTGCAGGGAGGGAAGTTTGGTGATCCTCAGCTTATCATGACAGCTTCACGGCTGCAAAATCTTTTCCTACACCAATTCAATATCAAATTCCTAAATGCCACCAGACAAAAATATGTAATTTTATTTGCTGTTTATAAAACAACAATACATTTAAGAACAGAAAAGAGCCATTATGTGAATATACTCAAATACAGAAATGGATCAACAGCTCAGCCAAGGCTGATCCAGAGTCTGGAAGGACTTCCAGGGTTGATTCATACAAAAATGTTTATATCTGAGCTAGCTGCCTAAACTTCTGTGTAGCTGGCGGAGAATCGAGTACTTTTAGGCTTGGATTTATGTCAGATAAAAGCAAGGTTCTAAAACAGCACTTGGTAAGCATGTGACTTTCTTTCCGCTGACTGAAAAGGAACTCTAGGCTGATAAGTTCACATACAGATAATTTCTCCCTTTCTCAGTGCCTCAGTAACTCTTTCAGCTTTGGATGGAGCATAAGTACTTTCCAGAAGACGCATGCTCCTTATATTTCCAGGCCAAGCTTTGCTTCACCCCAACTTTCTCATGGATTTTCTACAGTCACCAGTGGACTACATGAGATGCTCCCATTGTTTCATCTTTCTGGCCTCACGTGTACCTGTTACAGCTATGGCAATGTCTTTCTGCAAGCAGAATGCTATCTGGCCCAGCAAATGTCATGGATCTGCCACAAGTCAAAGAAGTCATGGTGTGTTGGTGTTCTTCTTGGGCTTGAAACTGGAAGCCAAATCACCATGCTGTGTCAGATATCAGGCCAAACTTTCAAACTGGGGGAGGCTTCACAACGAATGTAAGAAAACGCAGGTTTTTTCAGTCTTCTCATTCAAAATACAAATTACGCTTTACACAATCCTGACAGTATTTAGCCCACTAGTTCCACTGACATCAGTCAGTGGACTGCTAATACAACCTAACACTGAGCCCAATCGCAGTACTTGGTGCCCACAGACAGTGAGACAGAGCTTTCAGATGCCCTGCAGGTTTCTTATTCTGCTGCAATCATGTACAGGGACCTTTACATCATGTGCTCTTGATTCCTGTCTTCAGCTACTTTATTCACAAAAGCTCTATTGAAAGTGAAGGTACATGGTGACGGAAGCAGGCAGTGGAAAGGAGCTCTTTTGTTTAATCCATTTCTGTGTATAATCCTCCGGTGTTTTAAAGTACTGAGGATATCAGTACTCTAGAGTAAATTCACTGCTGTTGCCTCCATTCTGCAAGTACCTTTTCTGTGTATTTGCAAACAGGCAGAAGATCAAACTGAGATTAAAATTTCCTGCTAAGATCCAAATGGCTTTACTGAAAATAATAATTGCAAGCAGCAAACAGAGAGTCCTGACCTGCTCAGGCCTGCCAGCCTATATATGTGGGACAGAATCCTTCTGGCCCACTGAGGCTATCTAATCTTAAAACACAAGCAATTCTGCAGTCCCATGTGCAGCACAGTGCAGAGCTAATGGACATGGCAGAGAGGGAAGTGCAACCCATACGTACTGTCCTAGCAAGCAGATGGATTTGCTCATAAGCTATTATAAAGCTACATCTGAAAAAAGAATAGAGTGCAGATTAAAGTATTCATGTTCTTTGAGACATCAGCATATTGCAGCTTCATGACCTCTCCCCTGAGTGAATCCCCAACCAGACAAGGGAATTAAAGGCTGCAATACAGCACAGTATGCAAGATTATTCCTGTGCCCAGGGCAGACACAAAGCTTCCTGGGACCTTTGGAAAAAGATAACCTTCTATTGAGAAACAACAGAAGGGGCATAGTCTACAGGCATTCTTCCTATTCCACTTTTAATTCCCATTTCATAGAAAGCTGTTCTAAAGTTAAGCTACTGAAGGAAAGATGTTCTCAATGGTGAAAAGTGATCACAATAATAGTAAAAAAATCAGGCAGTTCCATCAGACTGGAATGCCAGCAAAAACATCAGTAAATCTGGAAGACAGAATTCTAAAGAAGAAACAGATGCAACATTACAACCACCAACCTTTATTTTTTGCCACAGAGAAAACTGGAAGTCCACTTGGACTCAGTAATCCTGCAGTACATGCAGGACACCAAGCAATCTGTGTTTCTTTATAGATAAAGCACTATTGGACTCCTCAGTGAATCCTAGACAATAACATCTGCAGTAGAATACAGCCTTTATACTGGATCTTATTTTATAATCCCAGTCAGCTTACCATATCTGCAGCACTTGCCACTACATTAATGTTTTATAAGTAATAACATAAAGACAACTAAGGGCAAGAGAAGTAATTCAATCAGTAATGAGAGAAACCCAGAATTAATACTGTGGACCAGAGGAGAACTAGACAATACAATCAGAAGATGACAAGTAGAGAAACCAAGGGGGAAAGCTGCAGCTATACAAAAGTTTTACCTCAAATAAGTGTTTAATCAAACACACAAGTCTGGTGCTCACTTGTTTTCCCCATTTGTCCTGTCATAAACATTGAACAGTGTCACAGTTTTTTCAAGAAGCCATGGCAGCTAAAACTTCTGTTATTTAAACCAGTATTTTAAGGAAAAAAAGATCTTTAATGTAAAATGCTGTGAAAAACTGATTACAAATTTGTCACAAATGTTGCATCATTTGTATTCCTAAAGTTATTTACACTTAAAAGACTGTTCTTTCTTATTAGTGACTACACAGCAGGGACCCACTGTGCCTAAGTGAAGTTTCAGTTTGCTTTAAATCACAGAATCATAAAATATCTTGAGTTGAAAGGGACCCACAAAAATCATCAAGTCCAAATTTTCAGAGTTTTCTCAAAACACATTTTTTTGGACTGTTTTTTTTTCTTTTTGGTTTTAAATGTTCAAAATGTTTCCTTACCCCTTACCCCCTCCCCCCAAAAAAAAGCTTAGGAGGAAGCACGTCAATGTCATCAGTGAGAATTATGATCTTGCACACTTGCAATATCTAAACTAGCTATATGGAATATTAAGTGAAGCTGTGACGTATAACACTGCTGTATAGTCTTCATTTGAAAGTAAAAATGAAAGTAAGTAAAAATTCATATCAGATTCTAATTTCTGTAACTGCTCTTATGCCAACAAGCAGGAACTCTTTGTTTTAAGAACACTGAAGGTTGTTTGGGTGTTTCTGTAACTAAAATTCCTGAAACCACAGAGAACAGAACAATTCAAGCCATTTTTATCATAGTGAAGGGTATATACTGAAGGCAGAGGCATCCTTTTGTATATGGGCTCTAAGTTGTTCCAGAATGATGTTTACCAGACACAGTAAGGACTACAGAAAATACACAGCACTGTTTCCAGTTATTAACAAGAAAAATAAGTATTATATGTACATACATATTAAACATATGAAGAAAAATCAGAAAAAAAGATTTATTAAGAAGTCGAAGTTTATTTAAATATCTAAGTAGTTTGTCACGTACTAAACAGCGCCTATCAGCTAAGTCAGATACTGAACACCTCTTCCTTGGTAGTCACCAATGAAAGGCATGTAATCCCTTGCCATATTTTCTTCACCAACAAATAAGCAAACCAGAACCCTCCTATCCAACGTGCAAATTCCCTCTCTTCATTTCTACCAACGCTAATCTGCTAATTACAAGAGACTGGAGACATATGCAGCAAATACAAATCATGTAATGAATGAAGTCAGAAGCAATAAACTTCATCGCAGCATGAAAGATTCAGGTTAGGCATTACAGCAATCCTTCCATGGCAAAGTCAAAGAAATGCCAGAACAGATGCCACCTGAGCAACATGTAACCAGATCATACCTTACCTACTCTCAACTGCATCTTGTGTTTTACCCTGATATTATACTTTGTCTTTGCCAATGGCCTATATTGTGTGCACATGGCTATAAATATAAAAAATGCTATTAATAAATGATGGCCATTACAAGATTTATAGCAGTTATTCAAGATCCACCTCATGAATTGAGGGCCTAGATCTAAAAAATCTTCACTGCGTTAATAGGCATAGTTTTCATTTATGCTTTTAGCTCCGCTACCAGCAATGTAAGTAAATGTTTGAGAATAAACTGCACTTCTAGCAGTTTTTCAGGAGCAGGCCCTACATAAAGGCAGATACAGATGGCAAACACAAGATGCACATTGAGTGAAAACAACTCGCTTTCCATGGTGGCAGAATGCCAGCTAGTTGGAGTCTGTTGATGAAGGTACAAGAAGAGGAGGAACTATCATGCATATGTGCCAAATTTACTCATTTAAAAAGTGAATTGGGCATCACCGTCTGTTGCAGCTAATCAACAAAATGAGATAAGTGGGGCAACAAATTACGCCCCTTTTAATCAACTAGCACTGTCATCTCCTTTGTAAACAAGAAGAGTTTCTAAATTTGTTTTTGCTAAGTATGAAGCAGTAAAAGACGACAGGAACACCATGTTAACAAATTACTTGCTCAATTCAAAGATCAAAGGACATTCTACAGAATAGAGATCAAGATCTAATGATATAAATAGCATCACTCTATGAAAGAAATTCAAGGATGAAGAGTACTTTTATTGCTTGGGTTTCTAAAAGTTATTCTAAAAAAAGAAGAGTAAGTCAACCCTGATTGAAGAAAAACATACAAATAAGATTTACAACAGTGTGATGATAATAATATATTGATGAAGGCAAAAAGTTTGAAGAATTAAGCCTTTATTTTACTTGCTGCTTGGCTGTACTAGTACAGACTAACAACAATCCAATTTTTTTTTTTTTTTATTTAAAGGGAGTGGAAAGAAAATGCTCGAATTGCACAGGTTTATCTCCCTTCAGTATGCAAAAGTCTCCTCTGAAAAAGGTAAAAGCCACTGACTGTCCTCAGAAGAAAGCACCCAATGTGAATGTCTGGGGGAGGGGGACTTCCTGATGCTCCTAACATATAATCACAGCCAGAAGAGCTTCAGCACCTCAGCCACTTAGATTTTTGCAGTTCTCTGAATAAAAGAACTCAGTCCAAAACATAATGCTTCACAAAGAGCAATAGTAAATAAACCACATTAAAAAGTAATACCTGAAAGTTTCAAAGCAACTTTTTCTGAAGTGATATAGGTCTGAACACGTGACCCACTACACAAAAGAAAAACAACCAAAACAAACCCAAATATATAGAAAATGATACAAACATCTAGGTTTTCTTCCAGATTTAAAAGCTCCTTACACAGAATGCCAGCAGATGCTTCATGCTTTGCAAAAATCTTTGCATTACACACAGCTGTATCAAATCCAGTAATTCAAATCTAATTCAGCTGAAAACTAAATGAGAAACTGCATGGTTCACCTAGTTGAGTAACAACTTAAAGTCTTTAGTAATCCAGTTGACGTGGTTTGCCAAACTACTTCACTACAAAAAGTCAATATATAACCTTTGCTTATAAACACATAAGGTAAACTGCCTGAATAGCAACACAACACTGTACCAGTACTGCAGCATACTTCTATTTTTGCTTTCCTTCTCTGTGGAATTAAATTTTCTTCAGAGTTTCCACTACCACTGCAAGATATTTAAACAATTCAAATACAGGATTTATTCTGCTGACCACTAACGCCAAAGGCCTCCCCAAACCACTTACTCTGTAAGAAGATGAGTGTTGCAATTTGTAGCTGCATCTATAGAGCAAGGAAAAATTGATGGTTTCCTTTTGAGTGCCACAGAAATGATTGCTTTGTACATTTCTTTCCTGAGGGAATACATTGCTATAATTTTCCATTGGAGAGTTTCTGTATTCCTGTATTGCTAAACTAACTGCAAAGCTCGCCTAATTTGGGTCATCAAAACCCTATGGTAAGTAATTTTGTTAAAAACAAACAAACTAATTTCTACACAAATTAACTTCCTTGATTATCTGTAACTATTTCTATAAAATACTATGCAGCACTCTTCAAGAAGTTAAAACTTACAGGCTGTAATTTCTACCTTATTTTGTCTTTAAAAATAGAAAAAATCTGTATTTCATTCTTCTGTATTGTTATTATCAACAACAGCACATGCACTGTAGATATAGTCCATTTCGGGAAGTCATAGTAACAGAAACATTATTGTAGTCTCAGAAAACATGCAAGACAGGAAAGTATCTTCAGATGCTGCAAAATTAAGCTGCTTGCATATGGCCAACACAATGAATTTGAGGACCAAGGATAAAGCCCAAATTTCATGATTCCCTAACCCTATCACAAGAAGACAAAGCCCATGAAATCTTGCAGATCTGCAATATACTCTCACAAAGTGTGCAGATACGTGCCCAGTTCAGCGGAGCATATCTACCCTCACCCAAATGATACTCCAGTTTACAAGAGATCAAACAGCAGTTCCTTAAAGGAACTCCTACAGGATTCAATTGCCTGTTCCCCAATCCCAATTCTACTAATAAAAATGAGATGGGTGTCCAACCCATCTCTTTAAGTGAACATGCACTTCAGATCACCATACAGGTGGACAGCTCCTTCTATGTCCAGAATCTATCATTGGTACTCACCCAATCCCAAAGTCTACCGTTGCAGAAAGTTTTGCATGTACAAAATACTGTTTCAAAAATTATTTCTGGCTTCTCTGTCTTTGTTGTGCCTTCACTTCTCCTGCTAGCTGGTCGTCCCCTCCTCATGTTTTTCTTAAATATTTCCCTCTGTCTTGTATGCTTGATTACTTGATTAGTCTTTGAGATCTTATTGGTCCTAGCTATTTTGTAGGTTAAGCAACACCTGTTTGGATAATTAGAAGAGATTAACGAGTCAAAGAACAGTCATTACCTGCAGACATACTGAAAATAGCCATCTCCACAGATCCAGCAGACAGCAATATCAATGACAGTAATCCTCCAGGTAGAAGATTAAAAACTGTTTCTGTGCAAATAGCGTCTAAGTGCCACCCACACTGAAATGGGTTTCTCTCTTTCAAAATATGTCAACTCCAGTATTTTAGGAAACAAACAGTGAAACTGCTGCTTGCCTTGTCACTAAGTGTGGATTGTGTTAACACTTCTAGTGATTAACCAATCCCAGAGTAAGCAATTAAGTATGAGGAAAAGAAAAAGCACTTAGTCAACACCAGCGAAGGTTCTCACCAACAATCACCTGATCACTAACAATTTCTGCTGCTACTTACACATACGCTGTCACAGATTATCTTAGATGTCTTTTCCAACCTTAATGATTTTGTTATGTGTAATCATATGGCTGTCTAACAGCAGAGCTAGAGGCACTTAGTTGTTCAGGTTACCAAGGTAATAATAAAATAAAAATAGCTTCAACATAAGACATATAAGACATATATTAATAAAAAACTACAGCAAGCATTTTGTTTTGTTTTTTCTGATCAAGCATATTCTGAGAACAATTTTTAAACTGGGATTTTACAACAAATCTTTAAAAGAAGCTGCAAAAAGCTTTTTTCTCATTTAAAAAAAAATATATTTTTAGTTTGAAGTTGTTTAAGAAAAAAAGATGTTGCTTTTGAGAACATCCCAAGACAAAAATTGAAACATTATGCACAGAAAGCATTACACAGTTTTCAGAAAATTTGAGGAAGGGTTTTTACAATTAATGCAACTTTTGCAAAGCTGTTATCATTAAAAGGCTTAGGTTGGAAGGGATACTGAGGATCACCAAGCTCCAAACCCTGTACCAACCACAGGGCTGCAACCCACAGCCCCATCTAACCCGACCTTGAATGCATCCACTGGGTTACAAATGCTACAACTTTGTGATTTCACAAAATCTTGTTCAGTAAAATAATTCTATATGGAAGATCATATTGGCTGTGCAGTTGTAGCTACAATGTGGTGATACAGCAGCAGATGTACCAGAGTAACAGCCAAAGGAGTGGGTATGGATGAGATGGAAAGCACACACTCAGACATGCACACAACATCTGCCAGGCCTGTTGTTAACTCAAACAGCACAATTTCACACCACCTCTCCCTACTTGAGAAACACAGGATAGAAAAATTTGCTTCTAAATCAGAACAATAATCCTGGACCCGAACCTGTGAGTGTGTAGCAGAGTTGGAGCCAACCCAGCACTGCCCACAGCAGCCATGTGGGCAGCAGGATGGCTGTGGGGCACTGCGAGGCCCTACACTTCTCCCTCCTTATGGTTACACACAAAACCCGCTTCTGAGCCTTTTGCTCCCTCCTAGGGAGGGGCAAGCCCTGCCAGCATGTCATAGAGGCAGAGAGCTTTTCATAAAAAGCTAAGTGAGCTATAGAGCATGTACATATAATGGATGCCATAAGGCAGCAACATAAGGAATATGACACAGAGTGACTTAAAGAAAAGAATTAAGTGTCTTACATAAACCAGTGCCATTAGACCCTCTTCATAAACACAGCTAAGGCACTATCTCTCCCAGCCTGAGGTAAACACAACAAAAAGGACAATTAAGGTTACATAATGCCTCCTGTTCAGCCCAAAATAAACAAATGCTTGAGGCTTTTAAAATGGGACTTGCAGAAGGAAGAGTCTGGAGGGCAAGGTGTATGGGGAGAGGCTGAGGTCCCTGGGTTTGCTCTGCTCTCTGAGACAGCAACAGGGCCTAAGGGAACGGTATGGAGCTGGGTCAGGGGAAGGTCAGTTGGCTGTTAGGCAAAAGTTCTGCACCAGAGGGTGGTGGGCATGGCCCCATGCTGCTAGAGTTCAAGAAGTATCTCAGACACGGGGTTTGAATTTTGGGTGGTCTTGTGCGGAGCCAGGAGCTGGACTCAATGATCCCTGTGAGTCCCTTTCAACTCAGGATATTCTGTGGTTCTGTGAATGTCGAGACTAGTACTTTGACAGCAGGGTGAGCCAAACAGAGCCTCTGTAACCCGTTGACCTCTGTGTGGTACTTGAAGTGAGCTGGGCCATGTGGGACATGAGCAGGGGCAGCCTCGAAGTAGGAGCCCCAGGAGAGACTCCACCCACTGCCCCACCTTGTTTAATTTTGCTGGGAACCTTGTGGCCCAGCCTAGTTTAGTAAGTGCTGTTGCCTTTAGCAGGTGATGTTTCACAACAGCAACCAAACTTCCTGCTGCAGGCTGCCATGTGGGAAGAACTTACAGCTCCAAAAAGCTTCGCCATCCCCTCTCCCTTCTGACCCTAGGTAACTCCAATTCCAGATAAACAAGCTGTCAATCAGCAGAGGTCTTTAGTAGAAACACTGCAAAACTCATGTAAGCCCAGCACCAAGCATGCCTGTTGCACCTTCCCCAGTGCTAGTCCTTCACATCGAAGCACAGTCAACCTGAAGTTCAGGTCCCCCAAGAAAGGGGAAAAGTTAGGAAATGTTGGTTTAGGAAAGATTCCAACACAATATCAGTTTTTACACAGTAGAGCTCTTGAAGTATTAGTGTTTTTATTTTTTCCTATGAGCAATGTGTAGAAAACAAGATACAAGCAGATAGCATGACATAGCATATCTAAAGAATATTACTTTTTAACATTTCGCTATTGATACATTTATACATAGCTCATAAGGCTGTAGTATTTTGCTTTCAACTGTAGCAGTGAATCACTAAAAAGCACATCCATCTTTACTACAAGTGGAATTAAATATTTCAGTAACTTTACAGTAAGGAAGCATTTAAATAATACACAAATACCTATTTTGTGTAAGCTTTCTGTACAGGGATCTGATTTTGAGACCAAAAGAAAAAAAGCTAATTAAAAAAACTTTACCAAGTTTCAAAATCTCTCTGCAGCCACTTCAGAAGATTGCTCATAAATTCAGTAAGGCCCTAAAGATTACTCATGTCTAGAAGTGCTATCATCTAGGGCAAAGTAACTTTTTTTTCTTCTTGCAGAGAAAATGGACTTTTATTACACTGCTAATCACACCTACACTTCGTGTACGCATCAGTACTGGAAGCTTAAAGCTATGAGAATTTTTTCCCCCCTCATATTTGGAAGAAGATAATACTTTCACATCTCTCCTTCAGAATATAGAGCCAGGTCTACAATTTTCATAAGGATATCTATTAGACCAATATCAAGTGCCCCTAGGATTTTGTAGTGTCTTTTATTTAAAATTATACCCAATCTCAAATATATGATTAAGAATATCAATATGAATAAGAATTTCTAATTGCAACTGAAGTCTCTGAAATGGAATCTGACATATAAAATCAACAATATTATGTCTGGGGATTGTTCATATGGATCACTATCATTTGCTAATAGGAAATGAATAATTCACTAATGAAAATTTCCACTGCATGTTCCAGAAATATATTAAAGAAATTAGAAGATCCTGATAGCATAAGGATAAAAATGGTAGCAAGATGCTAGCATTTAAACCTGTAATTTTCAAAGAAAAAAAAAAAATCAGTAGAAAGAGAACATTTTTCTTTTTTATAATGCGTTTCTTTGTTTGGTGACACAGTTGGAATTCCTGGAGGAAATTCTTCAAGGATCCCCAAAATTTGTTCTTCATATTTACTACCGACATTCCTTAAAAGCTGACTGACTTTCAAAATTTGCCAAGACTGAAACTCTTCAGGTTCTTCTGCAAATGCTGCAGCCCTTAATTGCATCAAACATAGACTTAACAGGTTGAGCAAGCCACTGATGTGAACCAGTGATACAGAGACTACAAGTAAAAACATTTTTCCCTGTTCTTCACCACTTATGTACCTGACAATGTCACTGGGTTGGGCCACCTTCTGTCCTCCGTAGGGTGCCAGGGTAGTGGTTTTACATGCAATAAATAATAAATATACTGGAAAATTTCACCCAAATTGATGTAACTAGTGGCTATTAGCCTTCCATGTTTATGTTAGTCTTCTGCCCCTAGGCAAAATCCTGCCCAAACTCCACAGTGATGAGGAGAGCAGAGAAAAGAGAAGGTCTCCATCGAGAGTCTGGGAGGCTGGAGAACTTCTTGTTTATTTCCATCAAACTTCTCAGGCCACTCATTGGTGTTTTGCCAGGCCCAGATTATAGAAACGTGACCCCTTTATTGCACTGAATGATAGGAGTTCACTGGGCGCTGATAATCTGACTATCATGACCAATCTAAAACTGGAATATGGTCACACATTTTAAAAATAGGCTGTGTATCACACCATATATATTGATTAGCCCTTGGAAACACTACAGGAGACATCAGTCTGGAAGTCGATCTAGAATAAATACGTCCTGAATTTACTCAGAACAAGTTGAATGAAGCCTTGTTATTAGAGATTTAGCTTTTTTGTTTCTAACCCAAATCACACAAATTTAAATGATACATTACTGTCTACATATTAATATCACAGCCTCCTGGCGCTTATGAATCATTAAACAGAATTTTAATGTGGCTTATTTCACGTGTGCATTGATATTTAGAAAAGTTCAGTTTCCATTCTCTGAGTGTCAGAATGCCCTTCAAAATCCTGAAGTTGTATCACCAATATATGCACTAAACTAACCCCAGCCATCCATCTGTGATGTACCAGAAAGACAGACAAATGCTGTCAGGTGGTAATAAACTACAGCCTGCAAAAAGTTCAAGCATAAATAAAAGTATTACTGAAAAACCCACAATAAAGGAGATCTGCAGCCACGCTGCTAAAAAATTCAGTCAGCAGCCCTTGTAAGTGCAGCCCTCATGTCTGACTGCATAGCCACTACAGCAGACTGCATCTCACTGCAGCTGGTCCATGGAAGAGGCAGACACCTCACTGCTTGAGAAACACTGTCAACCTTTGTTTTCCACATAAAAGCAAATGATTACTAATTACTGTGTAAATTAGTTGCTTCTCAAGGTTGATTGCTCCCACTATCTACTGCTACAACCTGAAGTCAGGTCTTCTGTTCAATATTTGAACATACATACCATTTCCAGAAGCTGAGAGAACAGCTTTCATTTTCAGCCCTCTGTCTCAATGCCTCTTTGCTGAAATGAACTACTGACATGCCAGATATTTCTTGTGCAAATAAAATTACATTTCACACCTGCTTCATTAATGCTGCTCATGAGTAAGGGTAAAATGTCAGGCAAAGTACAGCAGATATTCTCTGACAGGGTAAGACTGTCTGAGGAATAACTTGTTTCTGCACTTGATAAGTTATAACAAATTATTATTGGTCATACATTTTACAGGACGTGAAATAAGTAGCATAAAGCAATATCTCCTTGTTGCAACATAAGATCAAAGCCCTGTTCTCAACTCCTTCTCAGTTCAGACTCAGGAAAACCCAGCTCTTCGTCATCCCTAAAGGGCATCTGAAGTGTGGGCATCAGGCTGAGAAAGAGGTGTGGTTCTGTCTCAGCTCTGTCCTGTCTTGCCTTCCCTTTTACCCCGAGAAAGTGACAGATCAGGATGTCACCTATTTTATGTACTAGATCCAGGCAGCAGTAACACATTCCTGGGAGAGGAGGAGGATGTTGCTGTGATGTGGGAAACAGTAATGCAGCTGTGTTGGCACATACAGCTCCATCATCTCTGCATGCCACATTACAGCTCAAAACCCTTCAACCCTTTCAGAAAGTCTTGTAGGTAATGCTGGAATCGGTTCTCCTTTGCGCAAGCTGTAGTCTGACAAGCAGCAGTCAGAAGCAAATAGTTTTTTATGCAGTTTCCTGAGCACTGTTCTTAGCACAAACAAGAGTGGGAACAGCAGAAGAGTAATATCCACTTTCCATCACACATTCTGCCTCCTCTCATCTATACTAGGACGGGGAAAGAAGTGGATATTCTGTAGAAGAGACCACCATGGAGACTGAGATGACCCTAACAAGGAAGTTTTTCAATGAGGATTTCTGTTTGCAGTGTATCATTCCGTACTATGCAGAGAAACTGGCTGGAGTACCCAGTCCATTACATTTAAAACATTGGTAAACTAAAAATGGATCATGCCACTTCTCTCCACTCCTTCCTCTCCCTGTCCCCCCACACAGTGTGAATATATTTTAGAAAAAGAGAATACACCTACTACTTGAGCAGACTCTAAGTACTTCACAGATTATGCACATGAGGAGGAAATACTAATGCAACATTTCAGCATATTTGCCATGCTCCATGCCTACAGATAAAAAATGAGCAATACAAACACTTGGGCAGGAAGTAACTAGCCCTTGGGAGATAAGAAGCAAAGTACAGCAATAGCTGAGACCTACTATCAGTAATTAATGACATCTATTCGGGCGGTGACATATACATGGATTCCTAAAGGAAACAGGTGTATGAAAGCGGTATCCCAAGGAAAATTCAAACTGTTTAATGAAGCAATCTGAGCACTTTGTGATGTATTTCCCCTCTCTAGTTCCTCTCACTGTGCTATTCAAATCCATGCAGCATATAATTAAATCAAGGATGGCTATAATATCTCACTTGCTAAATTACTATACATTTGCCTAATTAGCAATTACAAGCCACTGTTGCCACAGACATTTGCTGAGTAATGCTTCTGTTCCACTCCAGGCTGGCACACAATGACAGAAAGCAGCGCCACCAGAAAATGCTGTAGCTGGATGCTTAATGAGCACTGCAGGTAAATCAAACGGATGGTCACAACCTCAAAGTAACCAATGCTTCACCTTACAGTGCATTAATTAACAATATAATACATGAGAAATACGTCAAAGTGGGGAGATGTCACTAAAGTTC
Organism: Tragopan temminckii; assembly: GCA_028571105.1. NCBI lineage: Eukaryota > Metazoa > Chordata > Aves > Galliformes > Phasianidae > Tragopan > Tragopan temminckii. Next base: position 35,735,125 of record JAOWBP010001760.1, on the reverse strand, counting down.
ACAACTACGCAGCCTTGAGAAAAGCAAACAAACCCCAAATCCAACTGACCGCTGCATGAAATGCTTTATGGGGGCACCGCACTTCTGCTCTGCAATCCACCCCCTTCTCTCCCTGCCTGTCTCCTGGTACAAAGACAGACTACATTGATGCCACGCTTCAAAACAAGCAATGATAGGATAAGGTAAGAACACATAATGAGACTAATTCTCATTAAAAACTCCTTTTGTGCTTTAAAGGCACTTAACTCTTTTAAAGGTAAAAATGAAAACAGTACATATGCTTACAGACTCAACACATACATGGCAGAAGAAAACTCACACTGCAGAAACCACACCTCTTGTCACAGAGCCTCATCAAATGAGAAAACTTTGTTCTGAAATGCATGGATTTTGTGTTTCTGGTGATACCTGGCAATACTGAAGCCTTCTCTGCCAGAACCTGTGCTCTGTAACACATGTTCTAGGCAGTGGATTTCAGTCTCAGAGTTGTCACAGAGAGGGCTGCAGACCTGACACTGTCTCTAACATGTGTGTGATGCTCACAGCTGCTTCCCAGATCACACATCCCACCTGCTGAGACCAACACAGCTGACTGCAGCGTGAAGGTCTCAGGTGTTCTATTGGGACCAAAATTGTGGCTTTAAAACACAGGAACTTCAGGAGTGAAATGCTTGACCTTTACAAGAGTGAACTGCAATACTTTTGCAGGAAACCTGGATGCATTTCTATCAAACCTGACTTATCAGAAGAAAGAGAAGATATCTTAATACAATTTCATCTTATTACAGGAATTACTGGGAACTCAATGTCTGAGTAATTATGTTGAAAGAATTCAAGTAACAATCATTGAGAAACAGATACAAGCCTAAATAAAATTATATTAATATGGCTTCAACAGTGGCACAAATCAAAAAACATTCAATAAATTCACTGCTGTATAATGAGCTATATGCACACCTGTTTGTCACAGAGTTCTTTTTCGTTTGCTACATCTACTAGTCTTACCTTTATGAATGCTTTGGTTTTTTTCTTTGTGAAGGATATAATTAATGTTTTTATTAGCAAAATTCTTAAACTTCCACTTAAATGTACGATGCATGTAGTTTAATTTAACTTCTGTTTGATATTCTGTATTACAGAATTCTTCAGCTGAAATCATAAATTGATCCTCTAAAGGACGCTATTTATCTCAGTACCACGAAGATGATTGAGAAAATAATTCATTAGCAATGAGTTCTTAAGCGTTCAGTGCCACCCAGGTCAAATTTAGCTAGAGATTGACCCTAATCCCAAATCAGATTTTCTAGCTAGCCTCTATTCTGACAGCATGGAAGATCCACAGATGGCAGGAATGGAACAATACTAAATGAGAACATTCAATTTTCCAGACAATTTACAAATAAATTTATCATACAGGCTTATGACAGATTTATAAATCTTCTGTTGGGCAGAAGAAATACAAAATTAGGTAAAACAAAAAGCTGCACGGGATGGAATATTTCTGGAAGTACTCCCTTTCCACTGAAGCCAGCTCTGAGGCCAGAGAGGGCTGCAGTCTATCACAGAGATGATGTTGAGGGCAGTGCTGTAGGCAAGGTGACTCTCATAAATTCTGCTTTCCCTTACCTAGTTTCAGTTTCTCAACAAATCTACTTCATTCAATGTTATTTTTGATGGAACTGCTTTGTTTTCTTACTTGGGGACCTAGGTACAAATAAAAAAAATTACTGTCCACTATTATGTTTCTATTTTGTTTCCTTCTTGTCACCCTGGAAATATAAAAAGGCCTTGTGGATGAAATATTTTACATATATTCTCAGTATGGATCCCCTCAAACAGTAACAGCAACAAGTGCAGGTGAGGACCCACTGTCTGAACCACAGCATTTCTGTACAATACCATTTTTCTCATTACTGTTTTGATCTTAACATCATTCTTCCTAATCTCATATGTTATTTATGTGACACAGAAGCATACCATTAAAAAATATATCACCTCTCATCCTAAGATTAACAAACCTCTGTGAATTATAAAGCAATACCCTAGATCTAGGCAGGTTTTTTTTCAGAGCTGTGTGTACAAGCAGCAGCCTATGGATTTATCAAAGTCGTTATTTTCACAGAAGTTCACTTCACAGTCTATACATCTTCCACGATTCATTTTTATGTAGATAACATTATAATTTGCTACCAAAACTTTCTATAATAATAGGGTAATAGTCCGGACAGAAATGCTACAGTCAGCAGGTATCACAAGGTGTAGCCATACTGTAGAGGCAGAGTCCAAAAAAGTCCCCTGAACCTTTCTCCATCAAGCCCTACGGCATCAGTTACAGTCCAGAGCAATAATGCTAAGTCCCTCTGGCAACAGACCAAAAGCCAAAGTCACTTTAAGTGCTGCCTTTCTCCTTAATATCCACCCCATCACGCACCTATCCCCATGAACTTCATACTGGGAAGCTTTCTGATCCATTACTCAAACTGCTTTCATGGAGGGCATGACCTAAGCCATGCAGCATGGAAAACTCTGATGGAAGAGCTGTGGTTAGCAAGCCTCATCACATGGAGGTGCCAGTGTCTAAAATCATCAGCTACAGAAAGCATTTTCAGCATATTTGTGCAGATGGGTAGCAAGGCTCTGGCGACATGATATGGCCATCAGAATTAATAACTGAAAAATGTTCAATCCAACTTCACACAAAACCATTTATAGTAATAGCAGAGCATATAGAAAACATACAGCCACTACTTCTGTGCTTGTGAATGTGCTAAGTTAGCAGCTTCTCAGATTAGGATAGTAATTCACACTACATTAGAATTAAAATCCATTCAGCTACAAAAAGGAGGCAAAAACACATCTCTTGTTAGGAACTCTCTCTTCATCTACTTAGGAAATTCTGTCTTCCTGACAAGACTTCTATTAATGATTTTCCAGTTTCTCTGCCTCGAGGGCTGGAAACTCAGTCAGATAACCAAAAATACTCTCAGAGCTACATATATAAGTATGCACAGTCAGAGCTATTATGATTTAGTGAGCCTAGCAGCCTGGCACTAGAGTGAGTGCCAAGCACTAGGAAAGAAACTTATTTGGCCTGTGCTGGAAAAAACAGGAACTATTTGCAAAGGGGCAATATTATTTTT
>JAOWBP010001760.1:35720134-35731885 GCA_028571105.1 Tragopan temminckii | reverse complement strand
CAAGCACTAGGAAAGAAACTTATTTGGCCTGTGCTGGAAAAAACAGGAACTATTTGCAAAGGGGCAATATTATTTTTAAAGCACATCTGGGACATTTTCTGGTAAGACTGGCTAAGTGACAAAGCCCAAAAAATTAAGTAATTTATAGTGATATTCTGAAAAGGCAAATGCTTCTGTGTCTGAGTTCCAGTGCTGAACAACTGCTACTCTCCTCATTATCGGTGTGAAGAACTAGTAGGCAAAATTGGCTTACAGAATTCTTTTCTCAAAATAAAAAGCCTTTCATTCAGGAGGACTGCGTGCCACTTATTTTCTCCCAGGAGTGGATATGCCCACTGGAAGGACAGGCTAAGACAAAAACAGAAGAGCTCAGGCTGTGAAGCTGTAAAACACATCCATGAAGGTGAGAGCCCATGAGAGACTAAGTCAAGCAACCAACAGAATCAGTGGACTAAAAGCAGATGTGTTATGAGGACTGGCTGCTTGAGGCAGTAACTCCAGTTACAAGGTCCTAGTACCCAGCACCAATATAGAGACAAACTAAGTCTGAGATGGCTATGGAGGCTTGAGAATTGAACCATATATTTCAGGATGACAACTGTCCCACTGGATGAGGTAGACAACAAACAAGAATCTGAAACCTCTGGGTCTTCTGCCTTGTGTCTTGTATGATTTTGGCAGGTACTTGTGGTAGTGGGGCTTTTTATATCCTCATGGCAGGAGACAAGAGTTTTCTTTAGAAAGGGAAGCCCAGAATAGAGGTAGCCTCCTCTGAGCATAACTGCATCCAGTACTTGTTTCTGCAGCTCCGTCTGGACCAAGAGTTTACGCAGGACTACTTTACATCTCTGCAGAACTATTCTTTGTGTTTTGGTTTAGTGGAGGGCTGATGCAATGGGCTCTGGAACTTTGAGGCTGACTTCCAGAAGAGAGGAAATTTTTGTTGCAGAAGTCCTGACAGATGATTCTGATACCACTATCATGCTCATATCAACACACCCTTCAGCATTACCCTGTAACAGATATAAAGCAGCTGAACTCAAGAGTGCACGAAGTTCAGTTGCAGGCCTTGAGGAGACTTCATCCAGAATCTATGGGCTTGCAGACCTCTACCTATACTCTTCAGTAGCACTACTAATGATCAATAATAAGTGTCTGCATGAAAACACCTGAGTTTGAACTGATTGTTGAGGTGTTGACTGATCACCCAACTCTGCAAACTCACACCTCACTTCAAGAGAACCTCCAATCAGGGACTTTTGAAAACATCAACCAGAGAATATCAATCAACATAAGCTAAATGGCAATTAGGGCTATCATATGACAGAGTAAGGTTTAAAGGACAAAAGCACATTCCCCAAGCATAAGTTAAGAGAGAAAAAAAGGAAAAAATCTTCAGTAACATGCTTTTCACTGTGTGCAATGAAAAGTAATTCATCTTGAAACTTTAGCAGCTTGTGTTGAACTGAAGCAGTCACAGTTGACCTTCCTCAGTCACTCTGATGAGTCTTTATTAGTTGTCCTCATTACATAAAGACAATCAATCAGAAACTGGAGAACAATGGCCTTATTAAGGTTCATAAAAATTGAATGCAAATCCTCTATGCCATTCAGCCAGGGACAAGCTATTCCCAGAGCTACAGACACATGTCTGCGCCAAAGTCAACGTAACTTTTTTTTTTCCCCCCTCAAGTCATGAGCTTGCCGATTGCCTAAGGAAGGAAAACGGCCAGGAACTACTCACGTTCTCCGGTTCACTGTGACTCCTTCACCCTTTCTTTTTCATTAGCTTAGTGCAAAGCAGGAAAGGTATTCATACAAGTAGTCAATGTAAATTGCTTGGATTATTGTGTTACTCTGATGTACATGCTCTATGCCAATGCATTTAGCTAATTTACACGTGAATGCCATTTCAACAAGTCCTCATTACTGACTGGGATTGTTAGGGAGGGACACTGAGTAAGGACTCTCCCACTTTCACTCCTCCTGAAGGAGGTGTCCTGTATGACAGGCCAAGCTGGATCACAGAACTGATTTCTAATGCAGAACATTGCTGTCACACAGGGATTGAAACACTGACACCATCAATTTTCAAGGGAGATACACAGCAAGAAAACAATTATCAGGGAAGAAATGAGATCCTGGGTGCTTAAACCATACAGGTCTGCTACAGGTCACCAGAACTGCAGTTTCTCAATATATCTTCAGAAGAAGAAATATGAGGTCTTGTTCAAAATAGTGATGAGGTGCGCTATATCACATTCAGAACTCCAGATGCCTGCTAGAAAATTTGACAGCCGATATTCAGGGATCCTATTTGGTATACATGAAAGGCAGCTGTTCCTAATATACTTAGTTAACCCAACACCATCAAGCTTATTTTCAGTAATGCTGGGTCAACGACCATTTCTTCATCCTCTCATAACCGTACAAATCTCCCTCTCTAAACAAAAATCTTACGGCACCCAAAGCAAATGGCCTTCATCAAACTTTACATTACTTTGGTATCATCCTCTTGGTTTTTTGTTTGTTTCTTTTTGTTGTGCTTTTTTCCCCCAATCTCACATACAGACTTAAGTGAAGATCCACACATCACATTTGGTCCCGACTTAATGGGACAAAACTTCAGTATCTGAGTATAAAAACAATGGCATCCTGTATTCCCTTTAATTGACTTTTCCCCTAGATGTAATTTAAAGGTGAAAGTAGCTTCCAGAGGCTAAACCACTACAAACTAAAAATTTTCAGTGGTTAACAAAACATAAAATAATCCTCATACTGTTTTTCTGTAAAGCTGATCTTCATCTGAAAGACACTGAAAAAGGTTAACTATTTGGCAAATTTATTTGCCTTTGATATACAGAGCAACCAAGACCCTTCTCCAGATAATTCTGAAATCTTTCTAAGCGATTCACATACCACACACACAAAAAATCCCCAACTACATCTGTTAGCTTCTAAACCCTCCTTCACAGCAACAGATAAATATACTTGTACATCAGTGCTTTATACTTCTTCAAGGTAATCATGGAGCAAGTCCAATCAGTTGACAAAACATTTATCTTATTTTGATTCCTAAATGAGTGTATATGCTGTCTGACAACAAATAAATAAATAGACAGAGTCTCTGACTTTCAAACTGCCATCTAACCAACAGCCATGCTCCCCCGACAGTCAAATAATGGTAGCCAAGAACCTTCTGTAGCTCTGGTGGTGTGGACAAAACTGTTCTCTCTGCTTCAGTAAATAAACCATACCTTATGATATTTAAGAAACAGAATCCAAGAACCACATTTCATAGTAAGAAAAAAAATCCTCTTGACCTTAAAGACACTGGCAGATATATGTGCTCGTTTCAGCTTTCACAGAAGAAGAGTGCTGCTGATCTAATAAATTCTATCCAGAGTGTCTATTATGAAGACAAAACCTTATTATCAAGTGGTCATATGGAGATCCTACATTCTGGATTTCCTAGAGTTAGCTTGGACTCCTTGGACTGGGAAATTCTGCCTCATACAATGTTATCAGGCAACTTTGTACTCTGTAACTGCAAATGCAATATTAATATAAAGAAAATAAACCACATACGTATATGGTATCCAGAGGCATGTTCCCACAGAGTTAGACGAAAGACAGTAACATTATCCAGACCTAACTTAGCCGAATCCTCTTCAAGGATATGTCTTACTGCCTGCCCCATGCACTTGGAAGTAAAGGATAGCAGGGTCTTGTCAGCTGGCCAGTTTGAGTTACTAACTGGAGTTACACATGTTCACAAACACATTTGGCAAGCCAAGCCTTAAACTGACCCAGTATTTTGATGGTAAACATCTCAAATGTTTTGCTTTGTGAAGTAGCAGCTCTATCCTCTAAGCAAAAATTTTTCAGAGATGTCACGTGCGTTCACAGTCTCATAAATTACTTCACTTCCCACCCTTCATAAATGTTGGGAGGTGGGGAAACAGGAAGCAATATGTTGCACAGCACAGTTCTTCTAGTCAAGTGAATATAAAATATACAATTACATGGAGATGCTGCTGCTACCATCAAATCTATATTTAAATATGTGCTGAAATAAGGGATTTAGAGTGTTTCAAACGCTCAGTTTTTTTTGCTTGCAAGGAGCACTCAAGCTCATACACAAGAAATAGATGCAGTTACATTCCACTGAATTACAACACACCTCTTTGAACTGGTCCTTAACACATTTTCTTACTGTGCCAGCACTATTCTGATGAGATGTACAAATCAGATTGAAACATTACAGTTCAGATGATGCACAAGCACATTCTCATAGTCTCTTCAAAAGGTGCTACCGGCAGTGTAGAACAGGGTAGAGTTGAAGCCTTGAATTTCATGACTTGCATAGTTCAACTGCTTTTAAACAGCATGGACTATATCTCTATTGTTATGTTTCAGTTACTCATCATCTTTCAAAATATGGCCAGGTGAAAATCTGCAGCTGGAAAGGCAAAGGTTAAATAAATAAATAAAATCGTGGCTTTGGGTTTTCACTGCGTGGAAGACTTTTGGAAGGCTGTATGTTCTTCAGCAAAGATAACGTTGGTTGGGAAAAAATAGAAATTACAGCACATACTTTAAATATAGTCATACACTTGTGTTCAAAACAGTTTGTTGGTTTTTTTTGACAGATTTCACATCATAGAGAGTGGAAAGAATGGCAATTCTAGGATTTGATATATTTTAAGACTTCTGGTCTTAAAAAGATTGTAGCCATTTGAATTCTATCTTGGAAAGATAGCTTGGAAAGATTTTTCAGAGCAGGAGTAGAACTATTTAAAGTAACAATAGATTAAATAAAGCCCAATTGAGCCTTTATACTTGAAGACAAACAAAAAAGCCAATATTTCATCCACATGTTTGCATACTGTGTATTTTTCTCTAAGCTGTACGAGCAGCTGGTTATCTGCTTAACTGCCCTCATTTAGCTGACCCTAATTTCTAATCTGGATTTTCCTTCTCCATAAAGATTTATAAAAAAAAAAAACAACAAATCCTGAAAACACTTCCAAGCAAAGTCAGACCATGAAAACAAAGTGTAATTTATACACACTGACAAATGTGTTATATTATGTGTTTTAAAACTTCTAAACTTGAGTAGCATTTGAGCCTATAGTGATTTTTTACCCATGCCTTCCCCAGCCCTACCTCTAGTGGAATGATAATAGCTTTTCTCCATCCTGATTTGAACAAGTGGACAGTAATTGCATTAGCCAAAGGGACATGAGAGCACAGGCAATGTAATTTGGATGGGTTTTGGGCAATACTTTGGCTGCAAGGATAACTGCATTCTCTGATCAGAACTATTCTACAAGCCAGACTTTGTGCCTCCAGAGAGAAAAACCCAATTCTTCACCTCCTTGGCAGTTTCCTGTCTCTTCTGTATCCACCTGGGTCATCAGCTCTTTCCTTTAAGAGACTGTGATCAGTACAGAAAGGAGTGAAGAAACAGCTTTCCTGAAACTGAACTATTTTTTCATCTTATCAGCAGAAATATAAACCGAGAAGCAGCTTACACATATACCTCTGTCATTCTGAAGAGGAAATCTGGGAAGAATCTGAATAGGTGATTGATCACCTGAAGAACTTGAAGTCCTTATTGAAGTCATGTGTGCTGAGTTGCATGATCTAGGTTAGAATCTAAACAGGCGTTTTTCATTAAAAGGTTGTGCTCCCAATATCTTTTTAAGAAAGCAGGGAGAGATCAGAAAATGAGACTGGACAAGACGACTGAGATGAAATATGTTTTTGAAAACTGACAGTCTGAAAAGCTCTTGAAAGATACATGGAAAGACAGGTGAACCATCACACAATTTTTGTCATTTTTTCTATTTTGCATTCTTTCCAAGCTCCATCTGAATGCACAATAAGCTACAGGCTCAGTTCCCTTCATGGGTGAGCTCATCTCCAGCAGTGTGAGGACAGGTGTCCTGGCAAAGACATGCACAAAGAAGCACCCGGAGCTGTAACCCTTTTCAGGAAGGCCAGACCATTTTGTCTGCTTTACCATGGCTAATTTTACTGACCTGCATTCTCCTGCAGTCCGCACCAGCTGCCTACCAAAAATGGGGAAAAAATAGTTCTGCACTCTCTATTCTATCAGAAATTGAAAAAACTTACCACTATCTAAAAGGAGTAAAGGTTGATGGGTAAAGCACTAGTTTTAAGATACTGTGAGGGACATTTAATTTGTTAGCACATACCAGAAAAAGTTTTTTCACCTTGTCTTCCTTTGCCCACAGTGTCAGCAGAAGTAATTCACTGAATAGCGATCATTGGAGTAGTTTCTCAGTTTCTACTGCAAATTGTTTTCATTCCTACAACTTACTTGTCATCCTTTGTTGGCTTCTTTTTTCTCTCCTACTGCTTCTGCCCTCCTCCCAAGTTCATTAGATTACAGTGGAATTTGGACATATTTTTCCACAATATTTTGAAAAAGATAAATCAGAAACGAGCTCAAGACCTCTTTCTTTTTTCTGGCCTCACATTCTTCCTCCAGATCAGCTGATACCAGAAGTAAATACTGACTCATTTGCTTGGCACTCTCCTTTTGGCTAAATACTTCAATTTTCATTTTTTATTTTTTTTAAATAAATACTGAACCAGACTTTTCTTCCCCTCTATATATTTTATCTAGGAGACAGAACTCTTACTGTTCCCTGTAGTCAGTCACAGATCTGCTCTCTTCTGCAGATGTATCTGTTTATTTGCATCTTTCCTCTTTCCTCAACCCAACTCCACATTGCCATTTTCACCCTGCAGTCCTGTAAGAAAAAGTGTAGGCAATGTATTGTCTTTTTTGAATTACCAAATGAACTATTTTAAGAAACATGAGTCACAGAAGACATACACAAAAAACCAACAACACGGATACAAAGTAGAACAGCTTATATAAATAAAATGGCCAAGATTTTCAACAGAGCTAGCTAACTCTTGTGGGTCCACTGCAACTTGCCTCTACTTACTGTAACTCACACTTTTATTCCTTCAAAGCTGTTGGCTTCCATTATCTTTCAGATCACTGGAAAATGTTCTCTAGAAAAATAAACCATGCAATTTATTTCCTCTACTGAAAACCTAGTAATTCAGTATTAAATACATATAAAAAAACTTGCCTGTCCATCAACACACAAATGAAATTTGAAGCATTTAACACATACATATAAGATTCATATTACTAGAACAGGTGAATCCCCACAATCATTTATAACGTAAAGGATTAAACTACATTAATTTTCTTCAATCTAATGCAAAATGATGAAAAACTGACAGGTTTAACCACATGCCTGCTAACATTTTTCATCTAAGGATATCTTTCACTCACTTTCACTGGAAGAAGGGAGTTAATGGAATCAGCTACCTTATACAACTCTGTCTGCAAATCAAGTGCAGTTGTAAAACAGGATGAACTGAGACTTTGCTCCCAGACATTAGATTTTGGCCAGACACTGCTCTCTACCAAGAAGTCCCTCTGAGGCCACACAGAGACCAGCTTCTGACGTGCCTCCTCTGTGGGCCTCATGTTCTCACAAAATTTAACGTTTATCAGTTTACTTGAGCTTAGGCAACCCATTTCAGGCTGCTTTGCTTTGCACATAGACTGGTAGTTACGTCAGTGATTCTTAGTGTTTTACCCATAAGCTCTGTGAAAGACCTTCTTTGCTTGCATTTATTAAGTGAATAGTAATTGTAAAATTAACCTAAGCAAGATTTAAAGCAAGCCTTCACACTCTTGAAATCTTCATGGCTTGGCTGCACAGCCACATAACATTGCGGCATTACATTTCCAACTCAGGAAATATTCTGAGATACTATATAAGAAGTTCAACTAAAAGTTCACATAAAACCTAAGCCAACCATCCAAAGCTCCAGCCAAACGTTGCTCATGTAATAAAAATGCTCTGAAACTTTTGCACTCCTGAGACAGTATAATCTTTCAGGTTTATTTTCTCAAGGTAAGCTACTGTTTGGTTCCCAGTAAGTTAATTACTGGAGTTAATCCTACATTCGATTAAACTACAGAGGACAACTCATCTGCATGAAGTTTCTTGTACGACTGAAGTGTTTGCAGATCTTGAGGGCTTTTGCTATAGAGGTCACAAAGCACATGCTCTACATTGCTCTTACCTGAACTGAATCTAAATTCTGACTTTGATTTGACCGAAACTACTCTACTGAATAATTTTATTATCTGCACTACTTCGTTAGAACTCTGCAATGCTCATTTCTCTTTTCTAGTTCCCTAACTATGACAAATCTGAAAGGACTTTTTACACCACAAGCAGGTTTTACAAGAAGCTAAAAAGAAAAGATGCCAATATGTTTTGATTTATGAAGTGAACTGACAAAAGGCTGCAATATAAAAGAACCTCCTTCCTTTACAGATAGAAAACAAAGCACTATTCACATCAACATTTATGCACAAAATTAAGTATAAGCATGCCTACTCATCTGCGACATCTGCATAAGTATCTGCAGGATATGGGCTCAATTCCCAGTTCCCTTTCAATTCACTCATATTTTCAGTACATACTTTGGAACAAAAATAAATAACTCCAATCATTCGCAGCACATCACACTACCAAATCACTCTATGAATGATTACACGACAATTAGGAAATTAAGTACCTCGCATAACATGGAGCTAAACAGAGGTTCTAGCTTAGGACCTGAGAAGTGTGAATCACATTATTGCAAGCGCTTTGCCAGAAACAGTAATCTGGTCTCTACACAGTGTTAATGATTCCATGTGTAGCCCCTGTGCTAATTATATTGTTCTTGAAATCAGAGCTAGTATATGAACATGGCAACTGTGTTTGATTCTATATATGCCTGAAAATACTTATTACAGTCTAGCAAAAAGATTCTTAACTCCCAACTCTTCGTGCACAGCTTTAACAAGAGCAAGAATTGTAACATCAGCATCCTTGTTGCAACAACAACAACAAAACAAGCTCTTGGATTTAATAAAAAACATACTCAGATGCACTCTTGTTATTTCACCAAAAGGAGTTTTTCTCTTCCACTGAAGAAAAATATGTTATCTTTCAAGTATTATGTAGTTTTTCACTGGAACAGCATGCATGTTTCTTAGTGCCCTTTAAAAACAAAACCTTAAATATGTATCCTTTACATAAAGAGTTCTCTCCATCATCACTAGGACAGCTGCATAAATCTGTATATAATCAATGAATATACAGATGTTATAATTATGAAACATACCAGAGAGTTTAGCTAAGCAGTTATTATACCAAAGGAGAATAGATAGAACGCTTACCCATATCCTGGGCTCACTGTGAAACTCCAGAGGAGGGATCTCCAGAAGAGGGCCTTCCCTACTGGTAGTCAGCTCTTAAATGGGTCTAGGAGAGGTGGAGCCAGGCTCCACCCCTTCCGGCAGCACAGGTGAATTGCCTTCAACTGTGCTCCCGTGGCTGACTCATTGCTTGCCTCAGGTGATCAATCAGAGGTTCAGGCTGTGATTCAGCAGTTCCCATACAATCTGAAACATACTTTGCATGGAATTTATATTCTCCTTTACCTGTTCAGAAGTGTTACAATTGGTACAGCGTTGGAACATGTCACCCATTGAAAACTGCATTAACAGCAGCAAGTCTGGGCCATGCTCATAGCAGTAATCCATGTTCCTCCCTCCTGTTAGAGCAAGACAGATCCTTACCACTGTACTGTCTCAACGTTAAATGGGTGTTATCCTTTTCCCCTACACCAGGCAGGCTTTCTTGAAATCACGTGGCTACGACACTTTGCATCATTACATTTTGTGTGCATCAAGTCAATTTTCCAGCCTCACTGAAGAAAGCAATCAGTTGCAAACCAAATGATGGAAGTATAATAGGGCATTGTCCCATAAAAGGAAATGGTGAATGCAGCCCTGAAGCAGAACTTCAAAATAAGAATTTGATAAATTGAAATAAAATACACTGGTATATTCTGAGAGTCAGAAACATTTGGCACATGAAAATCACAGAATCATAGAACCATACGAGTTGGAAGAGACCTCTGGAGATTGTAACAGTCCCAACCCCCGCACTAAAGCAGGTTCGCTAGAAAAGGTTACATAGGAAAGAATTCAGATGGGTTTTGAATATCTCCAGAGAAGGAGATTCCACAAGCTCTTTGGGCAGCCTGCTCCAGTACTTCATCACTGTCACAGTAAAGATCTTCCTCATGTTTGTACAGAACTTTCTGTGCTCCAGTTTTTTTCCATTGCTGCTTGTCTTGTCACTGCACACCACTGAAAAGAGCTTGGTCTATTCACTTGACTCCCATTCTTTAGATATTTACAAGCACTGATAACATTTCCTCCCCCCCCCAACCCTGCCCAATCTTCTCCAGGCTGAACAGTCCCAGGTCTTTCCTCATAAGGGAGATACTCCAGTACTCCAGGCCCCTCACAATTTTTGTGGCCCTCCTCTGGACTCTCTCCAGAAGATCTCTGTATTTCCTGAACTGAGGAGCCCAGAACTGGACACGGTACTCCAGACATGGCCTCACCAGGGCAGACTAGAGAGGGAGAATCACCTCTCTCAACCTGCTGGCCACACTCTTTTTAATGCACTCTGGGATACCATCAGCCCTCTTGGCCACCAAAGCACACTGCTGGCTCATGGCCAATCTGTTGTCTGCCAGAAAAAACAAGTCCTTTTCTGCAGAGGAAAAGAACTCCAATCCAGCAGGTCAGCCACTGATCTGTACTGCTGCATGCAGTTATTACTCCCCATGTGTGGGACTCTGCATTTGCAATTGCTGAAACTCATAAGGTTCCTCTCTGCCCAGCTATCCAGCCTGCCCAGGTCTTGCTAAATGACAGCACAACCTTCTGATGTGTCAGCCATTCCTCCCAGTTTCATATTATCAGCAAACTTGCTGAGGGAGCACTTTATTCCTTCATCCAAGTCATTGATGGAGATACTGAGCAAACCCAGTCCCAGTACTGACCCCTAGAGTACACTGCTAGTTACAGGACTCCAACTAGAGACCGCACCGCAGATCACAACCCTCTGAACTCTGCCAGTCAGCCAGTTCTCAATCCACTCCACTGTCTGCTCATCTTTCCTACTCTTCCTAAGCTTACCTTCAAAGATGTTATGGGTGACAGTGTCAAAAGCCTTGCTGCAGTCAAGATACATGACATCCACTGTTCCCCCTTCACCTACCCAGCTGGTAGAAGAAGACTACCAGTTTGGACAAGCAAGATTTCCTCTTGGTGAATCCATGCTGATTGCTCCTGAGAACATTCTTTTCTTCCACTTGCATGGAAGAAAAATCTCATGAGCACTGGAATGGCTGAGGTAGAGCTCAGTAATTCTGAAAAAGAACATCGTTAGTTCCCGCACACTCTAAGTAAATTGCTAAAAATCACTACTGAAAACAACATTTAAAAACTAAAAATTGAGTAAATACAAAGAACCAGATTCTGTCATCAGTTCCAACGGGACACCTTCCATTAATAATTCTTGTCTATGGAACACACTAGCAGACAGTTACACTTTTCCCGTGATCTTTTACTATTTTTCAGTACCACTAAGCAGATAAAGAATTCCAGCGACATAAGAGGAAATCAAAGACACTTTTCTCTCATTTTATGAATATTCTTGCTCAGTAGTTCAAAGTTGGCTTTTCTTGCTTCATCTTGCTGTTCTTGCCCACATGAAAGGCCTGAACTTCCACTTTTTTTTTTTTTTTTTTTTTTTTTTTTACACTTTTCCA
>JAOWBP010001760.1:35692076-35720034 GCA_028571105.1 Tragopan temminckii | reverse complement strand
AATTCCACTTTTTTTTTTTTTTTTTTTTTTTTTTTACACTTTTCCATCTTCCTCTCTTTTTTTTTTTTGGAGTCAGATAGATAATTTGCCTCGTAATACTGAAGATAAAAATCTTATCATCTACTTTCAATATTGAGCATTTCATATAAGATCTACTAAAAAAGTTTGAAAAAAATTCCAAATTTTGCGATTTGGTTACCATTGCCCCATAATTGTGCATGATTGCTGCCAGTTTAGATGTACTGCCGCCAACGCAGTGCAAACCTCAAAAGGCTTTATTTCATTTGCAAGTCCAGACAGCAGTTACAAAGAACAAAACTGTTATGACAGAGTTCACCATCAGCCTATGGCATGCCATCAAAAAAAGGACTGTTAATGAGCTACTCTCTTGTCCTGAACCCTCTGGAATAAAATTGCAGTGCCTTTGAGCTCTCAGGAAGGTTTTAACAACAACAACAACAAGGAAAAAAAAAGAAAAAAGCAGGAAAAAAAGGGTTGAAATATAAAGAAGAAAATGCCCAGATTTTTTTTTGCAAGCAGCTGTCTGTAGGTGTGAGGTGCTCTGTTTGTAGTTTTCACACACCTTATCATAAGCAGCTATTTTTTCCATCAGACCATGGTGAGGGGGATGGAAACAACATGCAAGAAGGGAAACAGAAGACACTGAAATACTGAGAAATCAACTCTGATATAGTTTTTATGCTCGCAAGAGAGTCTTTTTCCTGCAGCACCTGCAGACCCTTTGTGAGCTCCAAAATAAAACCCACCTTTCAGAATAAAGAACGAGTGGCATTTACAGGAAAAGTCTGAAACCTAAAGAGGTAAAGGCTACAAAATTGACTGGTGAGACATTACTTCTGCTATTCACTTAAACATAGCAAGTACAGTTCTTAGAAGCAAACTAAACGGTACAAATTACTTTTATGCTTTTCAGTGAATTCCTGATAAATTTATATGGTAAAGACTACTGCCATAAGCTATATCCTCTTACAGTGATCAGTAGTAATACAACTAGGTATAAAAACTGAATTACCATCCTGTCTTATTTCTATTAGGTTTAATGTGCACTGGTAAAGAAGCAAAGGGATGCTTGATTCTTCTGCTCATAAACAAAAAGTCTTGTTGGTTTCCAAAGCTGTAAATCCACCAGTTTTCTTTTCCACTCTAAATTCCTACAAGAATTGAAGGAAATCCTAACTGCTGATAAGGCTTGTGTAAACCTCTAGGAGGAGCTACATGAGCTAAAGCAACTTGCAGCAGCTGAACATCCTTCTTCCCCTGTGCCGGGCACTCACCTCTATTTAAAAAAATGAAACTTTCACCCATCACTACCAGAAATTTGGGATAGCTCAAGTTGCAGTTCCACCTCATTGCTCTAGCTGGCACAGATCTTCAGTGTCCTTCACATGCCAGACATTTTCCAAGGCAGAAAAAAGGCACATGACTCAAAAAGCTTTTTTTTTTTCTTTCTTTTTTTTCTTTCTTTTTTTTTTTTCTTTTTTTCCCCTAAACTGCATATGAGAACAGCTCCTGTACAAGTAATCTATTGACTTGAGTGAACTTTAACAGACAAGACACAGGCTACCTCCAGTTTTCACTTGCTTATGATGTTCTTTTTCAGTTAGCATACAGGATAAGATTCAGCACGCTACTTTGGGCTTATGCAAGTTAGTCTCCACATTTTTACTAGGTCTCCTGCACCCCGGATCCACTACCTGCACGTACAACAACTGTTAGTTAGAGGTAGGTGTTTTTGTTTTTTTTTTCTCCTTTCTCCTAACAGCCAGATGGCAACTCCAGATGTAAAGGGTGTTACAAAGATGGGAATGAGAAAATATACCAAGAAAGAAATGAAGAACAGAAAGGAAATTGCAAGAATAGGAATCTTCTGTATTTGCAAGCATTTTAATAGTTACATTTCTACCCACTCCTTCAAAGAACAGGCAACAACGCCTAAAGGGTACTCCTTCTTTTAAGATCCTTGACTGCTTGCTCCGCAGACTGCTGTCCTTTTCAGATTTCCCAAGTGATACATTAAAGTACATCATTCTGTCATAGCAGTTTTGAACAGTGCAACTACTCACATGTCTATTACTGCCAACATGCTGGGAGGCAGTTGGATGTGATGTGTCATTCCAAAAATTCAATAAAAATGCTTCTTCTGGCTTGCAGTTCTCCAGAAAAGGACAAGAGAAGAAACACACAAAGCAAAACAATGGGACATATTAACGATGAAAAAACTTGAAGTTTACATCTGCTAAATGAATCCCTGCATTGACAATTATGACAGACAATTATGTCTGAGGAAAAGTATGTTTCTAGTAAGAGTAGTAAATAAGTAAAGGCTTGCAGAGAGTAGCTGGCCGTTACAGAACCCAGGTATTCCTAAATATATTTTTAGGGTTAGTTTTTTGAACTCAAAATCTGATTTTTAATACTTGCGGTTAGAATCATAGAATCACAAGATTGGAAAGGACCTGCAAGATCATCTAGTCCAACCGTCCACCCATTACCACTGCTACCACAAGCTACTAAACCATACCTTGTAGCTCCCCTTACAGATGCCTCTTGAACACTGCCAGGGACGGCGACTTTACCTCCTCCCTGGGCAGGCCATTCCACTGTCTGACCACTCTCTGAGAGAAAAAGTTCTTCCTTATGTCTAATCTAAACCTCCTCTGGTACAACTTGTGGCCATTTCCTTGGGTCCTGTTTGTTGCCTGGGAGAAGAGGACAAACCCCACCTCATCACAACCTCCCTCCAGGAAATTGCAGAGTGCACTTAAAGTTGTAAGTGGAGCATCCAGCAAAAGAACATACCAATTGGAATTACTATCATTGCAATTGCCATTGTTTTCCTTGCAATTTTTGCAACTTGACCTAGGAATCAGTTACTTTTTCCTAAGGTAGAAGACATGAAGAAGTCCATGACTTGCATTTCTTCCTCATAATCACCTAAGGGAACTTCACTTTTGAGTGTCAAAGGAGGGACTGCTGCAAAGCACTTGAGAACTAGAGAGGAAGTGCTCCTGGGTGAAAAGCCTGAGCTGTAAAAGTAGTTGCCAGAGGGCATGAAGTTAAGTGGAAGAACACCATCTCTAACTCACACTGCAAGAGTTTTTTTAGACTGCTTTTTCATCACAGTTTACACCTGTTCCCCTACACAAGCATAGCAGAAGAGTAGGAGCACAATTCACCATAAAAATGTAATTTACCAGCCATGCCCTTAAAGGCACGTTTGACACATGCTGCAGGAATCACCTTGAATGACTAGAAAAGGAAGAAATAAAGAACACTGTTATCCAACATCAAGAAATAAATCCCTTCTGTCAATCTCTCTTTTTTTTAGCTGCTTCCAAAATTCAATCGCATTTACATTAAAATTACTGTATTATTGCCAAAATAAATTCTTCAGCTCTCGTTGTCTACTATCTTGCCAGAAAAAGAATCTCAGGAGGCTTAAGACCAGCCTGTGCGCCTACTGGAATCTCATCAATCATTGATCAAGGAGAGCTCCTGAAATCTCCTGTCACCTACAGTCCTTCAGTTGTATGGCAAGCCATGACTGGGGATAGGCTTTAAGGCCTAGACACAGACAGGTGGATACTCTGTGTTTCTTCAGTCTTGTAACATGAACTAATTTATAAGTGGAATTGATGAGGGGAGAATTCTGGCTTGCAGTTGCTTGTACTCCTGCAACAGGTCCTCAAGTATTTTTGCTCCCCCCAACTGCATCTTACTGGCAGTCATGGCTAGTGACTTATGGATGATAAAAAGCTTGCATTTCACACTGGTGTCCTCCTTGGGTTAACACTGTATGTCTCTTTGCAATATAGAATTTTTTTTGTCCTAATCAAAGACACAGTTTCCCAATGGGAAGGGACAGGAGAGTGGGGAATGCACAAGGGACCATGCAGAAAGTAGTAGGGGAAAAAGAAAAATCAGAGAAGATTGTCTGAGATCAACAAAAGAAAAAAACAACAACTCAGAATAGTAGGCGGTGGTGAGAAATAAGAGCTACAGGATATGCAGACCAACAATCCTATTGCTTCTGAGTGCCAAAAAGCATTACTTAAGAGGAAGCTTATTCACTTCACTGAAGTAGTCAAAATTTTTGCAGAGTCAATCACAACTGAAGTACACAGTACTGTATTATTCATAAGCATTGAAGACTTTGCCTGGACTTGTCTAGCAATTATGATTTGTATGACAAATACAGTGGTAACATTCACATTCTTTTCCTAGTACACAATAGTTTATATCGTTAATAATAAGCATGTAAATAGCACTACAAGGTCACACATTGCTTTTCATAGGAAAATAGATTCCCTATCTGCTACCCACTCACCAAAAAGAATACAGTTCAGAGTTCAGATGATATATTTCAACTTAGGTTATATCAAACACTATAATAAGATGGGTAAAGAAGCTGTTTTGCCTTTATCATTCAGTGCTCAATATGTATTGCACTTGTTCCATGGCCACATTTCAACACCTTTGCTGCCTTTCCTGGAATCCTTCCAACAAACGTAGTGGGTACAGAACTTCAGCTTCCATATGTCCACCAGAAGAGGTACCTTGCACATCCCTTAATAGTAACCTGTCACAAAACTCTCATGGATCATGATAGTGGGAAAAGGTCAAAGACCCCAGCTGCAGCTCACAAGGGTAAGTCTACATCTAGAAACTGACTAAATCAAAACTGCTCTACCACAACTTTCCGTATTTTTCATGCCATGGCCAAGTAAAAAGGCAAAGGAATTCCTGACATTCTGGCATAAAGGCTCAGTGCATCGAGCAAAAATGCAACAAGGGGCATTAGAATAAAATAATTCCAGAGAGACAGGGACAGGAAATGTATTTCAGAAAGCAGAATCTCACTCTCTGCCTTGAAGTACAGATACTCATTTCTACCTTGCTTTATAAGACGAACAAGGACCAACTCATCTATTGCTAATATTTTTCATACCTATTAAGATCTACAGCTTTTAATCAGCCATTGTAACTGGAAACAGTCATATTTGTTCCAAGTACAACTCGAAATTCCATAACTTCCTCCATGTTGGAGTTCGTTCAGCAACTCTTCAGGTTTGCAAGATAAATTTCTGAACTGTGTATAGATTACTATGGAAATTTTAAGCAAACTACATGACTCCTTAAGGGGAAAGTATACCACTGTATCTCGAGCTATTCTCTGAAAACAAAATGAGGAAGAAATTACTTCCTAATCTCAGGAGAGATTTTTTTTTTTTTTAACTAAGCTAAATGAACTGAAACTAGTTTGCCTCTTTCTGCTTCTTCGTGGTAATAAATAGTCTGGGGGTAGCACTCCCCCTCCCGAAGTTGTATCCTAGTTTCACTATTTAGATATCTATAGGCTGGAGGTTATTTTTACTACATCCTGTCAACAGTGAGGAGACAAAACTATCAGGAAGAGGATGCATTAAGCTTTTACATTAACTGTTGGTAAAACTAGCACCCAACAGCTGAATATTTACTTGTTCACATAAGTGCAATGTGTGTTACTCTTAGACTTCTCCACTTTAATGCTTAGCTCAGGTGACATGATAGATCCTGTGTCTCTACAGAGTTAGAGCTCAGAGAATCACAGCTCACTAAAAGCACTTGGAAAAGGTTCCCAGTTTTTCACATTCTAGTCTGGAAGAATATAGCCCATAGTGTTTACAGCAGCCAGCTCACATGCCAGCCCTGAATCATTTGCCTGGGCAGCACAGTGAAAAACTGCCATTGGAACATTGCCATATATAATTCCAATAGAAAATTGATCTTCTGTGTATATCTCATGCTCAGAAAAATAACTGATTCTTCCAAGTTGTATTTTGGAATGTTATTTGGTACCAAGATTTAATTTACTATCACATGCTTATTGACTTGCATCCAGCTGGAAATTGACATGCATTGTAAGCTCAGGACTGGGAGCATGCATGCATCTGTAGGTTGCTATTGCTATTTTATACAGTTCACACAAACACAAGAGCAAACAAAAAGTTCCTTTTGGATGGAAACTCAATCTAGCAGGTCATCACATCAGTCCAGGAACTCAAGTCTTTGGAACTAAGTTTTAATAGCTAAACCTTAAGCTTTATCTTTCATTACACTCTACAGTATTGCTTTTATGTTCCACATTAAATGGAGCCTTGTCTCAGCAAGTAACATTGGCTTACATCCTGAAAACCTATGCTACAATTTTAAATTAAAGACCTAAATACTATGTTGAAGGCCCTGCTTAAGCATACGATCAAATGAAGTGATATTGTAACATATTTTTAAGTAAGTAGAACTCGTTTGGAAAGGAATAGCATTACTTTTTAGAGCTATGGCAGTAATTGTAGTAAACGATACCATTACTGAAGAGTTAAATACCGAATCAGTTTTTTTTGTACGTCTTTGATTCTTTATAGCAATAGAGCCACAGAAATGTTTCTCTCACTTCTCTGTACGTATGAACACAGCAGTTTTGGAGAAACTGACATGGGCCATGTATTCTCAATAGCTGACGGCCTTAGCAAATGAACATTTAGGTCTCTGGACCCATTTCATCTATCAAAATTAACACAGTGGAGTCTGATGGTAAAATATTGATATATATCATAGAATCGTATTCTGTCTGCTTTCATTTTCAAGCTTAGGAAATACAAGGTCTATGAATTGTGTAAAAAGTGAAGTGCAAGTGATATTTTAAGATTAACTTTTTGTTAAAATCAGAATAATAAAAACTTGATCTGGAAAAAAAAAACATATGGATAACAACCTAGAAACATCATGTTGGTGCTGTTTTCTACATCACTGTTGTAGCCCAATGACAATGCAGTTTATGTTGTAAAGGGTGGATTTTTTCTTTTAGTAAAGCACTTAAAATCTTAAATGGCAGTCTGCCAGTGATGCTCTGCTGAGAGCTACAAAACAGCAAAATTAACTTGGAAAAGACAGTATTGAAAATGAGACATGAAGTTTGCTGGCTTATGTCACTGGTGTTTTAGGCTTGGTCTAAAACAGTAAGGTTTTGCTGTCCTACGTTTGTCATTTGTGACCACTAAAAAAGAAAAGATGCCTGGTACACAGATGTAACTTGGACAAGCCCCAGTTCTGTTGGTTTTGCTTTCCTCTCTCAGGAAGATGTTTAATGCATTCCTCTGGAACACCTCTGGTTCAAGCTGCATGTTCATTGCTGGACTTTCCTAGCATAGCTATGCAAGAAAAAAGGATGATCTGTGAAGTAGCTATCTGTTGTAGGATTTCCAATCAAGTCTAAACACCAAAAGGTATTAGCTTTCCTCAGCACAAACTCTGCATCCATAACGGTAATTACCAGTTGTGATTCACCACACTGCACCCTGGGGAGAACAGAGGTGGGGACCAAGATGTGCAGAGTATAAAACCAGCTGGCAGCAACAGCTGCTGGAACAGTCAGAACAAGGTCATGGTGGTGTTCTTGTTTTGTTTTTCCCCACACATCCAGAACCCTATGTGCTTCTGCAAGTTGCTCATCCTTTTACAATTGTTTATTCACTCCGGCCCTCTCCGCTCTCTTATTTCTCTGCCTTTTACTTCACTGGGCCTCCTTTCCTCCTGCCACCTTCTTCTCTTCTCCCTTCTCCTCTCATTTTGGTTTTATTCCTGAGGAAGCCTTTCTCTCATCCAACATAACCACAGCAACGCAAGCAGCACCACATCTCTGACAGTTTTGAGTTGTGATGAACTTCCTCTGCTGCAGCTCTCACACTCCTAATCCCAGCCTGTCAACCACATGCACTACATATAAAGTCCTCAGGGCATTTTCCATTTCTCCAGTCAATGCAGTAGCACAGCAACATCCTGTTCTTACTTAACTACTGGTACCAACATAAAGCAGCCCCAGTCTATGAATAGGCTTCTCAAATGAACTGAAAGCTCGCCGCTTCTCTTACACCTCTGGTGTAGCAAAATGTCTTAAAAAGAAAAAAGTTTGTAATTCTTTGTTCCGCCCTCACATCTCAGCCTCTTCTTGAGAGTGCCCAAGGGTCATATCACAGATCAAGGGAATCAGCCTGGGGTGCCTGCTGATTCCCAGCTGGGGACAGATATTAGAATCTATGAAATGAGTTATTAGGAGCACAGGAAAGGTAGGGGAGATAGATATGCATGCACACGTGTGAATTTGTGCATACACCTGTGCATATCTAGGGACTGCAGCAAGACCATTGGTAGCATCAGAAGCCAAAACTGGCAAAAGCAGAGGAGGGCAGTGGAAAATCGGCAGCATTGTACATTTGCATTAGGTATAGAAACTAAAGGCTAAAACTGATTGTTCATTTGAATGACAGTCTTAAATATATAATACTTAAAATTGCATAAGATATTACAGATTTATAAGAATAGAAGCTGACACGTAGAGCTCCCAAAATGCAGTTTGCAATGCATGACAATAAGCTTAATTTGGCTTACAGAGATCACAAACTACTCTACAAACTCTTGACCATTTACGTTCTTGTTAATCTTTGCCTAACGTGGGTCAGACACATATAATGAGCAGTGCTGTTAAAAATATTCATCATCACAACAAACACTAATGTGTCCAAATTCTATCTCAGGTACCTTCATTGATTGGGAAAAAAAAAAAAAAAAAAAAAGCCATTGGATAAATGGGAAGATGTAGCAGCCCTTAGCTACAAAGGACCAGCAGTATATTCTTACTACATTATCAGTAATTGTACAAACGTTTTAATCCTCCAATTGAAGGATTAAAAGACCTTTTAAGACCAAGCATGTACAGAGCTTAATTGACTCACATACAAGACTGGAGACTGGCTTGAATTTCTCACTGCAAGATAAGTTATTTTAATTATATAATGGCTAGATCCAGTAAATCTCTTAAGTGTGTATATTATGATTACTTTCTGAAAATCTGAAACTTAAGGTACACCGGTAAAATAGTGAAGCACAAAGACCCTTGCTTCAATCCTTCAAAGACTTGTGTACATGAGATGCAGTCTCATCCAAGCTGATGTAACATTCTATAACCAAATGAATAGCAGACTTATAACAATTTCTAAAGAAGAAATATGACTAATTGAAGGTAAACAGAGAAGAGAAGGCAAAGCAATGTAAAATTACTCTGCAATACAAAAACCTTATATCATCATAATTTCAAGAAGAGGTCATCAACAACCAGAAGTCTGGCCTGTACAGACCATAGATTCATAGAATGGCTTGGGTTGGAAGAGATCTTTAAGCTCATCTAGTTCCAACCCCCCTGCTACAGGCAGATCTGTTGGAAAGATGCTGGGAAAGAGAAAGACAACCTATACTTGGAATAGATACCACCTGAGTGCAGAAAGAACAACCAGGAGGTTTTGAATCCAACCCCAATTTGCCCAGATCCCTGAGAGTCCTTCCGTAAATGATCCAAGGTTCCAGCCATCAGAATCATCATTCATGCCATTCAAGAGCTGTGCAGAGTGGTAACCTAACTGCAGATGGTCCTGGTGTGTGCGTGTGAGTGAATGGCCATGCTCAGTGTACGCTGTCCTACTTGGGCAAGAAATGTGATGGCTAGTGCCAGGGGGTTTGCAAATGAGAAATGTAGGTGAAGGGCTCTCCTTCTCTTCCTCCTGTTGTTGAGAGTGCCTTGGACTGCTCGGGGTCAGTGCTGTTAATTCAACAGAAGGGAACCAAACTGAAAATATTAGGACGCCAAAGCAGGATGATGTTTGAAGCAGCATCTTGCTAAACTTCCCATGGTTTTCCATTCCGTCAGATGTTCCTGTTCTGTTTAACAGGGAGACTTGCTTCCCTATCACAAACACAGATCATCAGCAGGAGCAAGCTGCAGCACCCGAGGGCATTCTGCTGACCAGCTTGTGACCAAGAGGGCAGATACTTGCAAGTAAACAGTGTTCTAACTCTGTTTTAGCCTCTGTTCTCAGTTCATGATAACTCAGCTTATTATAGGCCGCTTCAGGGAACAGAGAGATGTTCCATCCACTTCCTTTCTCTTGTGAACTAGTAGCACCATGGGTAAATCTGATTTTTTTCATCTCTGTTGTTCATTCTCAAGTCTCCTTCTTTCTCTCCAGATTTCCTCTAGGCCCTACACCATCTGTCTAAGCACTTCTCTCTGTGCACACTGTTGCATTCTATTCCTTTTCTTTCTCTGATCTATATTTAGTTGTTTTCCTGTTTACACATCCCTCCAGAGAGCGATATTGTTGAATGTGACTAGTCAGGAAGAGAAACAATGTGGTTAGAACACATATCCTTTCAGAAGAGTAATCGGGATGAGAAGGCATACAGGATTGGATAGGATATAAAACTTTTCCCTATGATTAATCAGAAACAGAGATCTGAATATAAATCCACAAAATTCATTAAAGTAACCTGATCAAAGCCAAAGAACACCTAAGCACAGCAAGGAAACATATGCACACTTTTTATTTTCTGACACCATGTATTTTTTTTCAATGGTAACATAAAGAAAAAAGTTGGGTTTGGAAACCTGACAATATCTGTCCTTTTGCTCAAACTACCAGAAATCTCAAATGTGAATCCGGGGTGTATACACAACGAAAACTTGGAAAGGGGAAATTAAGGACTGCTGGGGAATTCAGTGTTGGTTGGTCAGATACTTGAAACACAGCTCTTCAGAGGAGTAGTAAGCATAAAGCTGGTTCTCAAGAAGTTTGCAAGAGCGACCAATGAGAAAGCTTGCTGCCACACATTAGGAATCAGGACCAACGAGAACACCTGGGTCCATCAAGGTGAGACAATAAAGATCTACATCCTAGTGTGCATGCAGTGGGGAGATTACCTGACATGAGTGACATCTGCATAGCAAACACACAGAGCATTCCCCATCTTCAAGTTTATTCCAGTTTATTCCAGTAATTATTAGCCGATGAACACAGGATGTAGAGAGGGCTTGCTTGTGAAATACAACAGATACTAATGCTAAGGAAGATTGATAGCAGTAGTACTATCCTGTAAGTGTTATTTACCACTGAGAAATCGAGAACGTCACTGCCAAACATACAAATCCATGATTTGAATAAAAAGATATGTCTGTATTTCTGTTCCACAGTTTTTTCATCATAGTCAAGTAAACAGTCTTGATTATCATACACCACCAATAACTTTCCTAGTCTTTATGCCAATACATACATCGGCAGCATGAGCAGCTAAGGGCAAACATTGGGTACAAATCACTGGCTTCCCTGATATGACTTCCTACAAAAGCAGAAGCTCAAGGAACTGTAAAACATCACAGATCTAAAAGCTCCACAAGTGTATTCCACTGCGGATTTCACATTACATTTTGCTAGGTGTTGTGTCACTAGTAGATGGTGAAAGATGCAGGTTAGAAAATGGCTGTGTAATGGTGATAACAGTATTTAGGCCTAAAGTAGGAATGAGGCCCTCTCAATGTTCTCAATGAATAACAAATATAATATGACCAAGAGGTTCTACAGCTTTTGGCACGACACCAGAAGAACGGAGAACGGGAATTGCTGCAGATTGGAAATGATGGCAACAGAAGAATCACAGAAATTTCTGGGAAATTGCACCTGCAGTGACTGCTCTTCTGAGTTTGTTTGCTTCAGTTAGTGGCAGAAATGGCTGTTTATATGATATTTAAACACACAGAGGGAAGTCGTTTAGCATACAGGATGGGCTTCAGCTGGTCTTTATTCCTACAAGGTATAGTAGAACAGAAGATACATTTGAAGCAACCAGCAGAAAGATGATTTCATCAGCAGCAATTTTCAGTGGCCGGAAGAATCCCTTAAAGACCAAAATGGAAAAGCCTACACCTGTGAAGACAGGAGACGATCTAGAAATATAGCTGGATCATGAGAACAAAAGGGAAGGAACAAGGTCAGAAATTGTTCAGTCATGCCCTGAAAATTGCTTTAGGAGGAGTGTTGATCCTGAAAGAGAGAAACAATTTTAAGAATAAATTATACAGCACTACTTTTGAGGAGATATTTCCATGAATTAAAAATAGAAGTGAACTTTGCAGTAATTTTCAGTCTGAAAGGAATGTCAGCAGCAGAAACCTGAGCTGCTAATCTGTTTGGTGTCAAGCAGAACTAAACAAACCTCCGCTCTGAGTCAATAAGAGGTTGTATATGGTATTACGAGATCAAACTCTAATCCTCTTAGTAGCATTTTCCACAGAAAAACTGCATTACTATATGAATTCACATTGTTACATGCATAATTCATATAAATTTCTATGCGCAAACACACAAAATATGGCTGTAATTACAAGGTATTCCTTATATATTATATAATATGAATCTTGCTCAAAAATTGTCCTAAAAAGGAGTAAAAGTAGCTCTAGATATTATTTGCTTACATACTCCTTATTGCAAATTACAGAATAGTATCCGACAACAGGATGTGCCTGTTGGTTAGTGTAAAGCCCATGTTACTCTCTGTCACTCCTGTACACATAAATGTCTCATCTGCAATTCAGAGGCAAAGGGTAAGGAGACTGTACAAAAAAGGTCAGTTTTAATTCCAGATTGTGGGACACAGTTACACAGTCAGGACTTGACTGAAAAAATTTAGAAATTCTACAGTCTAACCATGCAGAAATCTTGCCCTGCTCTTGACACAACTATCAGAAAATGTCAAAATTCTCTATGTTGACCTACATGATTATTCAGCACGAAAACATTAGACATCAAACTATCTAAACAACCTGGTCATGTGTAAGTATAGCCCTGTCCAACAAAAGTTTGAAATAACACATTGTAATAATTACTGCAAAGTCAGAACAGGTAAAAAAAACAATATTCTAATATACTTCCCAGGTTTGTTTGCTCCAGAGAGCCTGAGGACTCACTGTTGCACACTCCAAAGCCTCTCTTCCTAGGCAATCTAAATATCCACTTTTATCCAGATAAATGAATTATTCATGTCATCATCAGCAAGCAAGACAGGATGTTTCAAGCAAACGCTTATGTTCAATTATAATTCTATAATAAGTATTCTAAAATCTAGTGAGATAATGCATTATGTTTTTTTCCCCAATATATTCTTACTTTAGCAGCTAATACTTCTATTTACATCTATAGAATTGATATAATATTTCCATTGATAACTCAGTAATTTTATAGAAAGTTCTGTAAATCCTTTTCTCCATATACTATATTAAGATGCCTCTTTTTTCCCCCCCATTGTACCGTACTGTAAGCGGATCAAAACAAGCAACCTTAATGCTTTAACACAAAGATGATTCCCGGATTCCATAAAACAACCACACTGCTTACCTCAAAACATCTCAATAACCTTGACAAAGTACTGCTGTTCATTACTTCTTCTGCCTCAACAATTAAATTAGAAGCAGGAATGCTAAAAAGAAAGAGCCTGCTTATTTTGTATTATAGGAGAGCGTTACTAAAAGGCTGCACTATTACGATAAATAATTTTATGATATAAGTATTTCTAAGCCTAAATATTTATACAGGTAAATAGACTAATCCACTTGTTTCTGCAGCAAATCCAAACATGTTCCTCACAGATAATCCTAGCTTGCTTCCTGGCCTTGAAGCATAGAAACTATTTGTAAACAGCATAATGAGGAAGCCCAGTTTCTTATAACATTCTCTTCCTCTCTCCTGCCATCTTCCCTTCTGCTTGGCTTCTTTAGTGGCCAAACAGTACATTTCCACTCTTACTTCTCCTTACTCTTTCATTTCATGGAACTAGCAGGATCTACTGTCTAATGTCCTATTTTCATGAATCTTATTCTTATATGAGCATTGCGTCCTTAGTAACACTGTTCTTCTGTCTACATCTGTTAAATGTAGAATGGTTCAAAGGCAAATGGACAATTGGGCGGAAAAGAAAAAAAAAAAAAAAAAAAAAAAAAAAAGTATAAAGTTTCTTTTCTTTAGAACACTTGGCTAAAAATGGATCTAAGTCGACAATTCAGATTTGCAGTAATTTCCTGTGCTCACATACAGGCAATTCCCTTCAGATAACCTACAGAGAGCATACGGACAGACTACTGTCTCAGAAAAGTAAATGAGAAACAATACAAATATCTGACATTTCAGTTTGCATACAGTAGAGTGGGTCTCTTTTTGTGTACCAGGAACTTCAGAAGCTCTAAATCCACTCCTTTGCACTGTACTCAATGAAAAAAGATAGCTGAAATCTTTACATGAATAGGCTTCCAGATTTAACAATCTCGAGATAGAAGCAATATGTACAGAAAATATAACTTCAGATGCAGATGTGTTAATATCTCCAACATAAGACTCAATCAGAATTAGCTTGCCAGTTTCCACTTAAAAGACCCACATAAAGTCCAAAGCCAGAAGGCAATATTTATTTTGTGTAGTTTTCACAAGCAGCTTGATGTCACCAGGTGGCAGGTGCACTGGAGCTGAAGAGTAGTTACAGTGATGGTAGACTGCCCATGCATTCTGATAGACCTCAGGTGTTGTCAAGGAGGAATGAATACTGTTGTATCAGCACCACCACCGCTCTGGTAACATGTTTAGTGTCACAATGAAAGTAATACAAGTTTTCTTCCTATTCAGATCTGATTCCAAAATCAAACAAAACCAGCAATTTGAATTTTCTTTTCATTTGGCTTTGAATCGGGTAGGTGTGCACTGTGAGAGTCTTAGGCTTTAAAGCATAGCAAATTTAAAAGGAGTAGTAGCCCTTAGTCACCAGGATACTGTACTATAGAAGTTTGTGTTGTTTCGTTTGTTTTGTTTTGAATCATGATTATGTAAACTAATGCAGGCTTCTTCAAAATCTGTAATGAAATTCCCAAGATGAACAAGCTTATGTCTTCCAGTTGAAATGGATGGTGATGACTGTGCAGAAACCACGCAAAGCCATCAGGCTCTGCATGAATTCATGCATCTGAAATGACAATTGACCAAAGCTGATTTTCGCTTTGAGGTTTCTCATTCAAAGTTCAAAAGAAAATCTAGAGGGTGAATACCAGAGGAAAAGGTCAGCATTAAAAGCAAAATGATAATGTGGATAGCTACTGTAGATGCCATAGTGAAATTACTTTAAAAACTAAGTATAGTGCTGTGAAAAATGGTACTGTACAGAGCTAAAATCCCAGACAGATGTTCATGCTCACTTGGAAGCTGAGTTAAGTCATTGGTATGAAACCCTCACCAATGCATTCGGAGCCTGTGCAGTAAGTGAACTCACTAGGAGCTTTGGCTACGGAGAGTCAGAATGTGGAGCCATTTGAAGACAAATAGGTTAAGACTACACATATGGGAGCAACATTTGAGATATGTAGTAAGCACTGTATTTGGGATTTGCTTTGGATCTGTCTGGGCATTGTCCAGACTCAGCTGAGTGTGTCCTCTGATTCAGCATTTCCCAGCACAAAGCTTTGTTTTCACTGATGACCCTCGAGTTACCTCAGTAAATTGAGAGTGGAAAGTACCAAAACAGAGTAAGTGCAAGAAAAGTAAAAATATGTGATTCCCATTGTCTGATTCTAAAGCATAAATTAAAAAAGCTGATTCAGATGAATGACTGGAAGAAGGGAAAAAAATGGAATGGCTACTTTACAGAGGAAACATCTGAGAAGGCAAAATGAGAGTTTCAGCAATACCAGGAGCCCACAATTTAGGGTATGTATTCTGTGTGTGGGACTCCACATTTCCGTAGTCCAGCCATGGGAGTCTACACATCAGTGCATAGTATGTCCAAGTCCTCAACTTTTGGGAAAGTTGAGGAAAGGGAAGCAAAGCCTTAAGACAAGAGGAAAGAATCATATAAAAGGAAGGCAAAATGCCTTAATTTCTCCTCCCCAGTAACTGGAAGATGGAAACTGGAGTTGATATGCCTCCCTGAAGAGATGATACAAATACCCAGGCAGTGATAACATTCTGGTCACCAGAACGATAAAGGAGTGCTTGCAGACTACAGTAGTACTCCAAGGAGTACCATGCTATTCTTCCTTCTGTCTCAATCCCACAAATGTCACACTAGCAAAAGAATTTAAAAACAAGGGGAAAAGGGCAAGCTTTCTTTTGGCTGTGGCCTGTATAGCACATTAAATTTTGTTTGGCATGCCCACAGTTCCCTAGAGGTGGATTATAATCACCAGTATTTGTGCATGTAGAAAACAATGGAGAGGAATGGATATGCACAAAGAAGAAGCAGGGGGAAAAACTAAACAGATAAATAAGAAACAAGCAGTAAAGAGAGGAAAAGACTGACCCATTTTTTGTAAATAAAGCTCTTCAAAAACTGTTTTTGAAATGTCCAAGATTGTATTAGAAATGATTACATTTTTAATCCACTGATTTGAACATGCATTATGAGAGAGATGGAGAAGTCTAAAACTTAAGACCTTCCTTACAACCCTAGGGAAAACCTTCCATAGAAAGAAAGCTATCCAAGAACGACTCCTGCTATAGCTTTACAGATGTCTGCCTGTTATAGCATTTCCTTAAATATAAGTCAAATGATTGTTATGGCTTCTTTTATAAGTCTGTTACAGAATGAGAAAACGCTTAAGCCAAGCAGGAAAAGAACAGGTAGCTGGCATCATTCCCATGGTTTTTCTAAATATATTTGCACCCTTTAATAGTATGATATCAACTGTCTAAAGTAAATTGGCCTGTGAACTTTATCCTGATATTTTGAAAGAATATTTTCAAAAAGTCAATCAGAATAAAATGACTACCTTCCAGTTGACTACGGGTAGTGCATGTTTTGGATGAAAGCAACAGTTCTCATTACTGCTAATGGTGTTCAACCTAAGGTCCCATGTGGATTTTCCAAACTGGGAAATAAAGATAAATTTGCCTGCAAGATTACCACACACCTGTTGTTTCTAACAGCACTCTCAACTCATTTCATACTATCAGGCAAAAAATACCATAAGATGTTTTTTTTTCAGAACACGGTTATCATAGAAAAGTGAATACAGACTGAATTGCTCTACCGTGCAAGGCAGGATGCTGTAGCATTGGTGGCACTGACAACAGAAAGAAAAAGAAAACTCCTGGGTGTTGCTATAACTGCACTGGTGGAACTGAGGGAAGTAGGTAAGTTAATGCTATCTCCATATGCTGTGCAGGCATAAGTTCTGCTGCCCATCATCCTTACTAGCATTGCTGTTCAATACAGTATGATACAACAGTATTACTGTATTATAATTCACTGTCCTGAAAGTTTATTACCTCAGACTGACAGGCATCATAAACCCAGACAACTCTGCAACAAGGCAGAGACTGAAAGGCATTATCTGATACATGCTTCCTCTAGCACTTTCCTAACTTTACATAACACAGCATTTTTTCTGTGTGGATTGGCACAGATTCCATCTACTTCTTGACTAAGTCTAAACATGGAGTTCCACCTTTAGAAGCAGGATTTCAAGGAAAAATGTCAGAATGAAGAAATAAGAGCTAAGATTAACAAACATACTTTCTTCTCCTCTTGTGACTATTTCACTGGTTACCATATTCAAGGAAGAAGAAAACTCCCCATGGTATGAGAATCTGGAAAATAAGGACAGTTGCATCATCTTCAGATGAGAGGCATAAAGTCATTCAAATTAAGGCTCTGCAAAATGTTGGCTGGAAAGTGCCAACACTTTCAATTTCTTTTGTATTGACACTATATGAAAATTGTACATATTTAGAAAATGTTTTGGTTTAGAAATCTTGATAGTACTGATTTAGTGAAACGTTGAGTTCATTTCAAAAGACCAGTGATTTTACTTTCCAGGGTCTTTTCAACATAATGAAATGTTATTTAAAAAAAAAAAAACAGAAACTTCTGAAATATGTACTATTTAACATCTGCACACATTTAGTAGTCAAAAATTCAAGTTCAGTTATATGAAATGATCTTGTACTGCCTCATAGAAATAGTCTAATATAAAGCCTTGCTTTCAAATCATGGTTTCGTTAGAATTGCAATGCATAATCATATAGGATTAAAGTAGATACTGTGTAGACTAGCAAGTAAACAGGTTTGAACATATTTAGACAGATAACTTTCAGATG
Organism: Tragopan temminckii; assembly: GCA_028571105.1. Lineage (NCBI taxonomy): Eukaryota > Metazoa > Chordata > Aves > Galliformes > Phasianidae > Tragopan > Tragopan temminckii. The sequence goes on along the minus strand of JAOWBP010001760.1, from coordinate 35,702,020 downwards.
CACACAATTACAACATTCACTTGCAGTCCCAGGCATTTTCTAGTCACAGACTGACATTGTCTTGTGCAGGAAAGGCAGGCATGGAGACATGCTGATGCAGAAGTTAGAGACAAACATATCTGCTAGGGTGACAGAATTTGTGAGCTGCTCTCAGTGTGGAAGTGGAGAAGACAAAGTTGAATAGCTTCAGGATTTTCTTTGTTACTCACTAGTAAAACAACAGTAATTTCCACTAAAGGAAAAAAAACCTCCCTGACAGAAAAGCAAATAGTCACCCAGGCTTTTTGCTTATTTTTCAGCAAAATTACTTATGTAATCATATGCATCTTACAGATGCTTTCTTTCATGTCTTCTATCAGTTCTTGCCAGTTTGCATATAAATTATACAATGCATTAGGCCTCTTAGTGAACAGCCAGTGTGGTTATTTCCCTGTCCAAGTGTTGGACCGAAGTACCAGCCTCTGGGATGGGCAGGATTGATAGATGCCAAGAACAAATCCTTTTTGCCAGTGTTATCACTCTCAAAAAGGCTCAGTCTTAGAGCACATTCTGTAATACACAGTTCTCACTATGACCATCTTGTTCATTCACTGTACACTGCACGCAGAAGCCTGTGCAGATTCCTGGTGTTCAGCTAGAGGAGGGCTCAAGGCTCTCCTGCATCCTACAGTGAAAGCAGTTCTGCCAAAATGCTGATGTTGGCAGTATTTTCAAACAGTTTAGGCAAATTAAATACAGGCTGTTCACAAGCCTAGATCACCCAGTTCTACAGACAGGGTACCACTACTACAGCAGAGAAAAAGGAAGAAAGGTTAAGGGCAGTTAAACACTCTCCAGTTGCCTTATTGGCAGCCACAAGGCTGCTATCCCAGCAGGCAACAGTTCCAGGGGGACACATTCTACCAAGTCCCACCACATGGTCTGCCAGGAGTAGGGGTCCTTTCATGCCTATCTCTGACCACACATTACATCAATTCACAGGCAGCAGATGCTTTCTTAAGCTATATAAATTGTAACAGTCCATGTACTGAAACAGTACGAACTCTGAAATGAAATGCATAATAGTTCTCAAAACAATGGTAAAGAGTTCAGACAACTTTATTCTGACATTAGATTAGATGCTAGCTGAAATTTTTTAATCAGAGGGTGGTGAGACACTGGCACAGGTTGCCCAGAGAGGTTGTGGATGCCCCATCTCTGGAGACATTCAAAACCAGGCCGGATGGAGGGATGGGGCCTTGGGCAGCCTGATCTGGTGGGTGGCAGCTTTGCCTACAGCAGCAGGTTGGAACTGGTCTTTAATGTTCGTTCCAGCCCAAGACATCCTATAATTTTATTGATTACAAGCATTGATACACCATGAGATGCAGTGAGAGAGATTTCACAGCTAATTCCCCTCACGTGGTTCTCCAAAGCCATGCCTTGCATGCCCCTGGTGAGGGAGCTCGCATCCCAAACCACTAGCCTGGGAAGTACTTCCCTTTCTGTGAATGATAGCTGTCTGCAAAGACCAGAACACATGCGCTATTTGCTTCCATACACGTTGTCAGTCAAGGAGCTAGAAGATGGATTCGATGTTTCAGTTCTTTTCCATTTCCTGCAAGTTTGTTCTTCAAGAAGCAAAAACATAACTGGTAAGAGCTGATGACATCATACACACTTCTGACTGCAGTACTACCTGCTGCTTTCCCAGCAGTACAGTGGGTCATTCTTAACATCAAATACTCTTACAGAACCATCACAAAATGGGGTCCTACAACTCTCGCGAAGCGAACAAAAAGAACTGGCTAGCAAATATTTAGATTAGAAGTAGTTCTACTTGAAAAACTGGTAAATAAACATAAGGGGTTTTTTTGTTCAGATTTCTATTTTACTTGACAAACCTCTCCAGTTCCCTGTGAGGACACAAATGCAAAAAGCACACAAAAAACTAATCTTCTCCTGTGACTAGCAGGAAAAAAGACAATTCAAATGCAACTGATAATAAAAATAAGCACAGGAGAATTCAGTTCTCTGAAACAGACTTTTTGCGCTACAGGGTCAGACAGGCCATAATGTTGAGAGATAAAATCTAAAAAAAATTACACATTTTCCACTTGCGTAAAATCAATTTACTCCAAATTACTGCTAGGCAGGGGCTCAGCTAGCCACTGCTTCCATCCTGTTCAGCAGGTTCAGATATCTTGTCCTCCTGAACATCCTTGCCCACATATTCCAGGAATTACCTGCCGCAAAGACACAGTGAAGAGGCACTGGCCTCCCCTTTTCATTCATTTTATCATGTGTTCATGGTCAGAACCCAGCACGTGCTCACCATACTGCTCTGTTATCACCAGCCACATAAGGCATGCAAGCACACGGTCTATCAGCTGATGATACAGGACCTGCTTCACAATCAAATGAAGACATCTTCTGTTACACAAGGGAATCAGCTCTATGTCCAAACAGACATGGACCTTGGCCGTGTGAATAGAGCCTGTATTCAACCATGTGACATATCAGAATCAATGTGACATCAGAGTCCATAGACAGGATTCATCATTTCTGGACTGCATGCCAAATACCATCAGATCAAGACATCATGCAGACTCTTACATAGTGGAAATGGAACATAAAGTAACAATCTGAATTGGTCTTTGACAAGATAGGGTCCTTCGAAATAAAGAGGCCATTAGAAGAAGGTCTTCCTTTCCTTTGTATGCAGACAATGCTGCTTAGACTGGCACAGGGTCATATGCTTAAATGTCGTAGAATCATAGAATCACCAAGGTTGGAAAAAACCTCCACGATCATCCAGCCCAACCATCCACCTACCACCTGTATTTCCCACTAAACCACATCCCTCAATACAACTTCTAAATGTTTCTCGAATGCCTTCAGGGACAGCAATTCCACCACCTCCACGGGCAGCTCATTTTAATGCCTGATCACTCTTACTGAGAAGCAATTTTTCCTAATGTCCAACCCGAATCTCCCCTGGCACAACTTGAGGCCATTCCCTCTGGTCCTCTTGCTAGTCATGTGGAAGAAGAGGCCCCCTCACCAAAACCTCCTTTCAGGCAGTTTTAGAGAATAATTAAGTCTCCCCTGAGCCTCCTCTGCTCCAGACTGAACAATCTCAGTTCCCTCAGCTGCTTCTTATAAGATTTGTGCTCCAGACCCCTAACTAGTTTCATTGCCCTTTTCTGGACAGGGTCCAGGGCTTTGATATCTTTCTCATAGTGAGGGTCAAGTTAACTTTCAGAAAGGAGGAAAACCATTTTTTTCCCATCCTACTGCAAAGACTGATAAAGGGGACCTAAAAAGCATTTAAATGCATAAAAATTCTGCTGCAAAGCAAAAAACACAGTTTGTCTCTCAGTTGCAATGAGTGGGACAAGATGACACAGGCTTAAATTGCCATAAGTAATACCTATATTAAACATTAGAAAAGCTCTCAGACAGTAAGGATAACATTGTGAAACATGCTTCTTAGGGATGCTATGTGGCATTTACTGTGGGAAGTCTCTAAGAAGCAATCAGACAAACATGTTTGGTTTAGCTACAGCTGATGTTTTCTGAGGAGGAGAGAAGGTTCAGAATGAGGCTTTTTAGATCTCTCCCAGCCCTATTTTTTCTATGATCTTCCTGTGGATGTACCTGTTTAATTTTCCTTTTCTGCAGCTCAGCTTTGTTAATTTGAGACTTGGTGGGAGGAACACATAGCAGGCCTGACATACAACATACTGTTTATTTGAAACAAAGTCAGAAGTATTTGTAAAATGGAGGAGCCATTTCTTCATTATGTGTACACAATGTGCCCTCTCTTACTACCAAACCCAATTTAAGTAGGTAGACCCTATTTGATGGACTACATACTCTCATTCCCCTGCCTTGCTCTCCCTCTCCCTACCCAGGCAATGCAAGATTACAAGAATTGCAGCATTTCCTTGTAAAAGTCTTGTCTGCAGCTGGGGAAGTCAGACTACAATGGCCCTGATAACTTCTGTAGCAAGGACACACATTGCAGAGATTATAATTACCAAGAAAAAAAAAAGTCCTAAAGCCACTTCTGGACTTGCACCTTGCAGAGTTCATCTTGGGTTGCTAATTCTCATCTTTGTTCTTTAGCTTGCCTCTTTCTAATACTTGACTGAAAGATGGTTATCTATAAAGGCAAAAAAGAGAAGGCAGAATAAAAGAGGCACTACTGATAAAGAACGGTATTGCCGGACAAGTGTAAAAGAGTTCACAAGTGCTTGCAAGGGAAGCACTGTTCCAGCCCAGTGTGCAAGTAGAGATGTCTACAGTTCAGCTTTTACTGAACACTTTCCTAAAGTTGCTGGAACTTAAGCCAGTGGGAAATCAGAATTCAAAGTGAAGATAAGAACTGAAAATCTCTCATAACAGTACTATAAATCCAGTGCCAGTCCTGCTGTACTACTCCTTACCTGACTTCATAGTCTTGTGATTACTCCTTATGCAACAGCTTTGGAACCCAAGAAGGACCACATTCCAGTCACCAACTGGAGGTCTCGCCTCTCACAGGTGGCTATGATGACAGACGCTAGGCTTCAAATTAATTTGAATTAATTTGGAGAAGCTCTGGTGGACTCTAAGCCCCATACATACACCAAGTAGAATTTAGATTCATCATTAGCACTAAGACAAAACAAGATTTAAAAGCATTAAGGAGTAAGAATAAAGATTTAAAAGTACACAGGCAAAGCAAAAGTAAAAAAAAAAAAAATCTCCAAAAAGCACTGATGGCAATGCTTAATTGGGCATTTCCTTAAAAAAAGTAAAGTAAAAACAATTAAAAAAAAGCAAGAAAGGATTCTGCATCACTGGAATAAATATAATCAAATTATTTGCATGCTTAGATCTTCTCTAGCTTATTGAAATGGCATCGTTAACTTTCAATTTATAAATGAAGGAATATTGCTCACTGCTTTAAGATGCATTCCACTGGGGCTCAAAGTCTTTAGTACAGCCATGCTGTGTGTACTTTCTCCTGATGGTTTCACATTCATGTTCATCAACACTCAGCAAGAACCATAAACAAAGCCCTTCTCTCGGATGCACACATGCAGTTCCCATTGACTTCACTGGATTTTCAGCTGACTTCAATAAGAATTCCATGCGCACGCAGAGGGGTAGAACTTGGCTCTGTGCATTTAATAAAATTACATCACTAGATGCCTTATAAATGAAGGGCAGTGCAGGCCATATTGAAAAATAACAAACTGAAACCTGAAAGTGCAGCCAAAGAAGTTCGTATTTCAGCCAAGTTTTCCCAGAACAATCAAAATGGCATACATTTTAGGCAAGATGAAATAAAAATCCTTGCAGTATCTTCTTCACCAGGGTGTGCTCTGCCTTCTTTAGCAGGACTGTGTGAAACTTAGCCATCTACGCAGGGCAATGATCTTGTTGTCTCAAATACAGCAATTATATTGGCATATGAAATGACTAAGGAAAGGTCAAACTACAAGCTGTGATTTGCGAAGTCATTTTCTGCATTTATATCCCTGTTCTCTAAGTTATGAAGCTCACTGGAAGTCCATTTAAAGCAAAATACTACAGTAGAAAAATTAACCAATCCTATTATTTTAACAACTGATATTATACTATTTTGAACCTACTCTCACAGTGGTATTTTTAAAATTTCAACTGATTGAATCCAGGAATATTTATCCTAAAGCCTTCAGCCCTTTCCATCAATCTTCAAAAAGAACACTGAAAGAAAATCCTCCACAACTTCGAAACAGCATTCCTGTTCCAAATTTCAAATGTCGTCTACCAACACATAACTTCCGCCTGGTATATTAGCTAAGCAAAGCAATGCCACGTGTGTTCTCTCCAAATTTCTTCCCTTTATTTTACTCACTCCATGAGGTAATCACCCATGTCTTTTTATTGCCTCTGTAGAATATCTACTGATTGGGATGAAGAATATTCTGACTTCTGAAAATGTTCCTACTAGTAGACTTCTTTGCACTTTCTATTAGGCTGTAGAACACTGATTAGCCCACAGCTGCAAATTTAAAAACAAAAGTACTCAGGGATAGGAATCCCAGAGAAGGCTTGATGTTCATGCTTTGTTTTTTCCCCCCTCTAAATAGGAATGTCTCTGATGATTTTCACACTTAAAATAGCAGAAGAGATTTCATGAATTGCTTTTTCTTCCTGGTTGGAACAATCCCTATTCCCTGTTGCTTTATAACGCTGAGTTACTTTGCATAAAGTTGGTTATTACTGCCAAGTCAAGGGAGAGAGGGGAGAAGCAAATGCAATGTTCTGAACTTACATGTGCAGCAGGGTACATATCAGGATGCTTCTCAAAGCAACTTGCTTAAAAATTATTTAAGATTAGAAAATAAATTTGGTGTAGGACAACGCACCTAAGGAAAAACAATACCATAGATACTGAATTATTGAATATCAATTATTCAGCAAGTTATTCAGCGTGGTGAAAGCTGTTTCTCACAAACTATGGCATTGTTGAATGACAAGCTACGAGGTCTGGTAGGATTCCACTGTCTCAAAAACCCCTCCTCGCCTCCCAGCATCACACTCTGGCACTGGCAGCCTCAGTTGTCACAGGAGGACTCCTTCATGCAACTCAGAAAGTCTACTTTCTGTTGGCTCTGCTGGAGCATGAGCCTGGTGAATTTATAATGTGTTACAGGGAATATCTCTGCCAGCCTAGATTTTGCAATTTGGGGTTCATAACTCTTTTTCCTCAATCAATTAGGGCTGGTGAAAGGAGGGAGCTTGATCAACTGACGGCAACTTTCATTTCTTTGTTTGTTTTAAATATATAGCGTGGCTTCCCAACAAATGAAACAAAGTTAGGTACATCTTACCCAATTGTTTTTCAAGGAAACTGATTTTAAAGAGTTAAGAATAAAAGATCTGCCTCAAACTCAGCTTTTTTTCCCTGTCCTGCTTAAGCAATGACATATGAAGAACTTTATGTCTAGACAATTACCTACCGCTTTAAATAGGACACTAAGGGAGTAACATTTTAAAATGTATTCGCACAGCATGAGACTAATCCTCCTCCTGGGAATACCGGTGCAAATCAGAGTAACTCCTTGGAGGTCAGCTGAAGTACACCAGCGTAAAATGAATGTGTGCCAGAGGAGAATCAGGCCCCATCCACCTTTATTTTAATGCAGATGTTGCAGATCATCTGCAATGATAAAGTGAACAACATAAATAAAACTGACATTTATTCGATTGATCTCACTTCCTGCCGACTGTTCGCAGCTCCAAATATAGGGCTGAAGAACAATGGTTCAAGGAAGGGAGACAGAAATCCTGCTTCTCCCCCATTCACACATTCCTATCTGCCAATAACTCTGACCTGAACTGCTTTTTATCTCCCGATGCTGCCAAACCATTTTAGGTTTAATTTGACATTGCTCCCCTGCTTCTGAAGAACACAACTTCTTACAGTAAAACAAATACATTAAAAAGAAAAAAGGGATGCAGGAAGAGAAGATGAATGCAAGAATCTGTGTAAGAACCAGAATTCGTGGAAAAATAAGCAAGAAAACCTCTATCTTGCATACAATAGATATGCAAGACACTAGCAAATCGATTCATTATTTGGAAATCTAGCACTGAGAAGTAATGATATGTTTGCAGGGGAGGAAGATTAAAATACGAGGCTATTGCAAGTCATGGTGCCATCTGTGCTAATTTAAGTGAATCCGTAAGTATTTCCCACAACTTCATGATGTCCTGAATCAGCTCCCTCCCCCTGTGTCAGGCTGATAAAAGGATCCTTAGCAACGCACTAAATATATTATGCAACATATTGAAGGCTCCCAAGGAAAAGCCCTGAATTACACGGAAACAAAGAACGTCAGGTGCGAGCATCAGCAGCTCTAGGGAAAGACCACCTCTAACTATTTACCATGTCAGCAAACGCAGGCGTTCTCTCTCATCTCCGTCAGCAGCACATAACGGTATTCGCTGCATATAACAAAGTTAACACGGATTTTACCTCAAATCTACTTAGGCTCGAGCTCTTCGACCGAGACTTCTTGCGGAGATACACGGAAAAGAACCGCCGCACCGTGAACTTCTTCATGTTCATGTCCATTGCCCCGTCCGAGCTCCGGTGCGGAGCACGGCGGAGCTGCAGCGCTGGAGAAAGCTAGCGCATCCCGATAGCCCCGACGGATATCCACAGGCAGGAGATGCCCGCCGTGCCTGCCCCTGCTCATCCAGCCCGGCGGGCAATGGGCGAGAGGTGCGCGGCTCGGCGCCCACCGGCGTTGTGCTCCGTCTGCCTTCCCACTGTTTACATTTCGGTGCTGCAAGCCCAACTCTCTCCCCACTCCCTCTCCCCCTCGCCTTAGGTCCTACTACGCCCAATCAGGCTCCGCTGCTGCTGAATGCATAATCAGCTCCAGTAGATGACAGCTCCGAGTCCCCGGCGTAGCAGGTTTGAGATAAATATTAGATGTGTCTATGGCTTTGCACTCCTCTCAGCCAGACTCTTTCGATTTCCTGGTTTCTGAATCACATGGGGAACAGGCACATGCTACACTTCTGTTTTTAGCCCGGAATTTCAATGCCGCTATAATTACTGAGGGCTCCAGTGGTCAGATGTGAGAGAAGAGCACCCGCACCAGAGCCTCCTCCCGGGAGAGGGCTGAGGACGCCATGAACCCGCAGTCAGAACAGGGGGGGTCTCAGCGTCCTCTCACTCAGGGGACTTTTGCTCAGATGTGCTTCCCCCACTCTGAAATCAGAAAGCTCATCATGACCCACCAGCTTAGATTACCCACCAGGCTACGTTAAAATACCTAACGCTGGCACAGCTCTGAAAATAGAAAGCACACTCTAAATGGTAAGTATTACTATTCTTATTGTACTCCAGCAGACAGCTACGGCCCTTCTCAGAGGTTAAATATGTGCATCTATTTACAGGCTGCAGCTCTGAGCTGCTCACTATACACTGGAAGCGTGCAGACTTACAGCTACCCGCATCCTCCCCCTCTCCCCCCATATACGCATTTTTCAGCTTTTATTCAGAAACTAATGAATCTGAGTGTGATCCAGAGACCAAAGAGCTATCTCTGCCTGCTGTGCACAGCTCGGGCTCCTCGTCCTTGGCAGCCTTTCTTTTCTGACTAGCAAGGAGCACCCAGACATGCCTTTCTCTCATATCCCCATATGGAAATTGAATGGCTCTGATGACTTATTAATGACTGAGATAAATAAGCCCAGAGAGAGCTGACACCACTACAGTCTGAGAAAGCTCTCAGAGGTTAAATGACAATACTACTCCAGTCGATCTGCTCTAAGTAGGGTTGGATTTTGCTTTAATTGCATGTCTGGGCTCTGCTGTGAACCATGCTGGCTGGCTGTGCCTGTCACTACCTGCTTTGTTCACAGGCTCTGTCCCTCTCTTTTGTTTAAAGCTCACCGTCATCTGTGTACCTGGAAAAGCAAGAAAACAGAAACAAGTAAATGGATAGTTTGGCGTTTATGGTTTCCCCAAAAAGGAGGTCAGGTTTGAATGGCTACCTTCAGCCTGCAATTTTCTGTGGCCTCTGACTCCTCTGTGCCCTGACCACTGCTGCCTCCCCCCACCTAAGGTAACTGCAGTACAGCACATGTAGCAGAGTAGCAATCTGCTTTGTCCCTTTCTCTATTTGATGCCTCCCCTTCTGACTGCTTCTCTTATTCTCCGTTTTGGCAACAGGAGTTTATCTTCCAGTGCTGCTGTTGGGGTGCAGCCCCAGTGTGCACTGAGCCAAACCAAGAAGCCCATGACGGCTGTGCCGGCTTCTGGCTAAACAGAGTAAAGGCAGCCAGTCCAGCAGAAACTAAGCAACTTGCAGGTACGCTAAAAACCCTTTCCGCAAGCAATAAGCAGGTAAAAAGCAATTTTGTTGGTAGAGCTGCATCAGCACCAAAATTATTAGCTGATGCAGTTTATG
>JAOWBP010001760.1:35657456-35681540 GCA_028571105.1 Tragopan temminckii | reverse complement strand
AAAACTCCACACTTCATAGTTTTGCTTCTGCAATATTCCCCACCAGAGAAAATCTAAATATCTGTGTAACAGCAATCAATGAGAAAACAATATACTATTGCTGCTTAATATGGAGAAACAGTCAATGAGGGGAAAAAATGTTTGCATGAGACCTCAGCCAGTATGTGAAAGCATAAGAGAACCGTGTCCATCTGAAACAGACTCATCCCCTTTCAACTGCATGCATCATAACGTCATCTGCTTCCCGTGATGGTCATCCACTGCTTTGGGTCAAGGTCTGATATTAAAACACCTCTTTCATTAGGAAAGTTCCCACACTGTTACCTTTCCTCTTCCTTTGTCTTGCTTTTTGCTGATAAAATTACTTGCACTAGGAAGATCACAATGGACTTGTCCAAGAAGCTAATCCTACAGAAGAAGAACCCTATACAAGCAAGCTTTCTGTTGGTTTTGCCCCCTAAAGTCACCCTCAGGGGACTGGACGATCTTCGAGACCTCAGCAATGAGAGATGATGAGAACAGGAGAGCTCATCACAAGATAGGTTTAGCTGCAATACCGAATAAGACTTTAAGTTGGCATTACCCAGCACTGAGACTCCATACCTTGAGCTGCCTTTGATTTTATGCTTTTCACGTCCCTGTGTCACCCTACAGCAAACATGTTGGGTCTCCCCTACTTCTGCCTGAGATTTCCCATGGTAAATGTGTACCTGTGCCTCTGTACACTGTGCACATAAGAAAGCTCAATTGCGCTGCTCCCTGGGGCTGACCTGTTCTCATGCAGTGCAGAAATTCAGAACGAAGCTAGACACATTTTTTACATGCACATTAGGATCGATAGCAAGATCTTCTACGTGTTCTATCACCTGTAGCCTAAGGGACTTCTAAAATGTTTCCAAAACCCAAGGTTGCCAGGCTTTAAAACTCATAAAGTGACGTTAATTACTGCATTCAAGAAACTTGGTAAGAAGTTGCTTACTAACTGATACAGGCAATTGACATTACATCTCCTCCTCTTTTTGAAGAGAAAGGAGGTAGCATGACCTGAACACAACAGTGGCAGCATTTCTAAAAGTTCACCACCACAAAATTCCCTAAGATTTCTTGCCAATAAATAGATTTGCAGAATTCAATACTGTTAGTCACAAGGAAAGTAGTAATGCTATCACTGCAAAATGTGAAAATAAAAGAATGAATCCATATCACTCTCCACATCCAGTAGCTAAAAGCAAGCCTTTGTATTTCTCCTTATATACAAGCATGGCAAGCATATACAGCCATACTAACATTTAACTCAAGAAAGGGAAATGCATGTAAGCAATTTACTGGTTTTTATTTATTTTCTGTTTGGGTGGCATTTTATGATTTTGTTTTTATTGGGAAATGATTACTCATGCCCAGAAAAGTGCCTGCATAATTCAGTATTCTCAGGATCAAGACCTTTGTTCACAGTCAGCTCTTCAGAGAAAATGCATGTTCTCTCTATCAACATCAAGCATATATTAAGTGCTTGACTAATACAAAAAAACAAAAGTGCAAAAATCAATAATGACTGCATCTCAATTTGAAGAATTAAACCATCTTGCAAAATACAGAAAGGAGCTACACAAAAGCATGGCAGAAAAGCACAAATAAAGAAATCAGAACCTTTAATTATTTTAAATACAGAGAACAAGTAACAGATTACTAAATAACAACAAATGCTCAAAAAAATTGCCTTTCATAATTGACTTCACTGTACACCTAATAATATGCCATTATATGTAACAAACTTTTTTTTTCGTTCATCATCATGGTTGTTGCTTGTAGACTAAAACTGAGTTTTACTCAATCTCAAATTAAAGGACATCTATTTTTAATGGAAGTTTAGAACTAAATTAGAATAATTCAGAGAAGTCTAAAGATAAAGCAAGCATACTTCTCTGACTATAAACTGTACCCAGCTTTCACCAAGAACCCATTATAAGGGCACTAGAAGCTCAATAAGCAACAAAATCTTCACCATATTTTTCTGTTTATCAAGGAAAATTTTTACACTTTCAACTGAAGTCTTCCTTTTTTTTTTTTCCCCCCCCACTGAAAATTTCTGGTGGTAAAAAACACCCCCCACTGAAAATTTCTGGTGGTAAAAAACACCCAAAGCTCCACAAATCACTGTCTATATGCACCATGCTTTAAAAAGCAATTTTTCAGAATGTGCTTACACAATGAAACTTTCAATAAGAAGCAAAACCAACAATTCAGTTTCATTACAAACCTTCCTTCAACAGCACTCAATTTGCTTCAGAGGCAGTACGCTTGTGTGTTAGAAAATAAGTACCAGTAAGTATCCTCCCATTGTAAGCTCATCAAGCTCTTTACTAAAGTAGATCTGAAGTTTCAAACTGTTGCTTTTTCTCCACAAATCTCTTTATGTGATAAAAATAAAAAATTAAAGATAACTCAACCATAAGCAGCACCTTATACATGAATACTTTTGTTATCTGATACGGTACCTAGGATTTTCTACAGCACTAGTTTTGTCATCTCACCTGTTTTTTTTCAGGGCATAACAGAGACCTTATGATACAAGCAATATTTCTAGATAAATTATCTTTGAAGGATTTTTTTCCTGCCTCTCCACCACGACTACCTTTTCATACGGCATATACTTGTAACTGATCTCCATCCCACGGCACTCGTTTGAGAACCCTGAGCAGCATTCTAGTTTACACATCAGCCTCATGTCATCTCAGTACACAACTCCTGATGGTTCTTAGGGAAGCTCCAGGGAAATACAGGCTCTGAATGTTGAACATTCAAGAAGGGTGAGGGTCAAAGGCTTTTGTTTTGCTTATTGCAAGCTGTGCATAGCAACACTTTCCTCTGGAGAACGAGGTGGAATTGTAATATTTAATTTTGAAGGTTATTTTGATTAGCATTTTAAAATTTCAAGAAAGTCCACCATAGTTTTATTCGTACCAATTGTTCCATAATCTTTCCCACATATAGGCATGATTCTGCTCACCAACTTTGTAACGAGTCTTCCCACAGCAACCATATGTAAACAGGCAACATGACACACATCTACAACAACGCATTACTTTCTGTGCATCTAGGCACAAATTTTCATGAGCCCTCTCATCACCTTCTTTTCCCTGTGCATAATTGTATTTTTCTAAAGGGAAACCTGGATTTCAGTTAGGCTTCCATTCTGTATCATACTCTTACTGCCTACAAAGAAGTTTCAGGTTTTTGTAAAGGATCCTTGACATTAAAGACTCCTCCTTTAACAGGAATTTCTGCCCAGTGACACAGACACAGCAGTCTCCGAGTGTGTGCAGTGACATGTGATCCAAAAGCAACAGCTGGATATGTAAAGACACATCCAGATTAAACAATACTGAGGAAGAAGGGAGTGAGAGGGAATCCAGAGTAAAGAAATGATACACTTAATTTCAGCCTAGGTAACTAGTAAGCACATAATTAAAGACAGATTTACTCATTCAAATGTAGGTGCTTTGGGTGTTCTTTGGTTTAACACACCTGGTTAAAAAAGTTAATCACACCAGCACACTCCCACATTTATTACTTTGGCAATACTATTATGTGTTAATGTATCATCACCATCTTTTCAGAGATAAATTCTGAAGCGCTACTTCTTTCTTTTTTCACTAACACTAACTGGCACCAGAAAGATATCAGAGCCCTACTGAAATCTGTAGGGCAAAACTATGCAAGAGCAGAGTTATCTCTATGCTCTGCTCTCAGAGGAGTCTGCCAACCAGGTATAGTTATGTTAAATAGGTTACTTACTTTGTGAGCAGTCCTCTTAAAAAAAAAAAAAAAAATTGGCAAGAGGAGCGGAGGGCCATTCTGCTGAGCATGAATCAGCACACCATTAAGTGGAGCAGCCATACTTCTCATTTTGGTTCTGAATCATCAACACCTTTATACTCATTTAATGTTATTGTAACTACCTGGAAAGTCATGCACAATACACCTCTTTCCCCTGCAGTCTAAAATGGCGTGTTACATCCAGTTAAAGCAATGGGACTTCTGGCAGGTTTTCATTGTTCTCACGTTATATAAGTCTTCCTGTAAAAGCAATGCTCTAATTTTGTACCAACAGCAGTCTCTAAAAATTCCAGCTCCTGGAATGGCAACTCCTGTTCAGAGCACTTCTCCCTGTTCTAGAGACATACATTAACTGCTAGCCTTGTTCTTCTCAAATGACCACGAGGGCAGTCATTAACACACCCCCAGCTCAGAAACAGGGCAGGGGCTTGTAGCATTTCTCAGAGAATCTTCTCACACTTCAGGAGCATTTTTCTGGGCCTCGGTCCCTGGAGAAAGCAGAAGAGGCACAGGGTGCAAGGAATACATGTTTGAGCTCAGAAGGATAAGAACGCAAGCAGCTAGCACAGTTCTATGCAAAGTCTCTAGCCTTCTAAACACTTCTGTGAAAAAATCAAAATAGATCACAGAAAGCAAACAGCATATAAAGTCTTCCTCTGTGACTTATGTGATTTTCATCAATAGGGTAATTATAAGCAATTCTACTTTCCTCAAATATTTATCAGTCTCACTTGTTTAGACTGCTAATCCCAATTAGGATTAGCACACATTCAGAAGGTCAAATTGACTTCTTCCCAGAGCAGTGGCTTTTTGAGAGCTATGCAATAGCTCAGGCAGTTGGACTTTCTGCTGCAGAAGCGTTCAGGAGGGTAAATTTTATATTAGCCATCAATATAACCTAGTAGGTTTTTTGTTCTGTTTTAATTTCCAGCATTGATTTTATTCTTCTATCTTGCTTCAGGAATCCGGGTTGGAAGGGCAGGGCAGGAGAATGCAAAAGAGGAGGAAGATCTTGCAGAGAGAGGAGGACTTAAATGAAAAGACACACAGCTTCGGGGCTATTCTGTTTCAAGTTTGTGACACAGCTTTCTGCTGCATCATGAAACTTCAAATTTAAATTTTCATTAGAAAAGAAAGATTGAAGCAAAGTGACAACTGCAAACACGTTTACATGTGGTATTAGAATATAATACTTTGTTCTGTCTTTTTTGGATATAAAACCTGCAATGATTTTCTGGTGAGGCTAACAAATATAAATTTTCTTCCTACATAATGACGCGGATGACCTAATAACTCTAATGAAAGACAGCAAGGTGTTCCAAATAAATCTTTGCAGGACTGAGTCCTATAATGCTATAACTTATTTCTACTTCTCTAAAACAGTATGCAGATGACATAGCAGAATTACATACACGTCATCTGGAATGACAGCTGATGATACTACAGAGACATTCAGAATTGACAGAGTTAGTACTCAGTTCCCTATCATCAGATCTCACAGATTTATGTGCTTCCCTGCTTAGAGATTGAGGAGATGATCCTGAACTACACACTTATTCCCCTTGCACTTCAATTTCATGCAGAAGAAATTCATACACCAGGCAATGAGCTGTATGATATTCAGGGAAGATTGTCTGTAAGTTACTCTATAAAATTCACTTTTCACACCCATTACAGAGTGCTTTTTTAGCACTTCCTGAATTCAGCACCTCCTCTAGCAAAAACTGCTTTGTAAGTAATGGCCATATTGTTTTTCAAGGCAGGATAATAGATGATATCATCTATAGTTGAGCAAATTTACATTCCCATCCAAAGTATCTCCTCATTAAAATAACATAGGGTGGCATGTTATAATTAATAGAATAATTGCCATTTAACTATAACACCCCTTGGCCTGGCCTGTTAGGCAGGCCTAAACTAAAAGTGGATAAAACTGTGTGTTGCATTAATTTGCAGCACCTCCGTATCACCAGGAGGAAGGAAAGGGGCCATCACACAAACAGCCACAAACACCACACAAACAGTGCAGTCCCAGCACTTACACAAATGAAGAGGATTCTCTTTGCTCTTTAGACTCTCAGAAATGAAAACTGGATTTGTAATATTTCATACGTTTTCTTGCTATGTTAACAATTTCTACTGCTGAGACAGAACATTTGGTTTTGTGTAGGGCCAGGAAAGACTTAGCAGCCATCTGTGCCTTTGGAAATACCATACACTGCCTTTATCCCAGATACTTTTACACGTATGCATATGAACACACTATTTTGCACTACAACAACTGGTGAATATCAAAAGCAAGTGGTTAAAAGTTTAAAAGAGAATGTCTTCAAAAAGTTTCTTAATTTAATACCTTCCCTAATTATTCTGAAATCCAGTGGTGAATTCTCTGAGCAAGAAAGACCGCATAATATACTTCTCCAAAAGTGTATCCTACCACAGAAAAAAGAAGCATGAAATATTCAGAGTCAAAACAAAAGTTACTGATTAATTGTAGCTATCTAGAAGAGTAAAGACATGTCTGGGCACTACGGATCAACAGATTCAAATCTAAAGCAGGCACACCATAAAGGCTGCATTTTGATTTTGAACATGAAAGTGAGGAAATATTCCTTGTTCAGCTGAGGAATACTTGTAAAGACTAAAAGCATTACCAAAACAGCACAAACATTATATGTATTTGTCTAAAATATATTTTAAAACCTTTTAATATTAATTCATTGTAATTATACTGGCAGACTTTTCCCCTTGTTTTGTGTGTTGTTTTTTTAAAGCCTGAGATGACAAATATTTTGACCTTGAAAAAAATATGTGAAATGAAATCCCCACCACTAAACAATAGCTTGCACTTTGAGCTAGACCAGTATCTATCCAAATAAAAGCAATATAAAAGGAGTAGAACTTATTTTGCACTTTGCATACTACCATTACTAGGTTTTAATCAAAGCAGTATAACATCATTATTCTTTTGTTGTAATTAAACCTCTTAGAACAAGAAAATCAAGTAATAAAGTTCTGTTATAAACTGTGCAGGGAATGCATAATTATTTATTATCTTCATTTTAAATAACATTCACAAATGGTGCTAATAACAGCTGTTAATAACCTACTCTGTATTCAAACAGGCTCACAGACAAAACAATATAAAAAAAAAGAATAATTCTTTAATCGAGTGTTTGACAGTTAATTAGATTGAGGGCAGACACTGAGCTTTGAGCTAAGGCAAAGCACGGAAAGCTTTGGCCTCACCAAGGCCTTTGGCACGAGGTTCCTCCTGACTGGCAAACAAGAGCTCAGTGGGTGACATCTGCATTGTTGACACTCACTAGCACATGGAATAAAACACGGTAACTTCAAATTTGTAACCTGACTCATTTATGCACCTTTAGCTCTAATCAACCAATGGGAGGTAGTGCAAATTAGAAAAAGGGGGAAATGAAGCAGTGAATTAAACTGACAGTGGGAATAACACAGAGGCACTGAATGAGGAGGATGGTGTTTCCCAAAACAAAAGGGCTGATTACAGGTGCAAATTGCCTAAATGCCAGCACTGGATAGAGCTATTCCACTTGTGACTTGTTGGGGATAAAAGCAACAACCCTTCCCATAAAGCTGGAAGTAGGGATTGAAACTGCAGAAATGGGTTCAGTTTCTTTTTTATTGCTTTTCACTTTAAGACAACTTAAGAAGGATAGCACACTTCTAATTTTAATATGTAAAAGTTTATTCTGGAAAGAAGCTTATATGCCCCTCTTCATCTGGGTGAGTCAACATATACATGACCCGATAACTTGTACATGAAATCTCCAGAAGACTGAAACCCAGACAGCACATACTACATACCTGGCAGAGCTACAGGAATATTCTACGTGACAGAGACGTTGGCCTCCTTGGGACTCCACAGCCTCACTCTACGTAAGCTTACCTACAGTGTGTAATGGGGCCAGGAAATCAGTGCTTTTGCCAGTACTTACTTGGGTCACTTCTTGCTGTATGGGTTCCAACTCCGTCAGCAAACCCCACATAGCCTTAGTGCTGGCCAGGTGGTCCTACGCTGTCAGTGTGTGTTACATTGGGAATATTTTCAGTCTAAAAGGAGTAGGTCAAGGGTAAAGAATGAAAAGCAAGGGTGGACTATGTAGTATGTAGCCAAGATCTAGGTTAAGATGTAGTATGCCCTTTACAAGAAAGAAAGGAGTATGAGGCCAGGACCTATGTTAAAGTCTTTTCAGCTGGTCAGAATGGAATAAATATGATGCTAACAGACAGCATTTGATATCTTTAATTTCAACTCTGAGTCACAGTCAAATCAGCATCGCTCCAAAGCAAGAGGAAATTCTAGGACAGGCTGCAATTTGACAATTTAAGCCTGTCCATCCTTTATTGTATCTAATGGGAAGAAAATAATAGCTTGAACCAAAATTTGCCTTGAGGACTCTGATCTCTTCAAAGAAATCAAACAGTGAAGGAAATAGCTCTTAAGTCCTGTTAAGTACATACTGGAAAAGCATTTCAAAATCATCTCAAGAGTTTCAATTAGTTTCCATATTGTGCATTATGGCACGGAATTGACTTCTCTATGCATTTACATTACTGGCAGTGAGTCAAATTAAAAAATATAAAGATTCAGTCTGGAGAGCTCAGGCTGCGAATGACAGTGTGCAGTGCAGTCAAAACTAAGATTTGCTGCTCAGGAAGCAGAAGAACAATTTTCTATCTGGGTCATGTAGTAGCTCACAACAATCGCCTTATCCATAGCTACCAGCAAATGACTGCACAGCATGCATTAGGAAAGGCACTAATAGAAGCAGTGGATGGAACTGGCTGAGCCAGTGCATTACAACTGACTTTGAGAATCCCAGAACATTTTATGGAGCTTAAAAGTAAATAGAATGTGTTGTGGTTTGGTACTTCATACAAAAAATTTTGCCTGTGTTGTGAAAACAGACCCCTCTCTTTGCCTTGTACTTTATTCATGAAACTGAAGATGAGAATCGCTGCACATATACAACAGTAAACAGCACCAGATATGCATTATTTACGAAAGCATCAGCATTTAGAGAAGAATTAAGACCTACGTCTAAGAACATTGTTCTAGAGAGTTAAGTTGACTTTGACAAGAGCACTTTTAAAATTTTTGCCACTGAACAGTAACTATTTTTTTTCAGAATGATAAAGATTAAATGAAATATCTTCTGAAACACTTTGCAGCGATGCGAAGTAGATCTTGCATATCTAGTAATCCGGATGTACACTAGGTTGAAAACTACACACATTTCACTATTCCCCCTCTAGTCCTGATGTATGTACTCAAAAGATGTTTATAAATCAGGGTACAGTCTCTAAATCAGGTAGCTACAGCAAAGGACATTTCCCAATCCACATACACATCACAACTAAGGACTTGGCTTTCTAAAGTCATAAAGAAAACTTCTCTTTAAACTCTGTCGACAAAAATGCCCAGACGCAAACCACAAAGTGCTGCGCATGGAGTAACGTTCCCTTTCAAGGACAATTCTGAAAGAATCATAGGAACAATTCTATGTTCCTGTAAGAAGACAGTAGTGGGACTATCTCCTGCCAGTCTGCCTTTCCAAATTACTGCCCTTTCCTGCTCATCTTAATTACTTGCCTCAAGCAGAGACTATAGCACAGGCAAACCTGTGATGTCACTGGGATTCAAGTACATTACATCAGCTGTCACCTGATCAGCACAGGAGAAACAGGGATCTAGGTCAATCTTTGCAAATTAATGAACATGCACAACACAATAACATTTGCAAGAAATGACACTGCTTGATGCAGATTTACTGCCACAACATTTTGCTGTGGAATCGGGGAAAAAAAGAATGCAATAAGAACACAATTTCACAATTCAAGTTGCTGATAAATTTGAATATTTATACAGCTTAGTGGACTTCATGAAAAATTAAGTTCTTGATGAGTTCCATTTAGTAGCTTAAGATAGAAATCTAACGCATCTCTATTTTCCTTCATCATGCAGTGCCCTTCTAAGCAAGTATCTGTTATTCTGTTACCTTATGCCACGAAGACAATCTGCCAGTTTAATTAGATTTTTATATTTTAAGAATAAACAAGCAATTTACTTTTGTACTTGAGCTTTTACTTCTACCAGCCTTTTACTTTGTTGGGTTGGAAAAGTAAATGATTAGAAAAAGGGAAAAAAGCTGAGCACTTTCAGGCCACCCTTCAGAGCCAGACTGGTGGCAGAGGCACCAGGAGGTGGCCTGGCCAAGCAGATGGTGCTCTCCCAGCACAGCCTGCATGGAAAGCCTTCCATCTGCTCACACGTTCAGCACACAGTAAGTCAGGAATTACAGAGCTTTTATTATAAACAACATTTGTAATACCCTTTGAAAAATATTTATTTGATTCTATGTTAACATAGATGAACTCAGGCTGCACAGCCCCAGAAACACTTGGGAGGGGCTGAAAGGATTAGCGGGAGCAGCAGATTGATGCTCGTGGTGTGCAGTCACAGCTATCACAAAGAATTTCAAATGTTAACAACACAAAAGCGTTCTATTGCTCCTGTTTGCCTTAAACAAAATGCTAGGTACCTAGACACAAATACATATTTACCTGATATAGATTCAATATACATTTGTAAATTTATTTTTATTTCTTTAAGGAAAAGAGGTTTCCACAATTAGAATCCTATTACAGATAGCTGGCTCCTTACATTGTGTTATCTCCTGATTGTTTCCGCAGTTTCTCAAAAGCAAAACTACTAATGAAGTTTTACACAGAGATGGCCACATGCATAACTGGCAGTCTCTGGAATAAGTTTGGCATGGGAAGATTGTAGCACAATTTCTTCTTTCAAATATTATTCTTCTGTGCTTGTGCTAATAGAGATGTTCAGAAAAGTTATCCAAGTCCCAATAAGTGGTAGTGCTTAGCTCAGTACATTTTCTACAAGATTCTGATGATGCATGGCAATGTAAAATTACACTAGCTAATGGCTATCTTGTGGAGAGACAGCTGAGCAGCTGCTCAGTAAAACCCAAGGACAAAAACAGGCATCACCTGCTCTCAAGTCCCAGAAAAGGTATGTCAAAAAACAAAAAACAAAACAAAAAAAACCCCAAACTGTTGCTCATCTGAGTTAAACTCTCAGGGAGATGCTCCAAATTTCCTTATGTCTGATCACCTTCTGGCTGCCTTTAGGCACCAAAACCACCACAGCATTTGGCACAGTGCACCGGTCCCCAGGGAAATGCACTGTACAGACCTTCCCTCTGGGACAGGGAAGTGCTGGGCTGCTCGACCAAAAGCAAGAAGTAGCACACAGAACCAAGTGAAACACGAGCAATTTTATTTTACTTATCTATTTACTTATAGAGAGAGCTAAGAAATAACTAAAAGAGAAAATAATTAAAATGTATGAAAGCAAGGAGAAACTAATTGGGGTGGTGATAAGGGAATGTTACAGAGGATCATGTGCATCACAACTAGAGGTAACAGGATAAAATTATCAGGGAATATTTGGGCTGCATTCTAGAACAAACTTTTGGACAACAGAGTTCAGGAAAAATCTTATAAAATGGTGCTATTAGCACAAGCTTAGAGTATTTTTTTTTTAAATCAAACTGCACCTTATTGAATCATTAAGACATTTAGAAAAACTCTGCTTTGACAAAGATACAAACTACTGAAATAAAAGGCATTTTTCATTTCCAGTTGCTATGCAATTATTTTTCAGGCTGGGGCAGCACTTAACATTGATGAAAATCTATTAAGTAATCATTGCCATTTGCTGAACAATGTAAGTTACGCTGTTTCCAAAATGGTTTCTTAAGGGAGTCTAAGCCTGCACCTCAAAGTCAATGTACCTATTCATGGACTGCAGTATTTGTTCATCTCTTTTCCTATATTTAATTCTCTCATTCCACTGTTTCCAGTATTTAGGAAGGAGAAAACTTGAAATATATTGGGAAAGTCATCCCTATTTATATATACTGTTGGCAAGTTGAAAACTTTCTGTGAAGCGTATAAACATATTTCATAGTACTTAACCACACGAAAGCTTATTAACTTATAGATCTACACAAAGAACAATTCAGCTTTTCCTTTATGAAACATCTCTCCTGTTCTGCCTTAGAATCTGCAATACATGATACACAGAAGCAAATGTTTCTTTTGCTATGAGAAAAAAAAGAAACTCAAAAATGCTCAGTGCTGGGAAAAAGTTGCCCGAGCCTGAGCCATGAGATCAACAGAGCTGCCTTAAACAAAGGCCCTGCAGACAGCTCAGGATTTCAACCAAGCATTTGAAGCACTACCCTAAGTTTATATTAAACTGCATCTTTCGCCAAACCAAACTGCATTGTAACATCAATTATTCACTTTGTAAAGCAGTAGTTAGCAGAAAAGAAGGAAGGTGGGGGGATTTGACAAGGGGCAAAGAATCAGGTTTGCAGCAAACTAGAGCTCACAAAACTTCCGTTTTAAAAACCCTCAGACAGGCTGACATTCCATTATGGAAAGTGGGAAATTATCCAAAAAGGAAAAAAAAAAAATATGAATGCAGAGACCTGAAACATCTTTGCAGTTAAGTGACACCAAGAGACACCAAGCAGTGTCTCGGATGAAGAGAGAATAATAATAACAATAATAATAACGGAGAGAAATGAATATTTTTCTCTCAAAGAAAAAGAGAAGAACATGCAGGATAGTACATATCATTAAATCATAGGATGGCTTGGGATGGAAGGGATCTCAAGGATCATCAAGTTTCAACTCCTCTGTTGCAGGCAAGGTTGTCAGCCATTAGATCAAGTACTAGATCAGGTTGCCCAGGGCCCCATCCAACCTGGCCTTGAACATCTCCACGGATGAAGCACCCACAGCCTCTCTAGACAAAACATCAGTATCCACAAACTGGTATTACACAGATTTGTATGTTTGTCCCTATTTCAATAAATTAGAAATAACGTGGTACTTTGGATTGTAACTGACTCTTATTCACTATGGACAAAGCAGTTGAATTACTGTGGCAGTTTATTTGTCTTCCTGTGAAAGCTGAGGGGCACAGCTTGCCCTCAATCCAGTATATACACTACTTTACTTTTTGCATTCAAATTTTCTACAGGGTAAGTACAACTGAGTTTAACATGGGTGAGCAAAATTGAAGAAAGACAGTGGTAAGCGTTGGAAACCGTGAAGAAAGCTCTAATACATAACAGGCACAGAGTTAGAGATGATAAAGCTTTCATCAGGAGCTATTGACAAACATTGAAACACAATACAAAGCTGGGGGAAGCAAGAGCATTGTTCTCACATTATGTGGCCAGTTCAGAATGCAAGTTACTTTCTGATGTAAATTGGGCTAACAGATGGCTTATTTCAAGAGCCTAGTGACAAAATTGTATGGGCATCCTAACATTCATACAACTTGAAATGGGTCAGGTTAGGTGATTCCTTCTAACAGAAAATTACCAGCAACTGGAAATTCGAATTAAAGCAAAACTATTTCAAACAAGCTTGTATGCAATGTACAAACTCCCTTGAACTTTACCCATAGGTGTTAGGCTGCTTTTGTATAATCAGTTAATGGCTAACAGACCCAAAGAAAAGGCAAGTATTTTTTGAATGGGTAAAATCTTCCCAACAGCAGTGTTCTTTTCCTTAGCCTCAGGGGATGTGCCTGAAAGATCACACCAGCCAGGACAGATGGCAGCCAACACGTTCCTTGAGTCACACATCTTTGCTCATACTAGGTCAGGAAGAGTGCCTCTAGGCAGTGATGACTGCAAACTACCAGCAAGACATGTAAAATATACCCAGCAGGTACCTCCCAATGTTCATTTCATATAAATTAACCTGCACAAAGTAATGGGAACAACTGCCTTACTCTTTTGTTCCATGCAGTCAGCAGGTTGCAAAGGCAACCAAGCTCCAGGCAAACTGAGTTGTCCCAGTGCTACACTCAGCAAATCAGCCGAGCTAAGGTTTGGCACTGATGCTCTCAGGGCCTGTAGGGAGCAGCCTGAAGAATAAGCTCCCAGGCTCAACAGTCAGCACGATACTGGCACAAGATGCTGAAGCCTGGAGTTCACATTGATAGTTACTTGCTCAGTGCATCTCATCAGTACTGAAGTAGGTGATCTCAAACGCTGCACAGCACATGAGAATCTCATTTATTCTCTTTGTCTGTCAGACATCGGATTCTTACCGTGTACCTTCTATGCTTTTTGCTCTAGATCATGAAATCACGCTGACTGCAAAGACTCATATTAGTATTTCCTCAGTGTCATATTTTGTAGCAATAAAAGCTTTTTACTACTAATGCACAGTATTTTAAGTGAATATGAAACATTCACAAGTGAATATTGATCCATCCTATCTAGACTTTAAGGGGCATCTCTTGAGACGTTGAATAACTGCACACATCTAACGAGAGCTCCAGGTATGTAGAGGCAAACAACTCAACAGTCTTTGTGGAAGAGTGAAATGCAGTATGCTCCCAAGAGACCAATACATGCTGCCACAATTTAATAAAATAAAATGGAATAAAACTTCACCCCTTGTATACACCATGAAAGCAAGATGTCCAGTCCATCAGCATCTAAAGAACATGAATGGATAAACAAAAGACCAGAACAAGTGACATAAGTATGGAAGTGCTGTATCTGCCAATAGCACAGGAAAGCAAAGTAGAGAAATACAATAGCTTAGGACACCCCTCTAGGCAGGAGCAGGGGAGCAAAATCCCTCTTTCTGTAAACAGTTAGCAAGTTTAAGTCCATCTGATGAAACTGAGCATGTACAAGTCTACAGGGCTCACTGACATGCATCCCAGGATCTTGAAGGAACTGGCTGATGTAGCTGCCAATACACTCTGCATCGTATTTGAAAAGTTGTGGCTATCAGGTGAAGTCCCCAGTGATTAGAACAAGAGGAACATCACTCCCATTTTAAAGAAAGGGAGAAAGTGATAAGCTTCACATCTGTGCCTGGGAAAATCATGGAACAGATCCTCCTGGAAGAGATGTAAAGGTATATTTAAGATGAAAAGGTGATCCAAGACAGCCAGCACGGCTTCACCAAGGAAAGTTCGTGCCTCACCAATCTGGTGGCCTTCTATAATGGAGTAATGACACTGGTGGACAAAGGAAGGGCAACTGATTTCATCTACTTGGACTTCTGCAAGGCCTTTGATATGGTCCCACATCGCATTCTCATCTCTAAATTGGAAAGATATGGATTTAAAAGATGGAGTATCCAGTGGATAAGGAATTAGTTGGACAGTCACAGCCAAAGGGTTGTGGTCAACAGATCCATGCCAAGGTGGAGGCTGGCAACAAGTGCTAACCCCCAGGGGTCCATCTTGAAACTGGCACTTTTCAATTTCTTTATCAGTGACCTAGAAAAGGAGACTGAGTGCACTCTCAACCAATTTGCTGATGACACTGAGTTGTGCAGTTGATACAATAGAAGAAATGCCATCTGAAAGGATTCAGAGAGTTTGAACACCTCTAGGTGTTTCAACAAGGCCAAGTGCAAGGTGTTGCACTCAGGTCAAGGCAATCCCAGGTATACGTGCAGACTGGGAGAACCCAATGAAAGCAGCCCTGTGGAAAGGGACTTGAGGGCTCCAGTGGATGTAAAGCTTGATGTGAGTGCACAGTGTGCACTTGAAGCCCAGAAATCCAACTGGATCTTGAGCCACAACAAAAGGGAGGCGGCCAGAAAAGAGTGGAAATTCAGATCAGATATTAGGCTTTGAATACAGCAGATTGCACACCTGCCTTGATGAACATTACTTGGTAGGAAGCAGATCCACGTTGGAAGCAGACAGATTAAAAGCTTGTTGAAGAACAGTGACACTAATTTTGGCAGCAAGGGCCTATCTCATTCTATCAATTACAAAAACTGAAAGCAGATGTGACACTCTGAAAAACTAGACATTAACTTGTTGTCAATTAGCAAAATCTTTGTAGAAACCGCTCTTCTTCTCAGGGCCAGGAAGAGTTCTGAAGAGAAGGATGAGAGTAGAATAACAGTAAAAAAAGAATACAAATGAAATTTTGGGTAATTATTTTACTCTGTTGTGTATAAGCCCACTTTTTTTTTCCAGAATGTCTATTTTATAATTTTGAATTTTAATATTAAAATATTTTTGTTTGTCTTCTGCTATATCATCTTGATTTTAACGTGAAGATACGTCCATGTTTTCCATCCCATAATAGTAATTGAGCTAATAATAGTGACATACAGAAGTATATTACCTCTCTAAAGGTTTCAATATGCACTGTGTGTCAAGAAAGAAAATAAAGTAGTGGATTGCCACACTATTCAAAATGAAGGTAATTTTGGGTAATATAAGACAACTGAACAAAACAGCAGGTAGAATAGTCTGAAATGCAACAGGCAGAATATGATCAGCTATTGAAATAAAAGTCAGAGTTAAATTTATATAGACAAAAGTGTAATCACCTGGACAAAGAGTTGGCCAAGATACCAAGTCAATGCACTTTCACTTTTGCAGAAACAAATAGGTCAGAAATGTTAAGCTACTATTTGCATGCAAGAAATAGGGGATTCAGTAGTTCAGAGCAGTTCAAAGACTCAGTGGTTAAACATGGACTGGAAAAGAATGAAGACCAGCATAAGGATTTTGAGCATTCATGTTACTGTTGGTTTTTTATTTTTATTTTTACCCCAAATATATTCTGCCTGATGAGGTTTAAAAACGCTGTGGAAGCTGACAGCAGTACATAGAAAAAGAGGGGAGGGAAAAGGAACAATATTACACCACAGGGAGGTTATAAAGTGTTTACAGTTTTGAGATTGGTTGCAGATGAACAAGATGGAGAAAGGTTTCTGGGGGGGGAGAACTCTGTGAACTTTCCACATAAAGTAAATATTTTGGGCATGGTTATGTTCTACCTCCTGCAAAATCAGGAGAAACTCCACCACAGACAACCTTGTAAAACTTGGGCTAGAAGGTCCACTGTGAGCAGAGATTCATGATCATGACTGCACTAGAGAATGGTGGTTACCCATGATCAAATTACATTTTTACAGCACTTAAATGCTGGAAGGTAACAGGTGCTTTCAGGGAAGCGCTGCAGAATACCAAATCCACAGCTTTAATCATTACTGACTATTTTCAGTGTTAACATTAACTGGGTGCAGACAGTTGCTTCAGGTATTTACTGTCAGAAGGAATATCCCATTAGCATCTAGAGAGAGCAACATGGACAGCTGCGTAGCAGATCGTGCACTCTGAGACAAGGCTTTCAGTAGCAGTACAATATGTGCCAAAATCTTGACTACATATTGCAGAACTATGGAAAATTTGACTGGCTGAAATGAGTGAGCTAGAAAAATGTTCCCTTTCCCTCCCTGACCTGTAAACTCTGTTGTTTTTCTCTTTTGCTAGGCTTCCTACCTGGGCTATGCTTCAAATATTATGCTCAAATTTGCACAGTGAAAGAAAAAGAAAGTGGAACAGTTGCTGCAGATAAACTCTGAACAGCACAGAACAAACAGATTTACTACTTCAGGGATCCTCTACAGCTGCACTGAAGGGCATCATTTTGGAGATGTAAAACTGCCTAAAACGCAATCATGTCAACTGATGAGATTAGGCTCTGATGGCAGGTGTTCACTGAAAAGAGCAAAGGACAGAAGGCTTCAGTTACAGGATAGACTACAAGTTACAGGAAAGGCGAGTGCTAGCACCTGATTTACATTTCTGTTCTTCTTTTTTTTTTTTTGTCTGAATTTTTATCAGAAAACATCCATTTGTTGCCTCCTGATATTTTCTCTGAAATATCCTGTGTTTTAATAAGCTTTTGCTACAGCCACAACAGGTTTCCTACCTGAAGCCTTGGTAATCTGTTCTGTGATACCAAGCAATAAAACTCCCCAGAAAGAGTATAGATCGAGAAGCTGGTCAAGAGCCTTAGAGAGGTCTTCTACATTTATAGTTCCATTCTGACATTGGAAACAAACGAAACAGCCTTGAAACAAAATGCATGGCTCATACCAAAGATCCACGGAGACCAATATCCTCTCTCAAAAAGTAGCTTATGGCAGTTGGACAGAATTGAAGAGGCTGACATGGTACATTGTCCACCACATTGGCGGTTCCTCCTTGCTCTGAGCTGTGGGCCGGGGACCACCTGAGACAGAAGCCATCTTCACACTCAATAGCCATATACAAATTTTTGTTCTCTTTCGATCTTGTTTGAATCTATATACAGTATTAGCATCTACAGCACCCAGCAGCAAGGAGTGCTACAAGTTGGCTTAGGCAGATCACAAAGCAGAGCTCATAACACAGCTCTAAGAAAAACCCTCACTAGATTCATTCTGTACCCCCTCGTTTTTGCATTAGATGTCAGCTAGCAGCTGCTCACCTTCTCCAAGCTGTGATATTGCAGCCTTCTATCACAGTCCCCTCAGCTGTCCCCTGAGAATTCTCAATTATTTAGTTATTCCTCATACAGAAGCTCTTCCACATATTTGATTACTAAGTGCTTTCCTCTGTACTGTTCTCACTTCCATGACATCCTTTTCTGAAATGTAGGAGGAGCAGAGAAGTATGCACTGATACATTATAAAAATCTACCATGGTATAATGACACTCACTTTGATCTCTGCTTTCCTCTAGTAATTTGTTGTTTTACATGGCTACTGAGCACTGTGCTGACATCCTCTCACAACTGTCCATAATGACTCCAGCCTACTTTATTTTTTTTTAAATAGTAATGATCAAAATCAGATCAATCACTACATACATAATCTGGGATTACTTCCACCAACAATCCCACTGCCAATGCAGACGAACTGCTCATCACAGTGGTGGTAAGCCTTCTGAACATAAATAAGCAAGCTCTATCCTTAGGCAAGGCTCAGGGGGGAATGTACATACAAAAAGGAAAAATTACTACATTTTCCAGTGAACAAGTAACTGTTCAGTTTTACTATTTTAATCTCTGGTAATAAAGCAGGAGAAGTGTTGGTAGGCAGGTGGGTTGAAGTGACAGCATTTTACTGATTTCCAAACAGGCTTCCTTCTGAAATAACTAAGCATTCTTGCACTAACCACAGTGGGTGCAGGAGCACAAGAACGCTCTGGACTTGACCAGTCACCAAAATGGGGATGTCTATCCTTGCAAAAAAAAAAAAAAAAAAAAAAAAAAAAAAAAAAAAAAGGATATTGGGCAACAGGGAGGTGCAGAAATCAGTTACCCTAAGGTGATATAAGCCATCCGAAATTACTAAAAATGTTGCCAGGAAAAGTGAATTTTTTTTTTTTAAATGACATTTACAAGCTATAGTATGAACACATCCTGACACAATCATTTAAACTAATATTCAGTTATATTGGATAAAAGAAGTCTTTCCAGCATGCCATCGAAAAGAAAAGAAAAGAGAGATGTTTATTTCCCAGTATTTACAAGTGGAATATTTGAGAAATTCACTTTATAAAGCACTTAAGGTGTGCTGACCTGTCACCATCATATGGAGCTTAATACTTCCCTCACCTGCATTGTTTCATATCCGAGGCAGCTTATCTCGAGTCATTATAGCAGTTTGGTAGCGTTAGAATCATTTTCAGAAATACATTGTTCTGACATACATAAAAGTCTCATTGGGTGGTTGAATGGTCCTGTCTGTCCTTAATACTTGCTTCTCTTTAAAAAGTATGACTTTACCTAATCACGGCATAGAGAATAAGCAAAAGTTTGTCTGACACTTCCAAATAGCTCTCACTGCAATCCATCTGCCGATACACCTACACAGCACTCTTACTAGAGAGCACCTAGCATGAGATATGTATCGTGATGTACAAATAATATTGATATTACTTGGGGAAAAAAACCAAACCTGTTTACATGTCCAGGAGCCATTATTCCACACAACAAGCTAATTCCCAGATATTCCTTTCTTTTGGAATATATCTTGCCTTGCTAGTTTGCCTACCCCAACAAAAATGAATGCATAAAGAAACACATGCTCTAGTAGCTCATTTAGAGCAACATACTTCCAGTCTGCATCAGATCTTGGAGAACAGACCTTGAAAACAGTGCATACATTCACAGCTACAGTTTTGCCAAACACTTCTGTTGCCAGTTGAAAGTATTGGAAAAACAAACAAACAACAAGGAAACAAAGTAACAACAACAAAACCCCCATCGTTTTTAAATCTTCAGATAATAAAGCTACAGATCGGCAAACAAGGAGAAATAAGCCAGAAAATAAACCTCCATTGAAAAACATTAAGTAGTTCCTGTGGGAACAAATAATAAAGAAAAGCTGTAACTTCCTTATCAGATCAACAACAGATGCAGCATAACACATGTACCTAAGATTTGTAAAAACTGCAAGAATGGAAAAAACAATCTCACACGCCTTTTGAAAGAGGGAATCATAAATCAGACTGAAAGGAATTTATACACGAGAGTTCTAGGAATAAACTATAAGACTTATGCCGTCCCAAATTATCCTCAATTTTTTTGATGGTAAGGATAATCCATATACAATTAAAAAAAAAATTAATGAGGAAATTTAAAACAAAGGTACAAATGATGCAAGTACTAACTTCTACATCTTCTGCCTAACTGATTCCTAGACAGTTTTCTAGAAAATACAAGACAGTTCCTACCTTTATTTTTGTTATTTTTTAATCTATCCAAACTTATAGCAATAACTTCTGTCTGAAATGAAAATCATAGCTTTCAATGTCAACATTTTATAATACTCTAACATTTTAGTTTCTTTTTTCCACCTTGCTCTTTTTATAGCCATAGCTTGTTCTCCTCATGATTCAACATCCTTTTCTACTCCTCTGGTGTCTTGGATTTGCACGTTACTTGCAGTCTGTGCATCCCCTGATGGAAGAGCTGGTACCCCAAAGGTGGTATAGAGATTTTAAGTCCAAGGTGCTTTTAAATTGGTCATGTGGTTTTTATAAAGAAAGCCTCAAATTTGACCCACATTTTCTACTTGCAAGAAGATAGACATTTAAGCATTTTCTTTTAAAGTAATTTTTGAAATTCCTCAGCAAAAGTTTACAAACACTAAACCACAGAATACAACAATAAATTTTAGTCAGCTAAAGTGAGAATTAAGGATAAGAACCTCAAAAACAGTTTCCAGGTAATGATCCATAACTGAAAGCCCAAAACCTTAAAAAGCACTTTTCAACTTAAAGACCTGGGTATCTTACAAGAACTGCAATTATTCTGCAGAAAAGACACTAGAAAGTACAGCTGGAAAGTAGAAACACTTTTCCAAACAGAATTAAATGAAAAAGGGAAAAAACAGCCTTCTGATGCTATTTTGGTAGCAGTGAGGAAAAAAAGAAAGCGAAGGACTGGATGATTAGAAGCTAGGAGAAAAACAAGGGACAAAAGTCCAGTGACACTGCCTGATAGGCCAAAATGAATCGAAAAAGGATCAGAGGACACACTTTGATAAATGGCATCTGGAAACTGAAAATATGAGTGAAAAAGATAGCTTTCTTATCTGTATACTATCTGTATAGAGCAACTAAACAGCTAATAGATTTCTTGAAAGCAGTAGTGGAGGGTCTGTCAACCTAAGCAGAAAAATTCTTAGTAAAGAGCGAAGTTCAAGACGTGTTTGTCTATGTTGTCTTGAATGGATAAGTCTACAAAGTGGACAAGATCTCATGTTAAAGACCTTCTGACAGTTCAGCAGTGATTTAAAAGGCTCAAAGCATCAGAAACAACAAAGGTGAGTAAACACAGAAGTGGAAAGTGAGAGAGTCTTTGTTAAATAAGCGATAAATAGTCCCTTAGTCACCTCTAATGCATTATAAGAGGTTACAGACTGTTCAGAAGACACCAATGCAATCCAAAAAGGGACCCAGAATGGGCATTTCAAATGATAGTAGCATTGTTAGTCTCTACATCTAGAAAACAAATAAACAAACAAACAAAAAAACCCTGGATTATTCTCAATATGAGGGGGGAAAAAATGAAGTGCAATTTTCTTACGCAACCTATCAAGAAGCAAGTAGTTTTCCAGAGCATAAAGCACCAAAGAAGTTTTAAACCACCAGCATCAAGTGGCTGCTCTCATTTTATAGAGCTAATGTGAAGTGACAAGAACATTTCATGAAAAATATTAGAGATTTCCAAAAGGTTTTTGAAAGCAGCCATGCTATCACAAAGCCCAATGATTTGTAGTAGTAACTGGAATAAGACAAGAGTGTATAATATTTCCATTATTGTTAACATTAGCCATGATCGATGTGTAACTAAATTATCTAGTGTGAGCAAACTAAGAAGCTTTGTGTAAGAAAGCTTGAGTTAGAAATTTACAATACATTGTGATTATTTCCATTTCATTTTCCAAATGACAGAAATAGATGAGTTACAAGCGGACAGAGCAAAAACATGTTGGTCATCTCCTTGGCAGGAAAGACAAAAAAAACAATGAGGCTAATAGTTACTCCACATGAATCCATGAATAGATTGCTCTTCAACATGTCTATCAACAACCTGGATAGTGAGATTGAATGCACCCTTAGCAAGTTTGCTGACAAAACTGAGAGGTGCAGTTGAAACAACAGAAGGAAGAGGTGCCATCCAGAGGGACCTGGATATGCTTAAGAAGTGGGTCCATGAGAACTTGATGGAGTTCAGCAAGGCCAAGTGCAAGCTGTTACAGGTGGGTTGGAGCAATCCCAGATATATGTACAGAGCAGCCCTGCAGGGAAGAACTTGGATGTTTGGGTGGAAGCCAAAACCAGCAATTAGTGCAGGATCACTTACATTCTTGTTTCATAATACGTGACGCAGATTTGTCAGTCACATGCAAACAGCATGCCACCACAGGTGACCAAAACAGTTTCTGTTCTGCTTAAAGTTCTGTAAGGGGTTAACAATATTTGGAGTTCAAATTTCTCCTTCGTGTACTTGGATGGAAGTTCTCCATTCATTCTGAGAAACAGATATGGTCAAGGTCTTGGACAGCAGAATCCATACAAGTGTGTCTTGCCAATGCTACCCGCAGCCCAACCCCAGTGCACAGAAAACATCTGGCAGGAGGCAGCTCACATCACAGCTGTCTGGGACCAGGCTGACTAGAGCGCCAACAGGCACACAATCACGCACCATGCAAGGAGGAATACTGTCATATCCTATGAACAGCAGACAGGCTGCAATGTTGCCTAGTTAGCCGAGTTCTGTTTTCCCAAAGGAACTGCTGCTAAGTAGGCAGAATTTATTATAAACAAGTGTTAAGGCTTTTCCATAAATCCAACATCAGAAGAAATAAAGATGTATAAACAATTGCAGCAATCAGGACATAAATGCAAGCCAATGCAAATATCATGTTTCCCCCATCTACTTTTCCTATCAACAACAGCAGTGACTTTTATTAGACACTGTGATAAATCATAACATTAACCAGTTTATGATTCCAGGAGTCAATAATTGTAGATGCGTTTTTACTTCCTTAAGTTCTTCATTTTCTTATGCAGTTATCCTTCACAAGAAGAAATTCTTTTCTTTCACTACTAAAAATTTTAAGGATCAATTTTTATCATCTTCATCCAAACAAACCCCAAACCACTCAAAAAATTCTAGACAAGCTTTCTCTGAAACAACCCACAATCTAAGAGACACAGCCTCACTGAGATGCCATAAATCCAATCCCAGCTCAGGCTAAGTCACAGCAGGATCTTCTATAACCCAGGTGAGTGCACTAAATACCCAACTCTTACATATTCTCGGGTGAGCTGCTCTCAATTATTCTACTGGAGTAACCTCATCTTGTATAACTAATTACACATCCATAGGTCTAACAAGGCTGTTCTTTTAAGTCCACTGGTTATGGGACTCATCCTAAATTGTGAAAGATCCAGATTCAATTAGTATTTTAATTAATTACATAAAGCAGAGCTATTTTCACTAGAGAGATTGAAACCGTAACACCCCAAATTGCTTCAAGGTTAAGAAATTCATATAGGACATTGGTAATAATTTCAAGTTCTCAACCTGAACTACATTCATAGAACTTAAATGCACGACATCGTGTGCACACTGTTAAGGAAGGTGCTCCCCTGAGTTGTTAACTTTTGATGTTGAACAACTGTCCCAGACATAAATATTATGTATAATAATAGGCACATATATACATGTACACACATGTAGGTGTGCTTATATAGAATCATAGAATCACCCAGGTTGGACAAGACCTTAAAGATCATCGAGTCCAACCATGACCTAACCATAC
>JAOWBP010001760.1:35637745-35657100 GCA_028571105.1 Tragopan temminckii | reverse complement strand
TTTGGACCTGCTCCAGCACCTCAATGTCCTTTCTGTACTGAGGTGCCCAAAACTGAACACAGTACTCAAGGTGAGGTGTCACCAATGCTGAGTACAGGGGCAGGATGACTTCCCTAGTCCTGCTCACCACACCATTCCTGATACAAGCCAGGATACCATTGGCCTTCTTGGCCACAATGCTGGCTCATATTGAGCTAACTGTCCATCAGTACACCAAGGTCCCTTTCAATCAGGCAGCCTTCCAGCCACACCTCCCCAAGCCTGTAGGGTTACCTGGCTTCTTGTAACCAAAACACAGGACCTGACACTTGGCCCTATTGAAACTCATGCAGTTTACCTTGGCCCATTGATCCAGTCTATCCAGGTCCCTCTGTAATGCCCTTCTCCCTTCAGGCAGATCAACACTCCCTCCCAACTTGGTGTTATCTGCAAACTTGCTGAGTGAGGGTGCACTCAATCCCCTCATCAAGATTATTAATAAAGATGTTAAATAGAAGCGGCCCCAGTACCGAACCCTGGGAGACACCGCTTGTGGCCGACTGCCAACTGATTTAACTTCATTGACCACAACTCTTTGGGCCTGGCCATCCAGCCAGTGTTTCACCCAACGGAGCATATGCCCATCCAGACCATGGGCAGCCAGTTTCTTCACAAGAATGTCGTGGGGGACAGTGTCAAAGGCTTTACTGAAATCCAAGTAGACCACATCGACAGCCTTACCTTCATCCACTGAGATAGTCACCTTGTCGTAGAATGAAATCAGGTTTATATAAACAGTAACATTTAATTACTTAACAGCATGGAATAAAGAGTAAGAAAAATATTTCAAAAGGGAACAATAGAAACAAAAAATATTGCTGTAGGAAATCTGATAATTCTTTCAGGCACACAGGTCTTGTCTGCAGTGAATATTTTGCAGCTCCCAGTACCTGTTCCACAATGCCATTAGCCTCAAAGAGAAAACATAACAGAATTATCTCTCTCACAGTTACACAGCTATAGTAATATCTTCCATGCTTTCTTCCCCCCTCCCTCTCTTTAAACTAGAAATCATATACTATAATGATTAAAGGCATAAATAACTAAATATGCTCAATAGCACATATTTCATAGTATGCATAGAAACTCACAGTTAAGAGGTAGTGCTAAAATTTTAATTGCTGTTGAAAGTTAGCAGCTGTTTCTTACTACACCTCTCAGTAACTCAATGCTTATTACATTTTTTAAATGTATGCTAATTACACTTAACTATTTAAAAAAAAATTTTTTTTAGGAATATTTCCTTAAAAATCTTTCCTACTCTTGGCATAAAATTCTCCACAGCCTGTACTTTTAATCATGGTGTAGAAAAGTAAAGGTTTGTAATTGTACATTAAATTGACAGCATGGCTATTTGACTAATATGCTATTGTAGGATAAGTCTAGCATTAAATGATATTCCAGTTTGAACTGAATACGCTAAAAACCAAATCAGGGCTTAGATCACGTAGGACACAAACACCATTCTTCCTATAAGATCTTAAAATAAAATTCTGGAATGGTTCTTCAGAGCCTTGGTTTCTCAGTAAGTGGATACATTGATATAAATTAATTCACAATATTTATATATAAGCATGCATGTACATATTAAATACAAATATTGTTGAATAGATGAACACTACATGGTATACCCAGCAGTTATACACAACTTTTCTGCACACATTTACTTACACGCATACATGCACAAAAGGTTGTTTGAACTACCCTTGTCTTTCAATCTATGACAAGCTTATTTCTGTCTTACAGATAAAATAAACTAGGCAGTCTTAGCTTAGTAGTATTCAAAATGCGAAACAGTTTCAATGTGCTCTTAACAGTTTTGAAATTTCCCTTAGCAAAATAGAGGCTAAATATTTTATTTCAAGAAGTTTGTATTTTGACATATTGATAATCTTCTGAAGCATAATGTTTCATTTTTCATGTTTTACATGAAGATTTCTGATGGTTTGAATGTTGTTCTAGGGACAAATGCCATCATGAAAGTTTTGCAATCTCCAAAGAGGACAGGAGTTTCTTTTGGCAATTACTTCATTAGTTCACCGGAGAGGAATGACTCTGGAAACATTGAGATCCACAGAAATGACTAAAACCACACAACAATTCCATTCTAAACTTTCCTAAAATTTTACCACTCAAAAGCATGCATATCTGCCTCAGTTCCTAAGGAGTCTATAAATGGAAGTGGCATTGGTGCTCATGACTCACGTACGTTGGCAGGACTGTGTGGGCAGTTGAGCACAGCATGTTCCCACCCCAAGACTTGTCTACCTGTCTGGAACCTGCTTTCCTCTTCACTTATCTTCTCAATAAATTTAATATTTGCATCCTGTCTCTTAACTAAATGTAGTCATAAAAGCAATAGAAGTCAATACGGATTTGATTTGGACAGATTTTCAACATCTTATCTTTACTGAAGCTTTATAAATGAAATAATAAAGCATGTTTCCTTAACTCTGAGTCCATGCAGTTTCAGGAGATATTGGCATGGTTATGACTTTGCTGGGTTTGATAGCCATTGTATTAACTCAAAAAACTGCTTTTCTGATCCTTTCGGCATATCAGCCTTGCCATTGTTCTAATGTTTTTCTAAAATTATTTTAATAAATAAAATAATAAAAAATTAATAAATAATAATTAAAAAATCATAAAATATCACGCTTTTTTTTTTTGTTGGGGGGGGGTGTTGCTTTTTATATTTGGTGACTTCTTCGCCACTTCCTTTTTCTTATATCTAACAAGCAACTTTCTGTCACACACTACCTGTCCTTTATTGGCAAGAAATTCTGGACAAGACAGACTCAGAATTCTTCAGAAGGAAAAACGTTTTGAATTGTTTTTATCTAATATTCATTTATTGTTCTTTGTCTGAGAAGTTCCTCATTCTACAGCTGTAACCGTGAATATTTATTCCAGAGTAAGAAAATCCATTATTTGTCTTCCTGCAGTAATGAAACTGTGGTAACCAGTTCTCATTCCTTCTTCCTTTCAAGTAGTCTCAAGCTAATCCCCACTTCTGCTACTGCTGCTCTGCTGTCACGTGTGTGTTCTGCCATTTCCAACTGTTTCCACCCCACAGTAATGTCCCCTTGAAGCACTGCAAGGCAAATCTAAGCACCAGCAGAACCTTTGCAAAGACTTTGGGGGAAACTCAGGGGAACAGGTCGTGAAGATCTCAGTGATAGAAAAAAGCAAATCAGCTTGTCCCCAAAAGCATCCTCTCCCTGCCATGTCAGCACAGACTAATGGGTAAGGCAAGGTTTCAGACTGACATTTGAACTAAATGAACAGACACTACTCACCCAGGAGAGCTTGGATCAGGGTTTTTTTTGGTTTGTTTGTTTTGGTTAAAGAATTTCAACATGCTCAAAAAAGCAACTTAATCTAGTCAAAATTCACTAAATGGATGAGGATCAATTGATAAGACCACACCAAAACATGAGCAAAGTCTCAGCAGAATAGAAAAAGCTTAACAAGAACAAGGAAAAGAACACAAACCCAGAGTGTACTAATGAAGATTGCTGATATGTGATACCACAAAATACAAGAAAAATATATCTCACTTGCAGCAAGAACTTTGACTAGGCGCAATTCCAGCTCTGGAGCCTCTTGTCATGACAATTCTCCATTCTTCCTTTTCTGAAGAAAGGAGATCACAGGGAAAACTTCAGTACTAATTAAGAAAACAGGTGTGGGAATCTTCCGTATCTTCCATGCTATTCTCTTCCACTTTTTTCTTTCATCCGTTCCTCTCCATTGCAATTTCAGTCAGTGAAAGAACTGAAGCACAGGAAATTCGAGATGATGTAAAAGCCATCACCATACCAGCCCTGCAAAAATTCTCATCCAGATACCTGCAAACAAGTTGCGAATGCAGTCAAATTCTACTAGGAATACAAACGAAGACGATGAAAAGAATACACAAAAACCCTAAAGAAATTGTAACAAGTACAAGAAAAATCGCTTTCCAGCAGTCACAGGAAATTGAAAAAGAGAGAATCTATGGTTTAATTGAGAAGATAGAGCTCTCAGGCATACGGGTCTCTGGAGAAATCTGAGACATCCTATTGAATGAACCTCCAACTGTTCCAGGAAAGTAAGCTGATATTCATTTCCAATTGGGAAGATAAAGCCCCATCTTCAACCCCAGGGAGCAAAGTTCACTGAGAGCAAAAGGCAGCACCAAATCTAGGAGCTTACATGCTCCATCCATCTCTACTGAGCAGTGATGTGTGTCGTAAGGAGGCTTTGGTTGTCAGAGTAAGTGGTGGAGACAGACAACCTGGTGAGGTGTAGGCTCAGTGGTGTACTTGGAACACAATGCAGGAAGGTCTGCCAAACTTAATTGCCCTACTGCTCACCCCAGCCTTTCTAGCTATCCTGTATAATCTTCGTAGGAACAGCTGCTAAATGATATTTCTCATGTTCTTTTCTGCTTTCTTTTCAAATCTACAGAAAGACTACATGAAGAAACAAGTAATAAAGGCTTGTGCCAAAAAGGAAAAACAACCATTAAGTAGTTTCTTCTGCTGTTGATAGAAGAAAAATACGTCCTAGGTAAACACCAAAACTTGAAGTAGCCTGAAACTCCTCCTTCTTTCCATCAGTAAGTGGCAAAATGATCAGATACACACTGACAGCAAAAATTTGCCTTTGCCGTCATGCACACCAGCTCCAAGGCTCTCATGTCATTTGTTATATCCAAGTCTTTCAGTAAGAGTTTGAATAGGAGCAGATAGGGTGAGGGGAAAGGAAGGTGAGAAATATCTTTTAGACCTAGTCTGAAGTGTTATAAAGATTACCTTGTAGAGAACAACAATATTTGCCTCAAGAAAACAGTTTATTCAGCTGCTCAGGAAAGAGGCTCAAATACTTTCTGATAAAGGATTTTCCTTATTACGCCAGTGATTCGTAAGCAACGTATTCCATCCAGACGCTGAATGTTTAAAAACACCCTGAGAGTACATGCTACTTTCTAGCGTTTCTCCACAACTGACAATCAAAAATAAATACCTAGAAGGAAGCCTCCTCCAGTTCCACAGATAAGTCTGAGGAAAAACAGGCTGTTCCCATTGATAGGGCCCCAGCTTATTTCTCAGAAAGCCCAAGTTCAACTTGCTATTCTACCACTGCCTCACTTGGAAACCATCAGTGGGGCATGCTACGTGACCTAATCCAAACAGATTACATCCTTCTTCCTGCAGAACCCAGTAAAAGAAATCACTTTAAAGTCTTTGTAAATCAAGAAAAAGAGACCTGCAGTTCTAATGACTTGTCAAAGGGATCACTGCAAACAGCCCCTACTCCTGTGCCAAGAGTTGAACCATTTGATCTTGAGTAAAACCCCTTGCCACTTCCAGTTGTATCTAGAAGGATTTTGGCACAAGTGACAACAGTGAGATACCTCACTCAGTACCACTTCTTGCTATTCTAGGTAGAGGCTTATCTGAATTTAAGAGACAAGATCACATACTGAGTGGTAGCTGCTCAGATCTTTTGCCATGCACACCTCTATAGAGCAACAGACCAGGAAAATCCAAGATTTTAAATGTAGCTGGGAGGACTACTGAAGCTTTTGTGCATGTTGCAGGTTTAACTCAGCCAGAGTCAATAGATTTGTGTATCTTCACTTTTCAAAACTGAAAAAGTGTAAGCACAAAGTCTGATATGATCCGAGACTATATATATATATATATATATATATAGTATATATATAAATATACACAGTAGATATTGCAAGCAGCAATCAATATATGTCTCACCTTCACATTAAAAGTTTAGTACAGCGTAACACACCAATAACTCAGCAGACACCACACAAGAGCATGTAAACACATGCTACTGAAGAGGGCCCAGAAGTGTCTCCTCTTAGCTGTGTATTACATAAGTCGACACGTACGATTCATGACTCATCACTGCCATACCCCCACGCAGTTAAAAATATTTTTTTCTTAAATACAATTCCTATGTTAGCTTAATTTATTTCTCAGACAAGATATACAGAGAAAACTGCTAGAAAACAAAACACTGACTGAAAATTGATGCATGTTGAAGAACCAGTAACCATTTCTGCTTCTGGTACAAGCAGGGATACAACACAGTTTAATATTAAGCACGATGCTTCCTTTATTTGACTGTATTTTCAGCTACTTCTAATTTCAGCAGAAGCTACCGCTAAAACGATTCAGCTCATTTCTGAAAATTCTCCAAAATCCTTTCATTTTCATGTCTATACCATAGTTTCCCCATCTTCAGGCTGCAAAACAACCCCCATTTATCACAAAGCATCATTTTTGCTAGAGCACCCTGGGATTTTACTAATGCGTGCTGTATGAAATGAAGGAAATTGGCAAGACAGCCTTCAGAGCAGATAACAATAATGCATAGTAAGTTCAATCTTTAAACCTCAAGCTGAAAGAGGATAAAAGCAAACAGCCAGCATACAGACACTAGTTAACTGAATTAATGAGGCACTCCTGGAAATAAATGGTTACATGATTGTGTAATAAGATGCAGTGTCAAACCACCTAGTCACAAGTAGTCAGAATCACAAGCTGGCCATCTTACTGTCTTATCCCTAAACCTTTAGAATGTTTTGGCAACCTACAACATAAAAATGTCTTGCTCACAGAGCCTTTTTATTTTTTAATTAAAATGACTTTTGCCAACATCCTGGATTTTGAGAATTTGTTTTGTTTCTTGTGCATTTTAATTTTTATTATATTTTCATTTCTGAGTTCGTTTAAAATCTCTGCACAGAATAAACTTCACAGGGTATAGGAAGGGTTCAATTGTGAAGAGAACAGGATGAAAACTCTGGTTTTACTCTTTTCCTGAACTTGTCTCAACAACCAGAAAACAAACCCTTCTCCCTGACAAGAAGGATTTGCTAAACATTCACCCCAAAAAAAGACATTATCCAGATGTGTTGCACTGGCTGTAGCTCAGGTGAAGCACACAAGTTCTGGCTGTCTTTATGGCTGGACAGCTGAAACAACACTGAGACATTATATAAGCTGCTGCTCACTTTGTGAGAATCAACTTCAAGATGAAGCTGATGCAATTTACACCTTTAAAAGGAATCAAATACACTATGTTGAAAAATACTCCGTAGAAAGTATTTTTATTGTGACTCTTTAGTTGAGGATCCTCTGAATACCTAGAACAGCAGACACAGATTTAATAATTAAGGCCCTCAGATCATGAAACACAGAAAAAAGAAAAAAAACATCATTTGTTTTGAGCAGAAATACTGATTGCTCATGAGGTCGAGATGACAAATGTAATTCCGTAAGGATGCAACATAACTTCATCATAGCTTTTAAGGCTCTTTGAGCCTTCAGAGAAATCACATGAAACAATTATCATTGGGATTAATACCAACGTAAAGAAGAAGAGAACAAAAAACAGAAGACAAAAACACCACACTTAAAATACAGGTTCTATTACATCTTGGGTTCCTTTCAAAAGGAAGTATAAATACGTGTGACAAGTATCAGATCTGTGGGAGGTTGTTTTACATTGCTTTTACTAGAGAGACTAAAATAAATTAAAACTTCCAGACCGTTTTCATCCCGAGTGAAAGTCTACCAACCTTAATTGAGTATTCCCAGCCTGCTGTGCTAGCCTTCCTAGGGAGTGAGGAAAACACCAATGGTTTCATCATGATCTCTCCTAAACTGTTTTTATTTTATATTGTTTCATTGCTGCATGCACCACTATTTCTTTTTTCTCCTTATCTGAGCAAGATCAGAATCAGACATCTGGTCAGAGACACCCCAATTAGTCAGCTATTGCTCACTGAAAGATTGAAATAAATGCAGTGAAAGGCTACCAGCATGCTAATTTGTAAACTGGAACAGACTGCAATTTGAAAACTGAACTGAAACAAAAGATAATTAATGAGGCATTGTTACCCACATCTTACACAGCTTTGCTTCACCAAGTACTCGAGTACTCGATATAGTCATTGACTCAAAACTTAGAAAAGCTTAATCTCCTTTAGCTGTCCAAACTGAGAAACAGTCAAGTATCTTTTCCCTAATATAAAATGCACTGAGTTACAATTCAGCTTCTATAATCAGATCAGTGAAATCACCAAAAGTTGCAAAATCCTCTCACAAACCCACAAAATTATTTTACTTCCATACTTTCCATTTATTCATTTACTGGAGAATATATTGGTAAATTTCAAGAAACACTATAAAATTACTATTTCCTGGTTTTTTTCAGACATAGGTTGCTCTGAAACTAATGCTTCCTATTTACTTCCACGGAAACTACAAAAGAAACAAAAAAACCCATAATGCTATTTGATAGAGCACATTCTCAGCTATAAAACACTTTTTCCAACACAATCACCAGTAGGATGGAAGAAGGCAGAGGCATGGGTGAAAACAGAATTAGCCCCTTCAGTGACAGTTGCACTAGGGTGCAACTTGGGACAATGGGACAAAGACTGAAGTTTTGACTTTAAAGGTAAGATCAAAGGACAATTGTTTTTCTGGAAACCAGAAACGTGTCTTTAAAACGCAACTTCAGCAGATAAGAGGACACTTATCTTCACTCTCTGCTGTGATGAAAATACACCCTTATAAAAACCAAGCAACAAAGTCCACAGTGACAAGGTTTATCTTAACAGAGCTAACCAACACACAGTTGGTTTTAATGCCCTCACATACCTCAGATTTGGCCAACCACAGCACAGAAACCCACTCGCAGGGCCCTTCCAGCACACAGCTCAGGCTGCAGAGCACACAGAACTGTGACCACTGTAGCAGACCCCACAGTGGTACATCTCACAGCTCTGCTGCTCAGAAAGGGCTAGATACAGTTGAGGTTCTACCCAATGAGATGATATGGCTTGTAAAATGATAATTATAGATCAATGCTAAAATGATTACTTGACTTACATCCCCGTTTCTCCCTAAGCCTAGAAATTTACTATTGCAGTTTTCAGGCTTTAAAACCACATTCTGTTTTGCAATGCCCTGACATACCTCTGACATCAAATCTCTTCTACAAAGCACAAGAGTTAAACAAAACTACATTGTTACTAAGGGATGGACTTCCTACAAGCCTTTAAACCAGGCCCCAATTTTAGTAAAGCAACAATAGCTCCCCTTTTTCTAAATTAGCAAATACTCTAGTTGAGTCTGTTAATTACGTTAATTACTGATATTGTTTGCTTTATTATTCAGACTCATGACAGAACATATTGCAAAACGCAGTTTAGTGTTCTTTCTCAAAATCACTGCCACTTTCAGGCTCTAAGAAAACGTTAAATGTAAAGTCGCACAAGTTTCACCAGACTTAGATAAAACTCCATTTAAAAGCAGATGCTGGAGAACAGATGACCAGCTTGATGACTTCTCAACAATTTTTCCTACCAAAATGAAAAACATTAACTACATTTTATTTTTAGTATTTT
Source organism: Tragopan temminckii (assembly GCA_028571105.1). Taxonomy (NCBI): domain Eukaryota; kingdom Metazoa; phylum Chordata; class Aves; order Galliformes; family Phasianidae; genus Tragopan; species Tragopan temminckii. The sequence continues at coordinate 35,647,634 of JAOWBP010001760.1, read as the reverse complement.
GTTTTCCTCTCAGGCTCTCAGAATTTAGCAGCCCTCCCTCAATTAGCCTTACTGGGCTGCTCAGATGACTGAGTTTGCTCATGAAATATTTTATTTTGCAATTTCTCCATTCTCTCTTCTGCTTGAGAACAGAGTAATTAACTTGTCCTGATAAGAATTGTTTGAGATAGTCTTCCCAAGATGCTCAAGCAATTTCTTGTATAAGCTATAATGTTACTAGACTGCCTATTATGCAAGTGAGACACTACACTGATCCCCCTCCTCCTCATCGTAATTACAGGTATGAGCTCACTGGGCAGGGCTGCATCTTCTCCCATTAGCACTTGTCCAAACTAAAGAACAAAACAGCAGCAATTTGTCCAGTCTGCTTCTCCTTGCCATCATCTGCATTCAGCTAGTTGCAGCACCTAACTTGGCATTCTGTTTGTTATGCATTACATCTTGTGAAAGTACCTCAGAGGGAAAGGAACAGATGCACCTAAGATATCAGCAAAAGGGTACTGAAAGAAACAAGTTATTCCCCTGAAGGAAATGAAAACCTTTATGGATTGTAAAAACATTTTTTTCTAAATCTCGTCTTCTGCCATCAAATTCATGCTCTCTCATAAACAGGACCAGGACACTGTCAGAACTTAAAAGAAAATGCTAAATGTAAGAAACCACAACCACACAGTTAGACTGTAGTTTATTTCCTTGAGAGCAGGTCTATCTTCACTGGTGCCTGCCTTGAAAAGAAACAAATACCTGTAGCACTTTTCCTGGGAGATACCTGTATGGGTTTATAGGCACTATTATTAAAGTACTGTCATCAATATTCAGCTCAATATCATCTAGTGTTTTCCTCCACACCTTTCTTTGGAAAATAGAAGCTGCACCTCCTTCCTTTTCTACATGCTACAACAGAGGTTCTTACAGCCTCATATATGACAGGTGCCGCCTCGTATTTTAAGATACACATGCATTATGTCTGTAGTTACTTACTAAAGAGGTTAACCTAAGGATTTTTAACTCAGGAACAGTAAAAGCTTAGCTTGAATGAGTAATCAAATTTTTAGAGAAGTAGGAGAAAAAACACTATTTAGGTTAGCGTATATAAATATGTATTTAAAACATCAATATCTCTATTAATGATAAAGCTTGGAAGAAGTTCATTTTAGCTTTCAAAAGTTAGTGTACCATTAATAGATAAGAGCACTGAGACATCAAGCCATAGCTAACTTTGGAACAGGCAGGAAAACCAAAAAAACCAAAACATTCTGAATTCTTAAGTTTTAGTAGGAATTAGCATAATATACTACTGTAAGAGATGCTCTGGAAGTAGCTCAACAGTGCTGATACACTAACTCAAGTCAATAGGGGTGTTCTCTTTTCAATGAAAGCAACAAAAGAAAAAGGGGCAACAGACAGAAACCAGAATGTGTGAATTTCCATACTAACACAAGAAAGAACTTCCGTACTGTGAGAGTGATGGAGCCCTGGAACAGGCTGCTCAGAGAGGTTATGGAGTCTTTCTCTGGAGATACTGAAGACACCTGGATGCTTACCTGTGTGACCTACACAAAGGAACACACTTAAGCAGGGGCGTTGAACTCAATGACTTCTAGGGATCACTTCCAACTCCTGCAATTCTGTGATTCTGTAAACTAAATCAATCTACACAGAGAAGAAATAACATCCCATAGTTCCTGGAAAGAGGTTATTAGATTCGTTTCCGCCTGTGTTGTACAGTTGATTATATATCCAGATTTCATTCATTAGCAAAACTGATTTGGTTCTATTCCATGCTTCATAAGCGCTATTCAACCACAAGATTGTGAGATCTCATAAATCCTTAGAAAGCACATTTAAAACCTACAGTGACAAAAAATAAACACCTGACAAGCAGGAGAAGAGGTAGATTCTCTGTATCTTCCTCTTGAATTACTTCTAATCAGTTACAAACAAGTATCTTCAGTTTACAAAGCATCTTCTCAGCATAAGCACAGCACTCTGTTGAAGGAGGGCACTAACATAATTCTTGAGGACTGCAACTGCAAAGGGACCTGAGTGACACAGCTGGCTATGAAACTGACCACCTGAACAGGGGAAGGAATCCTTCCAGCCATGCAATCACAGTTTAAAAAAAAAAAAAAAAAGAAAAAAGAAAAAGAAAAGAGAAGGGAACAAAAAAAGAAAAACACACCTTTGTTCTTTTTCTGTGGCTCAGTGTACCTAGGCTACTTATACTCTTATCTGTCCTACCCTTCGAAACATGAAGGCAGAGTAGTTCTCAAAATCTACACAAATAATACCATACGTAGTAATGCAGTATCATTGCATTCCTTATTCTGTTCTCCAAGGGTTTACATGAGTGCACTGATGCTTAAGCAAATCTATACACATAAGCCGTTCAGAAATTCTTGGGTGACTACAGCCAGGAAAATATAATGGGAACATATTGCAAGAACTCTCTTCACTTCCCTTAGTAAATAACTGCCTTAATTTATAAACATAGGATAAATCCAAAATCAACCCTGGCAGCACACCAGTCTCTGCTGTTAGGAATTTGCAAGTGATCATGGTGAAAGGACTGGAGCAATGTAGGCTCACTGGGCTGCTTGTGACCAGGTCTCTCTAAATCTGCTCCAGTCCCTGGCAGATGGCCATTTCTGAGACACTTGTATTCATATCCCCCAGTGCTAGGGACAACCTCAGCATAAGGTAAGGGGAAAAGTGACAGCCAGCACATAAAAGCAATGGGATTAACACCCAGACAGCTGAACCACCAGTTTGGGTGCCTGCTGTGTAACACAAGCCATGTCAGCACATTGCTTACATGGGAAGCTGGCTTCAAGTCCTTATGCATCTCAAACAACTCTCCTCCTCCCAGTTTTTGCTAGAAGAAGAATTTGATATAGAAACCAAACCACTTCCTAAATGCAACCACACAATTACCTGCGCATGTCCATCCTTGCCCTTGGGCAACACTAACAAAACTTCTGTTCTCAGTCACAAAAATGCAAATCTGGAGTAAATGAAAGGCTTTCCATAAGGTCATGATTCACACTAGCATGAATGAAAACAAAATCTCACATTTTGTTAAGACAAAGATCTCTGAGCCACAGTGAATCTCTGCACTGGTTCCAAATGCCAAATTTCTCTATTTTATGCATTTAAATAGAATAGCTATAAATCTTTCCATGTTTACTGCTTGGATAAAATCATGCCTTAAGTAAAAGCTACAGAGTTCTACAAGTCGAGGTGCCCCAAGCGCTTCTTAATCCTCCCTCTTTGTTATAAAATAGTAGGTTTATTTCAAATACTCTTTAGGAAAGAATAAAGGAAAAGAAGATACACAAGTACCATCCAACTGCCCTGTCTCTGCAGAAAAGCTAACTGGACAGCACAGAAATGTCACCAAGAACCAACTCTCCTAAGGTTTTACAAACCACCCAGCGCTAGGGAATGACTGAACTCTGATCTCTTCCTGTATAAATCAATATAAATAATGCAACTCCAGCATTTCTCTCATCTCAATGATAACACTAGAGGGAGTGGCCTTAAATTGCACCTGGGGAGATTCAGGTTGGATATTAGGAAAAATTTCTTCTCCAAAGGAATGAATGGTCAGGCACTGGAATTGGCTGCCCAGGAAGATGGTTGAGTCACTGTCCCTAGAAGTATTCAAGAAATGTACAGAGGGACATGGTTTAGTGGGGAAATACTGGTGGTAGGTAGACATTTGGACTAGATGGTCTTGGAGGTCTTTTCCAACCTTGGAGATTCTACAATTCTAACTCCTGGCAGGATTATATATGCCGAGAAACCTCTCTCCAAGCCGTGGCAGGAAGGAAGGCATCAGCTCATCCTTTGAGAAGGCCAGGTTCAACTCCCTCCCTGTTAGCAACTCACTGTGCAGTGCTGGGAGAACACCAACTGTCTGTGCATTACTTGTGTGCAAAACAAGAGTGACATCCTCTTTCTTAGATCTAAATGGGAAGTGGGCGTATACCACTGTTCAAGAGATGGGGGGCAGAAGCATGTAAAACAAAACAAATGCATACAGCCCAATTCTATGAATACTATAGCCAACAAGAAGCCATTTTATGAATTTACTTTCTCAATAACAATGACTTGGAAGTGTTTGGAGAAGAAGGAAACACACCAAAATAACTACCAAAAAGTTTACTTCTAGCTGAAACTATTCCCTTAATTTTTCATGAAATTATCAATACATTTTGATAAATTTGAAACTTATCACAAGTTCACAGCTAGAAACCTTATTGTGAATTAACAATCACTCTTCCCCCCCTCCCCCACCATCACATCTGAAATACCTTCCTCAAAGTACAAAAATGCATCTCCTATTTGGCAAGCACACAAATATATACTTTTTGGCAGTAAGCTGCTTATTGCAAAGACCATGAAAGTGAAGGAGTCAAAATTAAGCTCATTACAATCTTAAATTGTGTCAGAGTTGTGATTCGCTCCATAAATTACCAAATTTTAAATGCATGCAAATGTGCCTTACTAGAGAACTGCAAATAATTTTTCATGGATCACAGGAGCTCCAGGGAGCATTTGTCTACACATCTTGAGCTCAGTGGTATCACTCATGTAACACTGAGTATTAAATACTCTGTACAATCCCTATTCTGGCAATGGCTTTAAACAGTATACTCTACTCGAACTCTCCTGTGAAATGAGTGGTAGATAAATAGCAGCTGTTGTATAAATCATCCAAAAGAAAAAAAAATTACCTAACTTTTTAAAATTCTGCCAGGTCAGCACTAACAGCATAAAGTCTCTCTACACTTAAAATTTCACCAAAACAGAGCAAGAAGAGAAGTTCCTCCAGCACATTCACCTTCATAAGTTCTCAGAGACATCAGAAAAAACTACACAGACCTTTAGCAGTGGTTTACTGAAAAAAAAGGTAGGATACAAACTGCAGTTACTTTTCTGCAGTATGTGATCGAGCATTGTGCTTGGAAACCATTACAACACGCATGGCACAGACAGTGCTTCTCAGTGACATCCATCAGTGGCAACACAAGACAAACAGACTGGATGTAGAAGTGAAATATTACTAGGCAGCAATAAGCTAGTTCCCCAGAATTTGTTCGACTACTCAGAAATCCACAAAACAGCACTGGCAAATTCTACACAGGCAGCTAACAAGCCTCTTCTGCACATAACAGACAGACAGATGAAGTCCTTTACAGAAACTTGTACCTTATGTTGTGACAGCATTTTTCCTGTAGCTTTTATGAAAATGTTGCCTCACCGGCTCTGCCCCCCACAGTACTTGCACATCTCCCCCAACTCCTTGCTGTGCTTCCCAAGCCTGGTAGGCTCTGCCTCGCAGTACAGCAGATGCTCCTTTCTTGTGGATGACAGGCCCTGCTCTGTCATCCACAACCCCAGAAACACTTCCTTACATTGACTGCAGGAAAACCACCCTGAAAATGTGGGTTCTGATGAGTCAGGATTTTCCACTGAAATCAGCCAGTATCAAGGGTTGGTTGTTGTTGCTGGTTTTCAAAAAGTAGGAGTTGGAAATTTGATAAATAATTCAATTCCAGTAGAAATTGTTGTTCTAAAAATGAACAACACGTGTCAACTGTTTTAAGCACAGTGAGTCATACCTTTTGTCACCATTTACATATCAATTTTATTTAGATTTTTTTTGCCCGGAATTATTTTTTTCCTTTCGTTCACTACTTCATAGCTGGTTCTTCAAGCAATGAAATAATCCATGCACATCTGCACAATAGAATCCAAAGAATAAATATCAACCATCTCTGATCAGTTATCGTTAGAAAGAAATATTCTCCGAAGATCACACATAACTATAAAAACATTGCTTAAAATATCTCAGTGCCTTTAGGAAGTGGATATATATGGTCTCACAAATAAGCTGAAGTCTTAAGACAGCGAACAGCCCAGATCCATATGTAAAATATTAGGTGGATAGTGGACAGCACAAATAGTCACTGCTATATGGGGAAGTAGTGCAACTCAGTGGAAGGGAGTTTGGATGGCAAACCAGGAAACTCATATTCTCTCTCTTTTGCCATTGCCATGCTATGTGAATTCTACCACTGCAAGTGGGGCTGATCCAGGCCTGGAATCCTCATTTTTAGAAGACCGAAGAAGTCAGAGAAGTTAAGGAAAGTATGAAACAGCAGCTAAAGAATCCTAGAAAACACATTTTCTGGTTTTGATAAACTCAGCAGTATGAGTCCTTGAGGGACGTGCGATAGCTTTGGGAAAACACTGGACCCTAGGGAGTGCTTTTACCTGAGACATGGAACGCACTTAAAGGAAAAAAGAGCAGAAGCCAGAGGCCAACACTTAAATAATTACAGTAAGGCATGAGGACAATGAGGGATAACCAGTCTGGACATAAAGCAGGAGAGTTTGCTAGAGGCTTACACCCTGTGAATATGTGAAGTAGAAAGAAGCAGAGTAACTTCAAGAAAAAGCGTCAATTACCAGAACGTGCTAAGTTACAGGTAACACTATTCATGTACTGAGTCTACATCACCAGTGACAGACGGGGCTGTGGATTTTCTGCTCTTTACCAGTGACATACGCACTGCTCCTGGAACTTTACATGGTTTTCAGAGACATTCAGTGGTCAAACACTATATTGCAACTCTATGCTAAAAAAAAACAAGTCTGGTAATCTATTAGTTAGATACCTCCTACCATGGTGAAAGCTGTAAGGTATGTTTTCCCTGATAAGATAAACAAGGGGCTAAGAAAGTTCTGCTCTGTTTTCTTACGTGAGATCTCATTTAGCAATGCACTGAAATTAGAAAAAAAAAAAATTAGAAAAGTAAACATCAACTCTCCCACAAGGAAGGAAACATTTTTGTTCAACTGTCGCAAAAAGCAAAAACAAAAACAAACCAGATTCATTATCAATAGCTTTAGAGCAACGTAGATTGCCAGCACTATCTTGAAATCTCCAGACTTAGAGCAGCACTCAGCTGTGCCAGAGATATCATTATCATCACAGCTGCCTGATTAGTAAGGATGCCACTCCACGTTACTGAGGAGATCAGAAAGAGAGGTTGATGTTGTGAAATTACCTCTTCCTAACAAGTCAGCTCCTACAGATACAAAACCTCCCACCTTGCAATTAAACACCAGAAGGTTAGGGTGGACTCGTCAGTAACAGTGTTACTACCTATTAGGATTTCTCACCCACTTGTAGGAATTTCAGTATTGAGAGCCTGTTTGAGCTGTGGCAGAGCTTAAGTTCACCTGTCAAAGAATAGTCAAAGGGTGTCATTGCACTCATTAACTGCATTCCATAGTTTACATTTTCAATACATTTCTTTTTCAAAACCAGGGTGAGAGGACCACCGGTGGCTTATTTGATCCTTTCCCTGCACTCAGCTGCTGAGGGTTCAGTAGCAGCTCCAGGCTGCAGCTCTGCTGGGTACCCACAGGACACAGCAGGCATATGCTGCAGCACACCCAGCCCACTCCCACAGCTGTGGCCCACAGGTGGCCCAGCAAGCCCTCAGGCAGCAAAACAGGTTGGATGAAGCACAAGAAGCAGAGATATGGCTACTGGAAGCTGTGGGGCTTGCTCAAAACTAAGGAGGTCTTCTGGACTGATTAATACTGACCTCTTTTTATTTGTCTTCTAGCTCTTTGTGCTGTGCTGCACCTGAAAAACACTTTCAAGGCTTCTTCAAAACAAGCAGCTAGACATTTTGCTTTAAAGAGATAGAATAAAGCAGCATTTCTAACAATTTGCACACTTCAAGCAGCTGAGATTTTAGAGAATGCTGAAAAACATGACAATGAACAATAAATGCTGAGCCAAAGCAGCTAAATCCCTCAGTTTCTGAATCAAAAAATGTAAATTACTTCCTTCAACTTGTATAGAAGCTGAATGGTGTGAGATCCAGCTGAGACAATGGTTCCAGCACTAATAAACAAACACCATTCGTTAACACCAGCATTGTTAAACACTTACCAGACACAAACACCACTTCAATAAAACAAAGATAATCAATCCCCTAGACAGCTCATCATTCAAGATCCACAAACAAACAAACAAAAAAGAGCAAGACAGAGACAGAAAATATAGCAGTTCACATAGCAGAAGGCAGATACATAGTGGTCTGATGGGAGATTTCCAACACCAGGAATCATGCTGCCTTCCCTGTAACTGTCCATGAGATGTTGCTGAGAATCACCTGACGATCAAACAAATGAAACAAACCTCAAGTCTATCGACTATTGCATCCTGAGAGTTGAAATGCTGCAGATGTTTAAGTTAATGAAGAGCAGGTGGCTTTTAACATTTGTCAGCACAAAACAAACACTGGCAAATCATATGCATGATTTCTAAGTTTTCCTGTGTGTACATGCAACAGCCTTACTCAACATGGACAACAACTCTATGCACATGTAAAAGTGAAGGTCAATCTATTAACAAAGAGATGTCTTAATCTATGCAGCCTCCAAAGCAGTTCAGCTGGGAACAAGAGTGCAGCTCAACATCAAAGCTACATCAAGGCCAGTGCTGGCTGGGCTACAGCGAGCAGGCACACTCCCCATCCACAGTTACATAGGGAGCAGCATGCTCTAGCATCCACTTAAAATTTTGTAAAGCTTTTTGCTGGATCAACAGCCAATTTCAATCCATACAGAAGTTCTGGAAGCTTCTAAAGCTTGAAGAATAACAAAACTAAAGAAGTTATGGGAAGTATCTAATCAGGGCAGTGAGGAGAAAGACTAATTTCATCTCTCCGAAGGCTACTCAATAGATATTCCAAAGAAAGCCTGATATGCAAATGACAAAATAGCTCTATGAACTCACAAGGACACATTAGACTCCTCCTGAAATTCCTCATGGGTTCCCTTCCAACCTAGGATATCCTATGATCCTGTCCCCAGGGCAGTAGTCACAGCCTGAAGTTGCTGGAGCTCAAGAAGCATCCAAACAACGCTTGTAGATGTAAGGTCTGATTTTGGGGTGGTCCTATGTGGGGCCAGCAGTTGGACTCAGTGATCCTAGCAAATCCCTTTCAACTCAAGATATTCTGTGGTTCTATTAAATGGTCTCCTTGCCTTTCAGGCTCTTAAAATAGAGGACCAAAGAGCCTCCTAGCGGGAACTGAGGCTTCCTTTTGTCTGTAACTGTATCTTCGTCCTTCCAATCTTATTACTGCTACAGTGTAATCCAGGGGAAAAAAAAACAAAAAACAAAAAAAAAAAGTTAAAGCCTGAAAAAGTGAGAGACAGATTTTTTCCTATTATTTGAAATTATAAACAATTTCATTTGCTTTCTACTTTCATTTCATTTGGAAAAAAATGGAGAAAGAATACAGTCATAACTGTATTCTTCATAATAGTAGTGCAGTTTAATCAGTATTTGAAAGGCAATTAAACACTCTGCAGGTGGCTAGCAGATAAGCACCCAGATGTTAGAAGTGACAAATATGATCCTTCTGGATGCGAAATAGGTTAGGGAGAGCAGAACACTTGCTCTGAAGTAGAGGCACTGGGCCACAAGTAGGTCCAAGTCACAGGGATTCAGGAAGCTGCTCTGGAGCCATCCACATGAGTGGTGGTGGATTCAAGAGGCACACTGTACCAGCAATAGGCTCAAACCTGCACTGACAGATCCGATGACACAGAGCAGCAGGACTATAAATTAACCTTTGAAGAAGTCTGTGCCTCCAAAATCAATTACAGAGAGGACCTAATGACATGCGGAATCAAACTCTACAACCACAAAGTAGTTATAAAGCAGGTGTGATTTATTCAGTGCTGCACAGACACCGGGTGCAAGGGGGATAGGTCCGCCTAATTTGCACACCATCAGGAACAATCAAGCTACAGATACAGGCTGAACTAATACATAATCAATAGTTTTCCC
>JAOWBP010001760.1:35617962-35629272 GCA_028571105.1 Tragopan temminckii | reverse complement strand
GGGGGTTGTGAAAAGTTGCTTATGCATTGTTTGTTATATACATTTTTTTATATAGGTATATAGTCATAAGTGTATATAACTATATATATAGTCATAACTACTACCTTTTTCCTTTTCCTCTCAGTAAATAGCTTTATATCAACCCATGGGTTTTACTTTTTTTTCCACCCGCGGTTGTCTCCTCCATCCCATTGGAAAAGACTAGGGACAGAGCAAATTACATGGTGTGGAGTCACCTGCCAGGTTAAACCACAACAGAAAGCTAAAAAGTAGCCTCTTCTCCAACTACATACATTTCGATCCCTAAACAAAATGCAAATGTCTGAACAAGTGACTGGTCCTTTGGATTATGCTAAAACCACTGCCTGCTTTCCTTTGATAGCTATCTTGAACTGCATGAAGAAGGAAACCCAAAGGTCCAAGCACTGCACAAATCTGCATGCAGTTTCTTTCACAGAGATATTTAGCTGTACAAAACCATTACTATCAGTTGGAGAAAACATCCGGAAATGCTAACTAGATAGGTCAACAACTCCTGTATCCCACATTAACCCTGAAACGTAGAGTTGTTAAGTAGAGCAATAAATATAAGACCATTTTGTATGGCCATCCTTTTAAAAAGTTAGCATAAATTAGGTCATCTTGCACTTATTTTATCCGCTACCTGTAATAGCTAATGCAATTCCTGGATGTTTACTCAGCAAATATTTAATTCTATTGGTTATCCATTAAATACATAAAACCATTGCTTAACCTTTAACACCAGCTCAGCACTATGCTTGGAAAGCTGGTCATCAGCCCTGATAATTAACACTTCAGACCCCACTAATGTCTTGTCTATACATCACAAACCCAAGGTCAGAGGGGTTAATATTATATAGTTAAAAGTGCTGATAACACACAATTAGGAAAGAAGAGAAGCCTACCAACAGAGAGCAGTGGAGTGAGCTAATTCTCTAGTAAATAAACTGAAGTAGATTATGGGAGAATCACAGAAATGAACAAATATGGCTGAGGTGTGTAAGACACAAGATTTTGCTGGCTAAGTGGGTATAGGAGTAGGTTGTAAGAGTTGTGACCGCACATTTTGGGACATCTCACTTTTACTTTAGCAGCCACTGTTACATAGAAAATGGATTACTAAATAGACTTCTAAATTCAGAAGAGCTGGTCATTACAGTATCTCTGTGGGCACTGGAACTGCATTTTATCACCCAATTTTTAAAGACATCCCTCTTGCCCCCAGTTAAGATATTAAATTATGCAAAGGATGCACTGTGACCTTTCCTGTGAAAATTATGAGACTTGCTCATTAAAAATGCAGAACATCAAAGCTAAGTATTTTTTTTTACTATCTCTCCCATATAGTCACTTGCTTCTAATCTTCCTCTTTTTTGCACTTAGCCATACAATAACAGGTACCCCCAAAAAGATTAAATTTGTGTTTTGTAAGCAAGAAAAAAAAAATAGGTTGTTTCATAAGGAAATGCAGTTTTCAGAGCAACCACTAACTGAAATAACTGACATTTAGATGCAAGAAGAACATTTGTTCTTCATCTTTGAAATGAAAAATCATACAGGCTTAAAAGCTTCTCTGCATTTGATGTTATATCCTGCAGGTCTGTACAAGATGGTGGGTTGAGATTGACTTAGATCAAAACAGCTTTAAATACTTCCACATACTGTAGAAAGAAACAGTGACCAGTTAACAGAAAAACTATCCTGAATTACTAGCTCCATATTAAAGAAAAGCAAATAAAAACTCTTAGACTGCAAAAATGTAGAAATGTTTTTGTGTTGTTCCCTCCCAGCCCCACCCTTTGTATGTCTGATTTCAACTCTTGACAATTTGGTGAGTACAGAGACTAATACCACTGGCTATCATAAGTACAATTTCAAATCTTTCCCAACAGATTAGTAGTCATGAAAAAATTTCCTTGCATCAGGTGGTTCAGCAAACTGCAAGAGCCATTGCAAGGCATTCAAATATATTTTTTTTTAATTGCTGCTCTGTTTTCTTAGAAAGACATTATAATACGGTATTTTATTAAGACCTCAGTTACCTCCATAAGCTTTTACTTACGTACATTTAAATATAGTTATCTATTTAATCTAGTGTAACTATATAAACCCCAAATGAGACAACAAGAACATCAGTTAAAATACCATCTAATTAAAAAAATATATATAGGTAAAATTTTCAGGATTTCCCATTATCATTTGTTGGGGCTGTTGGGAACAACAACGCATTAATTTGTTTTAGTATTAGTTGTGCCTCCCCCTCAGCCCCCAAACCAGCTAGACCATTCATTCCTACTCTCATTGTCGCTGAGGCAGTCAGGTGGATTTAACATCACACCATCTGTCTGTCTGAACAAGTTGTAGTCGTAAAGCTGCTAAAGCTTAAAGGAGATATATGCACAGAAAATCAGGGCCTCAAAGAGTAAATAAAACTTACAAAGCTAAACAGTAAACAAAGCTGGCTTTCAATTAAACTGTATTCCTAGTAAAGCATGTGTGATTACCTGTAAGGATACTTTCCCTGCATCTAATCCTAGTTTTCTAGTGCCGCAGTTTCAAGATAGCACTGAAATGCATATCCATCTTTCAAGAAAACAGAAATTGTTTCATTTTAAACGTACACTTCAGTAAAGGAAGAACAAAGAGTGCATGTAACAGGAAAGACCAATTCTTATAGTTGCAATTGAGATCTTTTAGCTTCTCATTCAGTCTTCTAACATTCAGCTGAGAATCTGGAAATTTTTGCTTGCTTGTCTTGAGACACGTTTCTATGTGGTGGGGGAAACAGAAAAGGAAGGGAATGAGATGAGATCGTAGTAGGACAAATGGTCTTTTGAGGAGATAAGATATTATTAATCTTCAATTTCCAATAGTTTTGGTGAAGAATATTAAGATTGAAGTAAACAGCCCCAACACACTATTCGTAAGGAGATGATCAACACGAAGGTGTTAATTTGCTTCTTCTCAGAAAGTCAGAAGCCTTCTTGTTGTCTTTTTCCATTCTTGACCAAAAAGACCTGTGTCTTTAGAAGATTTGGAAAAGAACTTAAGTTATTCTTATTATTATTTTTTCCACTATACATCGTAACCATTTTTTTGACAAAACCTAAGGAAGAGGATAGGAATGAAGAGGGCACTTAAGTTTCATAACACCCTATACTTCAGTATGTGTGAAGAAAGATGAAAATGACATGCAATACAGTTTCTGAAAGTTACCAGGGGAGTTTAAGCAATCTACAAGGCTAAATGTTGTGCTTATGGGTACACTCCACATATCAGTTTTGGTGCTGCTTCAGAGGATTATCTACAATCACATAGATTAGTGGGGTTTTAAAAGGAATTAAGGGATTTGATATGTTTTTGTACTCATCATTCTGTTCAATTCACTTAATGTGAAACATTATCCCATTGCTGACCTCCACTGTCTGCAGCTAAGGGTCACTTCCAGTTTAAATTTCAGTCATTTGCAAAAGGTGTACAATCTTTAGACACTCTCCCACTCATCACGAAAGGTGAAAATATGAAGATTCTCCAAATGAGAGAATTTGCAAACAGTCAGAATCAGTTGTCTTACCATATTTAAGTTTCTATAGTGCAGTTTACACAGAGTAAACTCCACTTTGCCAAACTTAAGTGGTACAAAAAAATTATGCCAGCCTCAATCTAATAGCACCTTGAACACTGCAAACTTTGTTCCAAGCTCCTTTTCCACATCTGTGACATTGCTTAGATTTGAGTACATGACACAGTGGGTTTCCCTCCTCCCCTCCACAAGCTTCTCTCCAAAAACGTAAAAGGAAAATTAAAAAAGTCACTCATCTGTAAATACTGATTCTCAAATCGGCTTTCATAGGATTCCAGACTAAACTTCTTAATTAAAATACAAGTATACAGATCCTTCTACAGTGACGCAGGTTGGGAGGGCGTGTAAAATAACAGTGAGCAGAAGCTTCAACTTTCCCCCTCCTCCAGTTGAGTTCTGCCTGGGCCTCTGCCTCTGAGAAGGGAGAGCTCCTGCATCAGGGCTGCAGGAATGGCTATTACCAGCGTCATCTTCTCTCAACAACTTAGAAATGCTCCCTCCTACATTCCTTCTCCCACTTGAGATGTCTTCTCGCATGGACTCTTAGTGTCTGCCAGCTGCATTAGGTCAATGTGCCCCATGCTGCCATGGAAACCCTGGCCAAAACCAAGTCTACAGCATATTTTATTCACCAAACTGTTTGCATTCTGCTCCCTTAACTGGTGGAGCATGAAACTGGTTACTAATGATACCTCATTTGAGGGAACATCTGCTATTCTGTTTCAACTGCTCTCCTAAAGATAGGCATTGAGCTGCAGAGCAGCTTTCATACATGCACACAGAGCGTACTGAGTAACTGCTATTCATGACTGCTAATACTGAATAAGTGGTTAGGTGAGATGTTAACATGTAAACAAGACACTTTTTTGGCGTCGGTACTGGCATGTAGTTTCAGGCCTGAGGACTGTATACGTCCTCTTCAGAAGCAGAAATAAGCATGTTGAAGTCTAACAGGAGAGGTGATAAAACACTAGCCACTGCTGCCATCAAACTACGTATCTCTTACGAAATTTCCATCATCCATTTTCCAAATTTCTCCACTGTATTTATTAGATTTTGTTACTAAACTGAACCTATGTTCTCCAGCCAAAAGACGACTGCATAAAAACAATGTTTACAACACATTTCTGAAACAACTTTGTCATGTTTTCTCAGTTTTAATTCCCTAGTACCTGATAGAAAGGCATTACGTTTCACAATCTTTCAATGTTTTTACTAATATTGGAAAAGCTAGGGTTTGAATGCTGTGCATAAGGTATTGGAAATATTTCACTTTCCATTTCTTCCTATCAAAATTGTATAGAGCAGAGGAGGAAAACCTGAAAAAGAGAAAAGCTTAACTAATTCTTGTTAAGGGTCCACTGAAACAGACCAATGTTACTCAGTTCAAGAAACAGCTCCCCAAAACGTTTCTCAAAATGGTGTAAAAATAGAAAATAATTTTTTAGAAAGGTCTTTCTTTCAAATTGAGCACACATCTTTAACATAGGTTTATTCCCTTTTACTCAGCCCCCCTCATCCTACACTGTCACTTCTTCTACTGCATCATGCCAAAAATTAGATTGTAAGATTTTTAGTAGACTTGACGAGCACCAGCTGTACCTTGTTGTACAATTAAGTTATAAATCCACTGGTAAACATCATTTTTTTTAGTGGAGCACTCACAAGCAAGCGCTAGACATAAGCCTGTCTAGAGCAACCAACTATTATCTGCAATAGTTGACCACTTGCTCCAACAAAAGATGTTCAGCATTAGGAGGACAATAGCAGCAAATACTCGGTTCAGAAGCTAGTGAAAATCATAGGTTTGTTAGCCCAGATTTATTCAAGTGGGCAACAAGTGCAGCTGCATAACCACTTCTAGAAGCAGGGCTTGTCTTTCAATCAAGAGAATTGCTTTCTGCACTTGAACTTCTCTTTTTCATTACAGTCAGATGATAAGTTGAAGAGTTCAGATACAACTTTTAAGAGAATGAGGTTATTTTAAATGCCCTTTTGATGCAAAATTTGTAGTGTGTAAATGTTAAGCCAGGAGGCCACTAATGGCACATTCTGTTCCAGCATCAAACTGAAAGGCAAAAGGTTGAGACAAACAACTTTCTTACGTTTACCACCATTCTCTTCTGCATTTTCTCTTTTACCAACAAATCTCTTGCAATAGCATCCTCAGCTATTTTACACAGGTTTTATGTCATTTGATAAATACTGCAGTTCATTATTACCTTAAAATATGAAGTAACTGAAGAGTACCTTTTGACAAAATCTAAGATACTAGAAAACATATGGATTCAGGAAAAACGGAAGTTTCAGTGACAGATTTTTTTCTTGCTCTCCCTCTCCCCACTTCTGTTGCTGCTGTTCAGTATTTCCTTCATCTATGAAGACGAAGTAATTTTCATAACTGGGTATTGTCCTCCGGCTTTCCCAAGCTGTTAGTTCCCCCAAATAAATAAGTATATTTGCAGTTCTGTGCTGTATGGCGATTCAGGCAAATCAATACCAGAAGTTCGATTCCCAGTGTTCAATTCTCCCCGCTCACAATATTCCTTCTGAAAACATGCATAATTAGGTGCAAGGTCACAGCAATACACAGCTCTTCAAACTGAAACGCACTTGAGCCATTTACAAAAGCGTTAGAATAGCTGATTTTTCCCTGCACAACCATGCACCTCCTAATATCTTTTGTTGAAGAAAATCTGCTGTTCCCTGAAGCAGTATAAAAGGAGAGATTTAGAAAAAAAATTTCCAGTCATTTTTCCTCTCATTTACCATAGCTCCTAGGTTTGTACCAAGGTCACTTTTCTTCCCCACCAGACTCAAGAGTGAGACACAGCAGATGCCCTCATACAACATAGTTCATTGAGAAGGCTGCGAGATCACCTTGATTTTCAGAGCTTAACAATTACATCCTGTTAAGGCCTCCAGAGATATTCCCCCAGAGATTAAATTTAAGTATGAATTCATTTTCCTTTTTATTAAAAAGATTAAATGAAAGCTAGAATGCCTGTACCCGTTTCCTTGGTCATATCAATCTACACAAATGCACCTTTATTTCCTAGATTAACAGATGGCTTGTATTTAAGTAGATAAGTCTTTTATTCTTCAGACAAGGGGGAAATTTTCGATTATCTAGCAACACAAGATAGGAAAAGAATGAAAGGGGATGAGATCTTATTAAACATCCTGCTGAAAAACAAACAGCAAAACAAATTATTGCCTTTCTGCATCAACATTCCAAGGAAATTGGCAGCAAGATGTTTGTGTTGTATATCTAGAAACTACACCAAATGAATAGGGTACTATAAGAGCTTTATTTTGAAAACTTGCATTCATTTCTTCCCACTTCTGCAATTTGAATGAGAAAAAAAATTTTAAAAAGAAAATCTGCTAATCATATGGCGCCTGCTACAGTTTAATTCTCCAAAAGAAGAGCTGAGGAATATCTGAATTCTAAAAGCTCTGCAAAAAAAAAAAAAAACACACTTTAAACTTGTGTTGAAGAACAAAGGAAACCAAACCACAGTTCAAGCTCAAAACCATGTGCTGTATTTCTATGATAATTTCAAAATGTCTATTTGATTCTGGCACTGTAACATAGAAAAGCACTGGCAATTAATTTTAAGACTTTTTCTTGGGAGAAAATATGAAGATTTCCCTTCAGCACAAAAAATTGCATTTAAAGATGATAGCAAAACACCCTTAAATTAAATAAAACAAAAATAAAAGATGCATTTGTAACCTTCTGTCCCCTAATCCTAATCTGCACATGTAGGCCACGAAATTTCCAATGATTTTGGTGAGCATGAATTGAAAGGGGGTTAAACTGCCCAGACTGGGAATGATCTGCATTGCAAATCCTGTCTTAATATCACCAGGAATTCAGAAAAAGGGCATTAGAGCTGATAAAACACATCACGTTTCCATAGAGCATATTCTGCTTTTATATCCAACAACACCCAGCCTTGCTCTTCTCAGGCCATTCATCTCCTAGGAAGCTGTCCTTAGAGACAAAGGAGTGGAACAAAGCTGGCTACTTTTAAAGGACGCCTTTCTGAAAGCACAAGAGCTCTCCATCCCTCAGAATAAGAAAGCAGACATGAAAGGCAGGAAACTAGCATGGCTTGGCAAGGACCTGCTGGTCAAACTGGGGGAAAATAAGGTATTATACCAGCTGCAGAAACAAAGGCATGTCACCTGGGGAGAATGCAGGAATACTGTCCTGGCTTGCAAAGAGAGGATTAGGAAAGCCAAGGTGCAGATGGAACTGAACGTTGCAAGAGATGTTAAAAAACAAGGAATTCTATAGGGACATTGGACAGAAGAGGCAGGCCAAAGAGAGCATACTTCCTCTGCTAAATAAGAAAGGAGAACTGGCTATAATAGATATGGAGAAGACTGAAGTACTGAGTTTTTTTTACCTTGGTTCTCACTAGCAGCCAGAGTTCTCATATTTCTCACATCTCTGAAGCTTGCATCCCTGTTCCTCTATGTGGGAACTGGGGGAGTAAACACTCCACCTCAAATCCCACTGGAAGGGCAGAGCAAGACCAAGACCATATCATGAGACTGAATGTATACAAGTCAACAGGGTGCAGATAACACACATGCCAGGGTGCTAAAGGAGCTGGTTGATACTGTTTCTGAGCTGCTCTCCATCATATTTGAAAAGTTGTGGCTGTTGGGCAAAGTCTTTAGGGACTGGAAAAAGGAAACATCACTCTCATTTACAAGAAAGGGAAGAAAGAGGACCCAGGGAACCACAGGCTGGTGAGTCTCACCTCTCTGCCTAGGAAAGTCATGGAACAGATCCTCTTAGAAGACATGTTAAGGCACATAAAGGATGGACAGGTGATCAGAGACAGACATCATGGCTTTACAGAGAGAATGTCATGCCTGACCAATCCAGTGGTATTCTATGGTAGAGTGATGAAATCAGTGGTCGAAGGGAAGGCAACAAACGTTATCTACCTGAATTCATGCAAGACCCTCAACACGGTCCCTCACCACATCCTTATCTCCAACTTGGAGTGATACAGATTTGAGGGGTGTACAATTCAGTGGATAAGGAATTAGTTGGAAGGCCATAGACAGAAGGTTGTGGTGAATAGCACTATGCTCAGGTGAGGGCTGATGACAAGCAGTGTCCGCCAGGGATCTGTCTTGGGACCAGTGCTTTTCAACATCTTTATCAGCAACATCAATGACAGGCTCGAGTGCACCCTCAGCAAGTTTGCTAATGACACCAAGCTGAGTGGTGCAGTTGACACTTTTGAAGGAAGAAATGCCATCCAGAGAGTCCTCAACAAACTCAAAAGATGGGCCCATGTGAACCTAATGAGATTCAACATAGCAAAGTGCAAGGTTTTACACTTGGGTTGGAGTAATCTCAGCTCTGTATACAAAACAGGAGAAGAAGAACTTGAGAGCAGGCCTGCAAAGAAGGACCTGAGGGTCCTGGGGGATGAAAAACTGAACATGAGCCAGCAGTGTGCTCTAACTGCCCAGGAGACCAATGGTATCCTGGGTTCCACTAGAAGAGATGTGGCCAGCAGGAACAGAGGTGATTGTCCCCCTCTGCTCTGCCCTTGTGAGGTCACATCCGGAGTACTGCATCCAGGTCTAGGGCCCCCATATAAGAAAGATGTGGAGCTGTTGGAGAGGATCCAGAGGAGGGCCACAAAGGTGATTAGAGGGATGGAGCCCCTCCCCTACAAAGACAGACTGAGGGAGCTGGGCTTGTTCAGCCTGGAGAAGGCTGTAAGGAGACCTCACTGTAGCCTTCCAATCAAGCTCAAGGGGGGGAAGGTTTAGAACGGATGTCAGGGGGAAGTTTTTTTTGTTTTTTTTGTTTTCTTTTTTTTTTTTTTTTTTTTTTTTTTTTTTTTTACAGAAAAAGTAGTAAGGTGCTGAAATAGGCTGCCCAGAGAGGTTGTGGATGCTTTGTCCTTCGACGTGTTCAAGATCAGATTGGATGGGGCCAAGGGCAGTCTAGTTTAGTACCAGGTCTGGAGGTTGGTGGCCCTGCCTGTGGCAGGGGGGCTGGAAGTCAATGATCTTTGGGGTCCCTTCCGACCGAGGCCATTCTGTGATTTTATGATCTCACAAAAGACTTCCTCAGGACTATTGCTCACATGTGGGCCTAACAACAAACCCACTTCTTTAACAGAGCATTGCTGAAGATTTAACAAAGACCTTACAGAGATGTAGGATGATAAGATGCCTCTGAAGTTGTCTTAAGATATCTTCAGTTTTAGAAATATACAGTTAGAGCTACACAGTATATTTGCAGCAAGTATTAAATCCTCACATACTAGGTTACAAGTGTACTGTGAGTAATGATTTCTAGTGTGTTTGATGGAACATTATTCTGCTTGGGACAGGAAATCAGACAGCTGGAGATGAAATACAGACATGCCCACAAGGCGGCTTAAAATGAAGATGTACCTTAGAGTTACTTTTTTCCTGTTAAATTAGGTAGTGCTGAGCTGAGACAATTACTACTATGACGTAGGTGAAGCAATCTCTTAGCCTACAAAATTGAAGTATAGATTTGTTAATACTATTCAAGAAAACAGGGTATTTACATTTCCTCTAAGACTCACCCGGTTTTGTAGCCTGCATCAAACTTGAAATAGATGAGAAAAACACAAGTGAAAGAGGAGATGGTTAAATCTGTGCGATATCTATCAATGCACTGGAAGCTACTTTCTTTGCATGACTCATACCTTCATTTATATAGTAGCACCAGAACTTATTGAGAATAGATTGGCACCAAGCTCACAGTTTTTACTTCTTGGAAGTTTCAAAACAGAAAGCTTGTACGTTTCCGCCTTTTAAAAATAATTGCTCAAGGTCAGCAATGGCTGCTGAAAGGGAGAGTCTGTATCACCCTAAAAAGCTTCAAAAACTGGCACACATCAGTGCTAATGCTGGACTCAATATAGCAAGCAAATAATGCAGCTACACATGAACTACAAGACCAGGAAGATCATATGGGTTATATCTACTGCACAGATACTTGATGCCCATTCTCAAGGGAACACAGCTAAAGAAATGGAAGACCAGATGAATTCAATCGAAAAGTCAGTGACCTATCACACTGGTAAAACAGGCAAAAAAATATGAACTTGACCAGAATGGCATTCAGACTATCTGAACATTCTACCTACAGGAAGAATGACTTATGCCTGCAGCAGAAGATGCACAGCATGAGTATTTTGCTGTTAACTACAGTGTCGAATCCTGGATAGAGGTAAAAGAAGTGGGAAATCACTTGAAAACATGCTAAGAATGAAGAGATCATGCTTGAGGACAGGGTACAACTTGAAGATTTAGCCAAGAGGATAAGGTCATTTAGGTGAAGAAAAGAGAGTTCCATTTTCCAAATGGCATCATTTGAATGAAATAGAAGAAAATAATACAATAGACTTGGCAGTAAAGTTACCGTGCTCAGTGAAAAGTGTTTCCTTGGGGGAAAATGAGAAAACAGCAGTTTTAGAGAATGCCTTAGATTTATCTGGAGTACTGCGTCCAGGTCTGGAACTCCCAGAAGAAAGACAGAAAGCTGTTCGAAAGGGCCCAGAGGAGAGCCACAAAAAAAAATGATCAGAGGACTGAGCGCCTCCCCTGCAAAGACAGGCTGAGGGAGCTGGGCTTGTTCAGCCTGGAGAAAAGAAGGCTGCAGGGTGACCTCATTGCAGCCTTTC
>JAOWBP010001760.1:35574059-35592482 GCA_028571105.1 Tragopan temminckii | reverse complement strand
CTATGTCCAAAGAGTTGGATTGCCCACTGCTACATATTGAATAACAGCATCAGACTAGGTTGCGTTGGTGCCTACCTAGGGAATAAAAATAAAAAAAATGGGAGGGAGGAGAAATGTAACAGTGCACACCATTTCCCTGAACTGTGCAAGTAGCACCATCCCACTGCATGGGTACTTTTTGAAGTACCAAGAACAGAGGCAAGATCCCTGTCAGCAGAGTCCTACTTTGACAAAGCTCAGAATAGACTCTAGCCAACACACACAAGAGTTATGCTTCAGTCAGAGGTATGTTATTTTATTTGCCCTGTGAAAAAAAATACTGTGGTCTGTACTAAAAAGAAAGACATATTTAGTCTTCATAATCGGTTGAATAGTCAGTATATGCGTATCAAAACACCTCCCATTAACTTAAGAAAGCTGAGATTGCTTTATCTGAAGACAACAACACTTTGAGGACAGAGGATCTTACCAAGGTATATAAATGCCTGACAGAAAGAAGAAGCCAGGTTCTTCTAATTGCTCTCTCTGATTTCAATGTTCATGTAAGAGTGCATGATATCAGCAGAACATTACATGCATCTTTGGAAACCTCAGTCCAGGAGTAGACAGTAAGCCCAGGTCTTACCATTCTCACTTTCACCATGCAATTTTCATAGAGAAAAATCTAGAGTATTCACCTAGTTATGTTTCTGGTTGACTGTCAAACAACTTGTGCTGCATCTCTCCTCAACCTTCCCAAAGCCCCTTCCTACAAGTCTTCAATTAGATTTGCAAACCCCTTTGGAAGAGTGAAACAATTCAAAGCAAAGGAAAGCTAAAATCTAGCTTCCAAATGCAAGTTTCAAAGCACTGTGATACTGCACAAGCTCATTAATTATTATTATTATTTTTTTTTTTTAAGAAGGATGCAACAATGGATATTGCTGCCAACTGCAACTTCAGGGAAGAATTTATACAGAACTTAAATGCTTGACTTGAACCTAGACCAAACCACAAAGCACAGCATCCTTATTTAAGAACACATTTGTGCTTCTAATAACTCATGATCAAGCTTATTATTCCCTATTAAAAGTAATAATAGAAAGACAAGCTTGTCAAAAGATCATTTTACAGAAAAACAGGATCCCACAAGTCTAAGCAAGGACTTGAATTAGAATGAAGTCCACATCAACTAACATGCTTGCCTTTGTGCCAGGGCCAGTGGGGCCTGTGGCCCACTCCTGATTGCTGACACATTGCTTGGGGGATTGCAACGTACCTCGGAAATACATGCTGTAGGCAACAGACATATTAATCAGTTCTGTGCTACAAGATGTTTAAAAAAAACTTGTCCATCAACACAAGATCAGCCAACTGAAAAATAAGAAGTGAAGTTTCCATAATGTATTTGCCACTGTCTCATTTGTCTGTACTAAGCACTTGATAAGAAAAACAGCAGGAGGTCAATGTAGCCCAGAGCAAGTTTCTAACAAGAGCATCCCCTGAGCAAGTATTATCCATTTCATATCCTGATTTCAATTCACCCCCTAAGTCACGCTTTAATGTTTCATGGAAAAACTGACTTAGGAATTGGGCACAAAAAGCCATCAGTAAGAAAATTCACCTCAACAGCAGACAGTTCCCTTCAAGACCCCTGCAGTAAGATGTACGCTTCACCGAAATTATCAGGCTTACAGCCTCAGCCAGACAACGCCTGAAATAACATGACAGCAGCAGAGTAAGGGCAAAGAAACCCAACCATTTTCCTTAATGATATTCACTGTAGAGCACTGAGAAAAGTTAATTGAATGGTGAAGAAACTGACATTTGACAGATATTTCACTGTCGAGGATTTGTTAGTGGCCACTGTGTGTTTTCTAATATATAATTACAACAAGTTTCTGTCAGGCATAGCTGCATCACTCCCATTAGAAATACAGGCACTGCAACTGCCTTCCTGCATCAGGAGCTAAACACAATTAGAGCTAAATGCAATTACAGATACCAAAAAACAAATTGTACTTAGAGCAGAAAACATGTAAGAAAATAAGAGAACATAGGGCAGGGATGTCTAAGTAATCATTACTCACAACTTTTATCTGTTTAAGTTAAAACTTAAGAATCCTAAGGTGCATCCTTAATGAAAATGAAGTAGGTTTAAATTCATTTAAATTCATTTAGGGAATGAAGCAAAAATATCCTCCTAAAACTTAAGAGCCCACTAACCATGATCTTTATTTTCAGCAATATTCTCAGAAGATATCATGATGAGGACTGTTACCTGCACTTGATTTCAGCCCTAGGCTTTTTGGAGAATAATTTGTTGCTGTCTTTAAAAATTGAACAGGAGAGAAGTTTACAAGATGAACTTGCACCTATTCCAAAGAGCTCAAAAACCACGATTCCATCCCCCCTTTCTATCATTAGGAGTTTAAGATATTCCTTCAACATAGCAAAAAATAACAACCACCACTTTATCCTTCACAAAACCCAAATATCTCAAAAGGTAAAACATAAAATTCCAAGGAGCGAAAGGAGCTTACCAGGAGTGGGGAAGCTTCACGTGTTCAAAGGAGGCAATTTAGACAAACGTCTTTACAACCTCCCTTCAGTCCTAAGATTTTCAGCCTCCCCCACTTTTTGAAATAAGGAAATATAGAGCCATCTTTGACACATCCTTTGCTTACTGTGTCAGACCAACAGCATCACCATCTGCTGACACCTCTGGTCAGCAGCAACCTGTGATGTAGTCAAGTTTTGCCCTTGGCTGATTGGAAGAGTCAGTGCTTATTTTGTTCTCAACTGCTTTGCAGCTCCCTATCACCTTCCATCGCTTCTATTTGGCATTTGAGCTCTGAGGCAAGGACAATATTTTTCTACAGTTCTTTTTAGGAAAATAGTACAATGCCACAATAATGCAAATAATAAATAAAACTTGCATGAAATGATTAGATTAGCCACGCACTTGATGAAGAGCAACCCCAGTGGATGTACAGGAATCAAAGTTTAATAACATGTAAAGCTAATCAGTCAGGCACAATTCACGACACAGAAGCAGTGTTATGATGGTGGTTACTCTGAGGCCATTAGAAAATCTCCCCCTTAGGAAAGGCACTGGCCTGGAGAAGTTGCATTCTTTCTGGGAAAGGCAGCAGAAGGACACCTAAAATAATTTTCCTTCCAGTAGGCCAACTCTATTTTTTTCTTTAAAAACAAAAGAAAAAACAACCACATTGTACTTGCATCTTCAAGACTAGAAGCATATGGAGAGAAAGCTCCTCAGACATTCTATTTCTATAAAGGCAAAAGGTTATAATATAATCATCCACTAATGTGTGAAACACAGATACACAGACTTGCCTCTTTTACAGGTTCTTCATCCAGGGTAGCTTCTTCCACCACAGGCTAGGGAACAGAAAGGAAAATTTTCACATGAATATAGATTCTTAGGAAAGATACAGCTCTAAGCCAGATTTTGGTGCAAAGCAGTGGGTTTACATTTAGTCAGTTACATCATTCCAAATTTATAGTACCACTACAGGCACATTCAACTATTCACATTTAATGCAGGTAATAAAAGCTTTGAATCCAAGAGCACAATCTTCCTCTCATAGACATGTAGGTTGCTCCAAAAGCAATGCCTCCTATTTTTTTTCCATGGAAACTACAATGGACACAAAGAGCACAGTAACACTATTCGATAGAGCAAATTCTCAGCAACAAAGCACTGTTTTTCCAATACAGTCACCATTAGCTACACATTTTTGCCAACAATGAACAAGAGCCTACACCCCACATTCATCCAAAATCTGTACCAGTAGAGGTGACCCATTGTCACCCAGAACTGAAATGCAGCACCCACCACCTCACTGTGCTGATATGCACTATTTGGTCTCCATAACTGTTCAGCAAGTGTTGATGAATGTCAGTGGGTGCTATTTTCTCTGCATGGAAGAATTCAATGACACACTTTTGCTTCATCTGCACTTCCATGTCAGACACCATTTTGTCAGACTGCACCCCTGCTGGCATCTGTCACACAGCAATGAAAAGTAATGGGATATTGGTTCAGCCTCTGCTTCTGTACCACCAACACCCACCTCTGATGTCATAGATCAACATAATAAAATAGTAAGCATTACTTTCAGAGCAGCCCTCATATAAGCTATGATAAAGCCATGTACTATTTGCTGAGTATCTACGTGACTTATTCAGTTGTTCACAACTTAATATACACATTTCTACATGTATATTACTTTAAGCACACAGAAGAAAGCAAGATCACACTGGCACTAAGATGGCCAATGAACAGTGGAAACTGGGTTTGTCAGAGAAATGATGAAAGAATGAAAGATGACTATACATGAATAACGTAAATTTGAAGCCCAGAACAGTAACTCTTGCTAAGAAGAGAACATATTTACACTCAAGGTCATATTTTCTAAACACAACTTCCACATCAACATTAACATTTTAAGGAGTGCTCAGCTCTAGTCTAAGCTGACAGAAGGAAGCTGAAAGCCTAAGCAAGCATCCCATCCTCCAAAAAAACACATCCCCAAGGCTGTAACTTACTCTCCCCCCATCAATAAATCTGCCTAAGCACAAAGAAAATTCAGAGCCAGTAAATATCCCCATGTTATGGCTCACTTATCAGGAAGTTAATGACCTCCTGAGCCAACAGATGAAGGCAGCAGGATTTTGTCCCTTTCTTCCCCTGCACAATAATAAAACAATATGTCCTCAATGCACTCTTACTTACAATGCAATTGATTTACTATAAATGCTATCATTAATATCTGCAAGTCATTCACCTGAGTCATGCACCAGCACTCTTAAACACATCTATTTTAAAAGGCTTTTTGGCATTGAGGGAGAGGAGGAGAAGCAGACCCATACTGCCTAAGAAAGAGGAGCCGTCTCCCTCCTTGTTGACTAACTGTGAAAGGCTTACACAAAAAAAGAACAACTTGCAGACAGCCACAAAAACACATTATCCCACACAGCCTCAGAGCCTATGACAGCTCCCGAGACGCAGTTCAGCCACAAGTGTTCAGGCTGCAACAGCCCATTATGGAGCCAATGGCATCACTGATGGAAACTATGAATGCTTTTCATGGACAAGAGCCCAAAGGATACCAAATTAATTTTGTGTACCTTAACTAGATTTGAGCAAATGGTACTGCAGGAATTCTTCCCACAGCAAAACCTAAAGGGCTGTAAGATCTCTTATCTGTTTAATGTGTTTAAAAGATCCCAATAAATCAAGGAGATTAAGTGATGCTTTATCTGTTATTCTTATGTAAGCAGTAGAGCACTGTCCATAACTTTGTGATCTTTTTGTAAGTGAAATCTTATCAAGAACCATTATCTCACATAGTTTATATGTATGGTACTCTTTAGAGCAAGAAATGATTGAAAAACAAGCAAACAAAAACCAAAACCATCCATGTGATTAACTACCTGTGTAAAAGGTCAACTCCATTGGTAAGGAGACCTTCCAGTCAAAGCAACAAAACCGTGTGGAGGTGCCTAAATGCTTCTCCAGCAACAAGGGGAGAAAATAAGGATGTTGTCATCTCAGGCAGTGGTAACTGGGCCTTAGTGCAAAGCTGAGAGCTTCACCTGTGGTCAGAGGTAGTTTTTCCCCCAGGGGTTGATGCACAAAAGGAGCAATGGCTTGAGTGTCTCCTGCCTAGGGCAGAAAGACACTGGGCTCACACACTGAACAGAGGCAAATATTGCAGTAAGTGGAAAGGTAGATTTGGTTTGAATAAGAATAGCAGCATTTCTATGAAGTCCAGTAGAAAAACTGTTCAGTGATTATAGGGATAGAAGTCCCCTCATTGGGAAGGTGACTGAGCAAGGTGTCAGCTGACTACCTGATACCAGAAGCAATGTGCAGACACTCAGACCCAGCCTGCATTAGCACATAGAGCTTCTTCCACAGCCTGGAGCAGGAGGCAACACTCAGCACTGAACACAAATCTCTCCGGCTCCAAACTAGTTATGAACCTCAGGGCTCCAGCATGAGCAGCACCAGGATAACAACACATGGTAGCATCACTCCTGCTGTGCTTCTCAGGTACTTAAGCCCACGCTTTGTAGAAAATCTTTCCCAGAGTTCTGGGGCTCCTCCTCTGAGGCATCCAGCATTCCCACAGCGCATCTGTTTGAGCTACTCTGCCCTCCGCATCCCCACCAAAATGCAGCTCAGAACTATAGTCGCAAAAGCCAAGAAGCCTTTAAGCATAAATGGAACTCAGCAGTACACAGCAAACACAGCATTCACACAAGTGCTACTCCTCTATTTACATCAGCCGGTGAAGCAGCCGACTGAGAACACACCGTTTTTCCTCGCACTACTCGGCAGCCCCAGAAATACTCATCCAGAATCCACGGTGCCCACTACATCACTCAAAGACGTTGCCCTTCCTTGACACAGGTCTCAAAACTCAGGAGACGAAGCCGCTGCGCTGCGATCCCAGCTGACGGTACGCGGGGCACAAGCAGCAGGCGGCCGTCCCAGCCCTACGGCACCGGCCGAGCTCCCGCCCGCCCCGGCGCAGTGCTGTGCCCGGCACTCTGCCCCGGCACCTCGGGGCGCTCCCCTCCGCCGTCGCCTCCGGCCGTGGGGCAACAGGTGCGGAGCCCGCGGGCCGCTCACCTCCGTCTCCATGGGCTCCACTTCGATCCCTTTCCATAGCTCCAGCAGGTGGGCGATCGGCATGCTGCCGGGAGACGCCTCGCAGAAAGAGAAGAGAAACGAAATACAACTCGGAAAGCGGGCGGCCGCCGAGAGCAGAGGGAGGAGCGGAGGCACCGGAGCGGGACCCAGCGCGGGACCCTCCGCCCGTTCGGCAAGATGGCTCCGCGCCGCCCAGCCCGGAGCTGCGAGAGGGGCGACGCCGCTCCGCTCCGCTCCCCACCCGCGTCGCTCCCGCACCGCGGCCAAAGTTGCGGTCGAGGCTGCGCTGCGGCGCTGCTATAGCAACGGTACCGCCGGGACTGCGCCGTCCCGCTGTGCCCTCCGTCGGGTGAGCCCGCGGGGTGGGAGAGGAAAGCGGGAATTAAGGAGCGCTATCGCCTTGGCGGTGATTCAGAGCGCGGGGATGTAGCGATCAGGGAACGCTGCTAACAGGAGAAGCCGGAGTTCACCGATCTGCGCGTTGTTCCGGTCTGGAAAAAGAAAAAAATAAAGCAAGTGATCATTAAAATAAACGCTTTACTCCCTCAATAGGCTGCCTAGGAAGGTGAAGCCTGTTCCCTCCCCCAGACCTGGCAGCTCGTCCCAACTGCACTACAGCAGACACCACGAGCTTGCCAGCCGCAGGGACCGGGGCTTAAGCGCGTATGATTTGGATTCCAGTCAAAATGAGGCTAACGTAGGTGCATCACCTCCTTCTGACAACTTTATCATCGTGTTCCCAACAGCATTACCGGCAAACAAGTCACTACTCAAAGAACTATCTATCTCAGAACAAACAGTCAACGTGCAGAGTGCATTTTTCTTCTGTTCCGTGCTCAAAAAGTCATAGATTACCTCCACAGCAGCAGTGATTAATTAATTCAGAGCAAACATTAAAGACCAACAAACACCACACAGAGGCACACCGGAGCAGCAGCAGCGTCCCACGCTGGGCTCTGACCCACGTCCCCCCAGCTCTGCTCAGCAGCAAGAAGCTGCCCTGAGAACCCCAGCACCACATGTGTCTATTGGGAAGAGACAACAGAAGGTACATCAGCTGGGGCCACAAACAGAGTTGTGCATTCAGTCACTGCTGCCAGAGCTCAGCTCTCTAACTCCGTAGTGGAATATGAGCCTAGATCAAGTGCAACCCACTCAGAGCCCAAAGCTCACTGGCTTTGGGGCACAAAGTATGGATGTGACAAGCCGAGAGCAACAGCAAAGCACCTGCAGCAGTAAGGAGCTCAGATGTGCCCAGGTAGTCCTGGGTGAGGGAGATGAAGGGAACAGGATGGCCATCGTTGCATCTGCATCCAGGTTCTTCATCAGCTGCAGGCAGATCCAACATACAGATGTTCACCTCTTTTACAGACAATTGATGCAACTCTTGAGACATGCAGTTTAATGTCTAAATATTTAACTTATGATTAAATTTGGTTACAATGATTTTTTTTAATGAAAATATTCAGTATTCTTCATTTGTGTGAGGTAGAAACAAAGAAAACTGAATGAGGTCTTGTTACACCTTTCGCAAACACACTTATGTTTCGAGTGCAACACACGTACACCAGAGTAGCTTCTGAACTCTTTCAGCACTGAAAGATAAACTGGACCTCAATCATCCAGCCTAAAAAGTCTTTCAGCATCTTCTATGAAAAAAAGAAAGTAAAACAACGCATCTCACTTCTGTTTTCCTGCATTTTGTCACCACAATAATCCCA
Source organism: Tragopan temminckii (assembly GCA_028571105.1). Lineage (NCBI taxonomy): Eukaryota > Metazoa > Chordata > Aves > Galliformes > Phasianidae > Tragopan > Tragopan temminckii. The sequence goes on along the minus strand of JAOWBP010001760.1, from coordinate 35,584,094 downwards.
CTGAAGTCTATGGAATGTTTTTGATGAGAAGTTTTGCACCTTCACAGGTAAGATTACCATTTTTCTTCTAGATGAAGAGAGCACTGTGCTAGAACCTTCATCCAAAGGGAAAAGCACCTTGACATACCCCCAAGCTTAAAATTCCTTAGTATTTTGCAAATGAAGCTCACCAATATTTGATATAGTCAAGAATTTGAAACAAAGGTTAATCATGGCGTGCTAAAAGTAATCATGTCACTGCAGAATGATGAGTGGCATTTAAATGACAGTCAAAACTGATGTTATTTTCTATGAATAGAGCAGCAAAGAAAATCCATGCTTCCCTCCCCAGGTCCCTGTGATCTACTTAGAGATATCGGATGGAAAAGGGACCGAGTTCTACAGAATTGGGAATTTTTGCCTTCCAAAAATATCGCACTATGGATGGGATCAGTAGGTGAATGACATATGTGGAACATCATGGGGGCAGAAGATGTACAAGCAAGCAAATGGAAATACAGTTTACCTCTAAGGACACCCAAATCTGATCAGAGCAAGAAGTCACAACAAGTAAGAGTTACGGGTTTTTAAAGTCTTTTTCTCCCCAAGGAAAAATTAGTTAACCACAGTCACAGTTTAGCAGTAGATGCAATAATTGAAAATATGATAAGTAGGTTTAACTTATTTCAAGCATATGAAAGCATTTGATCTCCTGTGTAACAAAGCAGTGGACTACTTAGATTGTGGTTTTTAATCTGTTCTTACCCTTCTCTTGAGTACTGGCTCATGGCTGCTGCCAGCTGCAGTACAGGGGATACCCCGTGGTGTTACAGTGATTTTTGCACTAGCCAGAAGGAACACAGATGCAGAAGATTTCTAAAGACCATCTAGAAGCTATATCAACACACTGGACACAAATACTGCACACCTCCAGTGCTTTGTGAAAATAGAAAGTACTGACTCCCTTTTGATACACAGAACAGAAGCGGAGAAATAATATGAGGGCTGCTCTGAAAGTAACACCTTTTATTTCATTATGTTGGCTCATGAAACCAAAGGTGGATGTTGTTGGTACAGCAGCAGAGCTTGAGCCTTCCTGAGGCAGTGGATCACCTTCACTCATGCAGAGTTTTTAATTATTTTTATTTTCTTACACAAGCATAGCATGCAGACTCTTGTCATTGCTGGTGTAAATGCACATATAATGGAAGTGACTATGTTGACAAACAGTGATATATAGCTGAGAATTTGCTCTGTTGTACTTCCCTAATCTGGAAGCATTACTTGAAGATCAATCTACATACTTCACATTATTAACTTAACATACTTGCAGGCTCACGTAACACCACATACATGCAACTCATCTTCACTCAAAACTTGCGTTTGCTAGCCTGGCTAAAAAGGGTTATGCAAATACAGAAAATGGCTGAAACATACTGATGAGATATCAGAAGACAATGAAAATCTTTCCTTATTCAAGGTCATTTCCAAGGTCCCCAGCTGTGTTTAAATACCTCTTCCTGCTGCCTCAGCATAACTGCCATTAGTTATAAGGCAGGCAATACTGACACTAGCAGCTTCTGTCCAATTTCTACACCAGGTCAGTGACCAATTGAAGCCTCCTTCACTGCACACAGCCCTCTGCATCATGGCAGACACTTCCCAGCCTGCTCAACCCCAGCACAACTTCAGCTCCAGAAACAGTGCCTCGCAGGTGCACAACAGCTACAGGCATTAATTTCTTAAAGGATGGACTAATACAAGCACAGTACCCAGTAAAGGTCAGTTCTCTGAAGCATTAATCTTCTTGTACCAGGAGAATTTAACCAGCAAAGAGACAGACTGCCAGAAACAAAGAAAAGTAGTACCCTGTCACTTACAGATGCTTCACTGGACATCCCACAGCCATGTGAGTACACCATGCATCTCATGCTATTTTAGACAGCCTGAATTCTCCTAGAAAGCCCACATCTTGTACAAGACATCATTTACAAGAAGCCCAAAGGTTGATCATTACAGTAACCTCTAAAACAACCAGACCATACAATGAAGCATGCTCTCGGATTCTCACAGAGGATGCCTAAGACTTAGAAAGGAATTAAGTATTGTATCAGCAGCTCCTCCTGAGATCACTTCAGGTTCGTGTTCCTGAGGCACAAAAAACAAAGACTTTCTCTGGTCCTTTCCAGTGATTCCTGCTATATACTGCAATCAAAAAGGAGGAACACTTGAGGCAGGAAAACCTTCACCGTGCAGCAAATATACAGAGATATCAAACAAGAAACCAAATTCTAGGTCACTTATTCTGTAGAATATTCGTACCTATGTGCTGTGTACACAGGCACAGACTTGGATGCAGCGCTTGAACAAAACTTCGGAATACATCAGCTGATAGTAATTACTTGGTATGAACTAGAGGAAGAGGACTGAGGGAGAAACATCAATGAGGGTCGCACTGCAGCCACCCGACAGTGCAGAAGTGAATGTGTACACAGATCACAGACAAGAATCACAACAGCAAGTACAGGTGTCCAAGCATATCTAAGTCACTGCAGTAGGCTAGCACTGCCCAGTGCCCAATATGAATGTATACCACAGCCTTGTATTAGCCTCAGTTTCATAGAATTATTAAGATTGGAAAACATCACCAAGATCATAGAGTGCAACCACCAACCCATCCCCACTAACTTCATCCCTCAGTGCCACACCTTCGCATTTCTTGAACATCTACAGCAACAGTGACTCTACCACCTCCCTGGGCAGCCTGTGCCACTGCCTGACCACACTTTTGGAAAATATTTTTTCATAATATCTAACCACAATCTGTCATTATGCTAGGAATGGTAAATGGAAAAAAAGACTGTGCACAATTAGTTCCTTATAATCTATGCAACTCACCACTGCTCATGTCCAACTAAGTCTGTATTAGACAGATGAAGTTCAGTGCCAAAGTGCTAGAAGTTAGTGAAAATAGTGCAGTTTAATAACTGCACAGAAGCTATGCATCCCCACGATGGAGCAAAGTCTCAGCTGCCTGTGCCTTTTTTTGTTTTTATGCCAAAGTCATCAAAATCCAGTCATGCTGACTGAAAGCAGGCAAACAAACAAGATCCCCCACGCTACTGTTTTTTTCCCCGAGAGCAGATGTTGGAATGCTTTAAGTTCATTACTAAAACAAGATGACTGCATTTCCTCAGCAAAAAGCTGCCTCTGTTCACATTTCAGCATTAACTACCTCATGTTCAGTATTGGTGGATATTCACCACCACTTGAGCAGAATATGGGGAGAAGCACAAAACAGTGCTTACACACAGCTAAGCAAGCACAGGGGAAAATGTTGCTTACTCCAACATAAGGGGTGCCCCTAGTGCTAATAAAATAATCTACTGTTTAATTGTGAATTAGATGCCCAGTCATTCCTGAGAAGCGCAAAAACGACTGGAGGCAGATAAAATAGGGCATTCAGCATCAAAGCAGTGTTCATCTGTTGCCTGCAAATCTCAGAGCTGAACATTTGCAAATTAAAATTGTGTTCACTGTGTCTCCTGAAATATGAAATGCTGAATGCTAGAGAGCAGCTCTACTTAATTGCTGACCTTTGCAATGCTCTGACTTGCCCATCTGTACTTAATGAGAAGGTACAGACTGAACAGCAAGGTCAGTGCTGAGGGAGCAACAGTAATCAAGCCCCATCTCCAAGCAGAATGGAGATGTAGGAGCAGTAAAGTGTCATGACATGGGGCCAGCCAAGGCCACTTTCAGCTGCACCATCTTCTCTTGCACTGTCACCTCAGAGAGCTGAGCTGCCAACCACAGGACACTCTTACCTGCTACCACCTGCATTTAATATGAAATTAATGGACTCTTGTGGTAAAGATGCTGACTTTTGAGAGATTACTTGACTGAAAGTTTCCAAACAGCAAGCCCTCACGCAAGCTTTTGGGATACCCTCTACTGAAGTTGTACCCACAGAGAAAAACACAGTTCAACAAGTTCATAGAATCCTACGAGTTGGAAGAGACCCTTGAAGGTGATCTAGTCCAAATCCCCTGCAATGAACAGGGACACCTACATTAGGTTGTTCACAGCCCCATCCATCCTGACCTTGAACATCTCTGAGGACAGGGCATCCACTGCCTCTCTGGGCAACTTGTGCCAGTGCCTCATCATCCTTATTGAAAAAACAAACACACACATTTTCCTTATATCCAACCTAAATCTCACCTCCCTTAGTTTGAAACCATTTCCCCTTGTTCTGTCATAACAGATCCTGCTAAAAAAAAAAAACAAAACAAAACACCTGTCTCCTTTCCTACAGCCCCCATTTGGATACTGACAGGTCACTATCAGGTCTCCTCAAAGCCTTCTCTTCTCCAGTATGAACAGCCTCAGCTCTTTCAGCCTGAGTTCAACACAAATTAAGTGTAGAGAACGTTTTCCTGCTGTAAGTTCTGCCATTTCATGTTTTCAGGTTGCAAGCACAGAGGAGACCATTTCACTCCATACATATTGCACAACTCCTTGAGGAGCAGCTCAAAAGGCAGCAGGGCAGAGCCTCAACAGACATGCTGCCATGTGCAATATTTGGCCGAGCAAAGGGTCTCCTGCTTTCAGCAGGGGTAGGGCAACTGACACTAGCAGCTCAAGCCAGGCTGAAGCATGATTTCTCAGCCATTTCAGCAGTTCAAACAATTGCTGCAGTCAACATAAGGAGACGGAAAGGGAAGAAGAGAGTCACACTGCCCTCAGCCTGAGGTCAGGGAACTGGTTTGGAGTCCCCCTTAGGAACCAGCCTTCATCTGCTGAATTCTACTGGAATTAGCAGGAACAGCTTCGCTACATCAGTCAGGCCACACAGAAGGGAAGCTGAAACACCAACTAAATCATAAGGAAACAAGTCTGCATCCCATCACTGTAGTGGAAGATCAGCTGCACTAAACCCAGAGTGTGATCATCTACCCAGCTTCAGTGCACATGGAGGGAGCTGAGCCCAAAAGGTAAGTTCAAGTCTTGGTTTGTGGGAATACAAGAAAGACTATTCAGAGCAGCAGCTGTGGAGCAAGATAAGCAGCATGAGAAAGCAGTGCTGAGAACCAAGGACATCTTCAGAAGCAGAGAAAAGCAAAGTCAGATAAGCTGTGCAATGGCCATGTGTTGATGATCCTGATTGGAGAAAGATGCATGGCTAGAAATGACTCACGGCTCCAATTGGATAAGTGCCTGCAGGCACAGTTAAGGAGCATTTGTGGAATGTTTTGTTGACATGTAAAAGCAGGTGGGAAAGTTAAAAAAAACTTGTAAATCTGTATAAGGGATGTTAGAGCCTGTAATAAACAATTTGGATCGTTCATATCCGAGTCCATGCCTCAGACACTGCATTGGTTAACCTTCACTGGCACAGCAGGCTGCACTCACACAGCTCACCATTAGTATCCATCACTGCTTTCAGAAGTTGTACTCCTGAAGCAAATCAAGATGCTTCTCTTCTGCTCAGAGATATGTTGACACTATGCCCATTTCAAATACAGAGCCACAGAGAATAACATAATTCTGAGGACAAAATACTTTGGAATGAATGTTTCCCACACAAACTTCCAGAATTCCAAGAAAAAAAGAAAACAATCCTCTCCCCCATTTTCCTGGAATCAACATCTAAAGGTTTACGCTACAGAAGGAAGATTAAGTAGCCTAGGAGATACTGTGAGAGCAGAGAAGGTAAGGTTGCCTAGATATACATGTAATGAAATATCTGGAGAGTGCAAGCAACACTTCTCCAATGTAAAGTCAGCAAGAGTAATGCTTAAGTAACAGAAGATACACAGCAAGTGACAGAAATCCAAATGCTGATTTATCCAGTGACTGTGACAGGCATTTTAGGTGCATGAGAACAAGAATCTCAGCTCATTTCTGGGCACATTTGCACTTAGAATCTACTGAAAGATGGCAAAAATTGATGCACACCACTGAAATGCATCAAGATAAAATAGTACCCATAGATTAAGGTGCTCCTAAAAGAATATTCAATTTCAATTAACATGAGGGAGAGCAGCAAAGCACCAGGCAAACGGTGTCACATATGTTGCCAAGTGACATTAAATAGAGTACTCTAAATTCACCAGCTGCCTAGATCCCCATCAGTATGCCTGTCCAAGCAGACAACGAAACTCTTTCAATGTATAACAGAAGCATAAGCTTCTCAGCAGCTGTAAAGTAGTGGGGAAAAAAAAAACAGCCAAACTATTTGTGCAGAGCCTACTTGCATTTGACTCAGGATGTAGCACCCCATAGAGGTGAGGAGCAGGACACTGGAAAGGTTTGCTTCCAAGTTACTACCAACTCATGCAAGTTGCTCTGCTCTCAAGTGGCAAATCGTGAGCTCACCCACACAGAAGAATAAATTCAGCACTGATGGAACCGTTGTGGCTGGCTTGGCTGCACAGGTTCCTCACTGAGGGATCTATCTACAGACAGAATGCTGACAGTCTGTCCAAAGAAAACAGCACCAGGCCACTGCCATCACAGTGCTTTTACCATATCAAGTATCACTAGCTTGGAAGGAAACCACCGCCTCTCAGTCAAATAGAAGGAAGGAAAGGAATATGAGGAATAAAGAAAGCATACAAATAAAACAGGAAGTCAAGAGCTCCTGGCCCCAGAAAAGAACAGGCAGTGCGATTTCAGCCCTTTTCACCAGTTCACACTTCTATGTCTTCAATGATGATTTTAGCTGGAAAATAAGAACGCATCTGATGGAGTTTTCCCAACCTCCTGCAGTCACTTCTATTAATTTTAATGAACGCTGCAGGTGATAAGCATCTGATTCTGGGAGGGGAAAAAGAAAACAACTAGCTACTCAGAACTGCTATTTTTAAGCAAATTTCTTCAGTGTTTTGAAGTTTAAATATGCAAAAGATAAGTGACAGATTTTTTTTCTTTTAAATTGTGTCATGCTGCATATTTTGATTACACTTCGTAGTGAAAACCACAGTTATTTTTCCAGAGAAAGCATAAGAGAACTGAGGTACAGCTTTGAATATCTTTAGATATTCTTGAGTTTACTCAAGAAATGAAATACATTATGGGTGATAACTGACAGTTGAAGACTGTAGTTCAGTGTATATCTGTCATCAACACAATTTCATGAACAATCACCCTGATTAATACAGTAACACAAGAGTGACAGCAGGAGCAAGATGCTGGGTACAACAAGCTGTAGGTGAGACCTTCATCCTGTCACACTGTGACAGTAAAAGGGGAACCAGACAAGGTGGCACAGCTGGGCACCATCCCCACATCATTCATGCTTTGGTTTTCTAGGGAAAGGAAAGATGACCTACTAAGCAGCTCGATGGACAAATCAGAACTACATTGCTCAAGGGATGAAACCATTTGTTACTTGCATTGCCCTTTAACAAGAGATATCCACTGCAATATAGCTGACTCCTTCTAAAATAAAGATTACGGGTCACACAAGTATCCCCAGTGGCATAACTAACAAGAAAAGTTACATATCCAAACTCAAAATCCTTCCTCTTGTCAGGACAGTGGCACAAAAAAAAAAAAAAATCATGCCATACAAGCCAATCTCCATCCTTACAGAGGATGTAAAATTTTAGTACCAGCAACTTACAGTGATGTTAGTTCTGCTACTAATTGTATTTATTGAGAGAAAAATGATGTAGTAGAAAAAAAATTCCATCTAGCAAAACAGACTGAAAACTTGAGTTACTGATTTCCTGTGTTTTTTCTGTCATCTGCCATTTCGTTACCTGGAGAGATTGAAAAGTTCCAGTAGAATTTATAAGTTCGTCCCAACATTCATCTGGTTTCTTGACACTCAGTAAAATTAAGCCAAAGGAGAAATTCTGTTATAAGCTTATGTTTGATGTCCCCTTCTACATTATGATTTCTATGTTCTGCTTCATGAATTATTGTGTTACTAGTTAGCTTTTGCATTTCTCACAAATTTCAAAGCATAGTTTCTTAAGCAATGCATGAAAGGCAAAGCCCGCTGAAGATGATCGGTATGAAAGTATCAATCAATAAAAGCTTACTTGTATTAGAAAATAAACATAGTTGTTCTGCAAGTAATTATTGCAAATAACCTTTAAAGTAGCCTTCCAGAAAACTTCAAGGGTTCCTACATAGGCAACCAAATGAACCTGACCACTGTTCAACAAAACTTGCCAAATGAGACAAGAATGAGACCACTGAGGATTTAAGACTGCCTGTAGCAATTCCATAGCAGTATAAAAATCAAAGGAACATGGGACTACAGCAGTCAAAGACAAACCAAAGGTCTAAGTTCTGACAGTACAAATGAGGGACCATTTCCCTTGCCAGAAGTGGAATTCTGTATGAGCAGTCTTGCTTCTAGGTTTCAAAACAAAGTCCTCATTAGAGTTGCTGAAACAGATACGTAGAGTGTGGTGCAGACTCTGAGCTAGTCTTAACCACCAGATCTGCAATTTACTTGTCAAGGCTAAGTAATGTTGTATAGACCAACATAACTGCAAAAAGAATAAGAACAAAAGGTTCACATTTAGCTGGCTTGCAGACTCTCGATCAATTCAAATCTCAAACAACTAGTAGAAGTCTTTCACAGCATTTTGATTTATCTTCTATAAGCAGATAAACAACACAAGGTATGTTTTTTCCCCAGTTTTATTTAACACTTCTACACTCACATTCTTTCTCTACCAGGTTTAGCATTTTTCCCTTGTGAGCTTAATATGAAGCCCTCAGGTGGGTCATCAGGATTTAAGTAACTCCTACACCAAATGATTGTCTTCAGCTGATTTTTGAGGCTGAAGTTGGGAACTGGCCCTACACATCCAATCATCCAACTAACCTGGACCGCCTATAAGAATGTTGTCTATACAAACTTCTGCTTTTATAGGGCTGACAGGAATCCTATGCATATCACTAAGAGAACTCCATATTTAATTGACTTCTGTTCTGCTCCAGCAGAGCTGACCCCTCTGCTCACAGTCCTTGACCCAAGTAGGCTCCAGCTTCACTTCCCTCTAGGCTCACAAGGTTGAACTGGCATTTTTAAGGGACATCAAATTAATCTGCTTTCACTTTCCTGTTCCCAAGTGGTTTTCAGGTATGGGTTGTCTGATCCTTCTTTTAACAAGTTGACCTTTCCAAAGCTGTGGAGAATACTGTTGTGAGATGTTTCACTATAAGAAACGTTCAACTTCTGTCATCCTTCCAAATAGGAAGGATTTCTAGGTTCCCTGGGGAAAGACGTCAAGTTCAGTGAAGGGGAACTTGGTTCTAAACTATTTTCAATGCAGAGTCACCTCCCCTATACGAATTTTTAAAAAGTAAAAAGAAAAAAGCACTGGAAGACAGAAAAGATAACTTTAGCCTATGATAAAATAATCATGAAATAACTAGAGCCCTGAATTACCTACTATTGCATGCACAGTACTTACTCTCAGCACTTTTTTATTCATACTTAATTATTTTACATGAAAATATCTTCAAGGATGCAAACAAGAAGAGGTGCATTGCAAGACATAGTTTTCCTCTTCAGAAATACAGATCTGCTTCCAGTTCCTTGCTTTGGACATACTTTAATACACACAGCTTACCCTTGAGTCAAACAGGGAGCTAAAGGAAGGATTCCTAATTCCTAAGTGTTTTAGCTCCTGAACAAAAAAAAAAAAATGTCATAACGTATGGAAACTCTAGTATTTGTGCTACTTTTTAACATATTGCATCTTCATAAAACATCTTTTATTTTTCCAAGCATAGCAATTGCACAGATCAATATGATAGTAAAGGCATTACAATAAAGCTGTGAAGATGGAAGAACTAGCACAATAGAAAGGTGCTATAAGAAGAAAAGGGAAGAAGATTGTTCACCTGTATCAGAAGATTCCAGGTTCACAGGGGAAAGCTTCATCATTGAAAAATCTCCAGAAAGAAATCCTTCCCCAGTGGCACTCAGCCATTAAATGAGGTTTAAGAGGGGTGGAGCCTGGCTCCTTCTGGTCTCACAGATGAATTACCTTCACCTGTGCTCCCATGGCTGATTGGGTCTTT
>JAOWBP010001760.1:35563238-35573959 GCA_028571105.1 Tragopan temminckii | reverse complement strand
ATAAATTACCTTCACCTGTGCTCCCATGGCTGATTGGGTCTTTTCCCCAGGTGCTCAATCAGGGGTTCAGGCTGTGACTCAGCAGTTCCCATACACCAAGTCATCTTAAGCTTTTATTCATTAACTGAAGTATTTTCCCACTTCTATGCATATCAGGTATCACCCTGTCTTGTAGATCCATAGACTGTAATAGACCAAATATATCCCAATTTCAGCATTTAACTTTCCTAAATAGCCTTCTGGGAGCAATGTCATTCAACATACATACGTGGTAAAAGTAGTATTAGATCCTATCTACACTAGCCTGGCAAACAAGCTTTAAAACCCCATAAGACCATAGGATGAGAGCATATTGTAACTAAAAAGTTATAAAACCATGTTAACTACAGAGACAATAAGAAATAATTCCAGTCGTGTAAAGAAGGAACCCTAAATTCACTGTTCAACCTCAAGTGAATTTGCCATGACATAAGTGTCAGTGTTCTGAGGTCTTGGGCAAGTTTTACATGAACACAAAATTTCCTAGGATTTTCCTAGTAGCACAAAGGTGCAGTGAAGGAAAATGATGCTTAGACATCCTCAAAAGATTTGAAATTTAATAACCACTCAGCCATCAGTATATGGATGTAAGAGTATTATTAGTCTGCTCAGGAGAAAAAGTAGCCTTTAACTACAGATTCATATTGTTATGAAAGTCTTTTCTGGTAATTAAGTTTTGGCTTTAAAAGAAGAAAATGCTATTAGTACAATGAGAATCTCATGCTTTATTTCCTTCCTGTTGTACCAATGTTCTGCGTCAACCATTGAAAAGGTGGGAAGCTTTGTGCGCTTGCAAAGATAATCACTAGCTCTTATGGATAACCTCATAAATGTGATGGCCTTGTGATGAATACAAGTGGCCTCAGGGGTCACCTGTATGATCTCAACTATCTGAGTGAGTTTCACCTCTCATATTCAGGAGTGGAGAATAAAAACAAAGCTCTAGCAAGCTGGACTTGTGTAGTCAGCAAGGAATGGCAGCTTTGCAGCTGAACACAACTGATTCAGTTAATAACTTTTGACCACGTACCAACAGCTCATGTACTTCCATTAAGGCAACCACGGAATTACACTGTTAGTTTGTGTAGTGTATCTCTAGTCCATTAACACAGAAGCAAACAATATCAGAGGAGTGAGAATTTCTTTGCAGATGGCATAAACCCTATTATACTAAGAATGTTTTGTTCTGCTATAATTGCATTGATATAACAAAGGGTGAGATCTAGCCCTTTTCCAGACAAGGGCATAGCCAATTTTTCATAAATTAATGTTCTCTCATTTCCCCAAAACTCCTGAAAAAGTATTCCACTTGATGTTCCATTTTTCTAACTTTAATGAGTGGAGATGGTTGCTCGGGATGTGGAGGGAAGGAAATCTGGCAAGAATTGGGAATTAAAAGGAATACTTACAGTCACTAGATATCTGGAAGCTACTTTGCATTGGCTATCTTTCTGTCTCTTCTCTTCCCACTCCCTCCTTTATGATTGTTATTTTGACAATTGACAGTCATATGTGAATGTTATTTTGCAGTGGTTTCCACAACAATCCTAGTATGCTTAATATGGAAATATACGTTCTTAGGCACGTTGTTCAGCAAAGATGATACACGTGGTTATCAAATATCTCTAATTTGTTGTCATCTGATTTTAGCACCATAATGATTGCTGACCCCTGTGTCATCTATTGCAAATAGAGTTATATTTGCTTCAGCTACTTTAATTGTCAGTGTGCACAATTTCAGCTTTTAAACTGTCCTTTAAACTTAGCCTTATCTTACTATTTGCTCTTTTTCAATTTTTCTACTGAAAATCTTTCCAGTGCCTAATGTCTGAAGTAACTGCTGACTTAAATGTTCTATAAATAATTATACACCTATCACTTCTACAGATCACCAGTAATAAGTCCTATCTTTGAATCTTCATTCAGCTTCGTTAATTGGGGCTTGGAAAATATTAATTTTTTATGTCAGGATGTTCTCACTTGAGCAATAACTGATGCAGTTTCTACTAAAACATCACCAGCTTTGCCATAAGCAACAATAAAGCCTCACAATAGCCTGCTGAATTAAAAAAAAAAAAGGTACTGGTTTAGTTGTGGAAGTGGATACAGATGGGCAGTGGAGCAGAGTGGCTAATTTAGGCTGGGCTGAGCCTACTGGTTGGGCTCGAGTTAAATTCACAAAATAAGCACACTGCTATTACAAAGTTCTTCCATTCGCTTACTTCTTTCTGAACTCCTTGTTCATCTGATACCCATTTTCAACCTCTAACACTCAAAGACTTAAAAGTGAAATATCCAACAGGAAGACCTAGATGCTGCAGCCTCTAGATAGGATCTCAGGTTTTGGGAGATTCTGATACTTGACCTTATTCCGCTTGAGAGGAAGGCAAGCTTTTCATCCCCGGATATTCCAAATCCAACCAAACAGAAATTTGCAGTGGTATGGAGCCATGGAGCTGCCATGGAGCATCACACATTGTGACATTCAGGAAAGCTCTCTTAGGCCCCATGTTCTCAGCAGATGGTTACACCATTGGAACTCACTTGTTGGGCTAACTGCACAGTGCAGATTTCCAGCAGCTTCAGTTTACATAGTTTTCAAGGACAGCAAAAATGCACCTCTATGTATAGGCAACACACATTACTTGGTTGAAATGAAATTTGCCTCAGAAGATTTTTAAAATCGATGTTAACTTGCATTAGTGCTATCAATTAGCACATTTTGAACTCAGGCATAGGACATTTTGCTTTCAAATTCTATTTGCTCCTGTAGTCATTTTATTTGTAAAGTGACACCTGTAGGCACAAAATATTATTATTTTTAATTGATTTCTCTGTTACACAAACCAACCTTCTGTCAAATCTCTTGCAATAGCTTACAAGAGAACAGAGGAACTAAGGCTGCAATGTAGTTTTGCCTAATATATGCAGCACCACATGAGGGTCAAGTCACAGCTGTTTTCACTTCTAAGTATGACTTGCAACAAGCTGCTTAGTCCTTCAGTTTCTTCCCCTCTCCTGTACAAACCAAAGTAAGAAGGCTAACATCAACTCAGCAAAAGCTCAGATCAAATGTACAAGTAGTCCCAAGGATTTCAGAGCTGAATTTTCATTTAGGTGATGCTTTTGTTCATCTACAGAATATAACGTGGCCCACCACGTTGCAATGCTCTTCTAAGTATCTTTGCTGCATCCTAATGGATGCAACAAAGCATCTAGGAGTCTAAGAGTCCAGCTTCTAGGAAAGGTTCATTGGGAAATAAAATTCTAGCTTGCTGAAAATGGTTGGCCTGGGCAGTCGCTCTTCCAAGACAGAAATGAAAATGTGGACTGTGACCACAATGTGAGACTCAAAAATAATCAAGATGAGTTCGGGTACAAACTTGCTCTTTGTCCAACCTGGACAAGGCTAGATTGACCATCCCTTGTTATGACTAAAACCTACTTTTTACCCACAAACTGAAAAATGTTTCCCAAAACTGAAATGAAATGCTTCCAAAAAAGCACGACTAGCAGAATCTGAAATACCAAAAATACAAAGCAAAATTAAAAAGCAATAAAAACAAATCCTGCATATTGTCGTATGTATCATACCAATACAATTTTTCTCTGTTTTAATTTACCTTGTTCAAGTGGTAGTTAATTCCAATAAATACACAAAGCCCAGGCAGGCTGCATCAAGATATGCTCTCCCTCTCAGAATCTTTATGTCTAATTCAACGTGTGGAATAAGAAAATGAAGACAAAACCTCTCCCTTCTTCCCGTGAAAACATAGCTACTTTTCTAAGGCAAAACTACTTAAGTAATATTATTTTTTTTCTGCCAAACTTTCTGTTCTTTTACTTAAATACAAATTCCCATTGTCTTGGAGTAGCAACATCTCAAGCACTGTGTTCAGTTTTGGTCCCCTCACTACAAGAAAGATGTTGAGGCCCTGGAGCATGTTTAGAGAAGGGCAACAAAGCTGTGAAGGGTCTGGAGCACATGAGGAGCAGCTGAGGGAACTGAGATTATTTAGCCTGGAGAAGAGGAAGCTCAGGGGAAACCTTACGATTCCCTACCACTAACTGAAAGGAGGTTGTGGTGAGCTGGGGGTTGGCCTCTTCTTCCATGTAACTAGTGGTAGGACTAGAGGGGTTGGCCTCAAGTTGCTCCAGGGGAGACTGAGGCTGGATATTAGGAAAAAATTATTTTCTGAGTGGTCAGGCACTGGAACAGACTACCCAGGAAGGTAGTGGAGTCACTGTCTCTGGAGGAGCTCAAGAAATGTTTAGACATGGTAATAAAGGAAATGGTTTAGTGGGAAATATTGGTGGTAGATGGACAGTTGGACTAGATGATTCTGGAGGTCTTTTCCAAGTCTAATTATTCTATGTTTCTATGATCTCTTAATGAATACAAAACTGACTTTGAGATTCTAGGAGAAGGCCATGCCAACTTTATCTTCACAAAAAGTAGGTGCAACGCACCCGTAGCATAAATACAAGTAATGCCACATAACCTGGAAGAGAAGCATGCTGTTACTGCAAACACGGAGTTAAAACAGGAGCTTTACTGCAAGTCATTTGGAATACATTGGTTATTTATTAATTAGTAGAGCCTGACTGTGATTCTTTTAAACAATAAAACCATCTTTAATCAATAGGAACCCTGAACGCTGTGTCTGGAGCCCACAGCTGCTGCTGTGCTGCAGAGAATTTCAGGGAAATAAATGCTCAGCAATTTTCTGAAAAGCAGCATCAATCTATGACTTTCTGTCTCTAAACCTACTCACGATACTACTTCATATTTCACTCTGAAATCCTTGACTAAGTGGAAATAATTTTATTCCAATTCCTTGGTTATGATGTATTAGCATTACTCTGATATTTGTAATTGGCTTTTGGAAGCCTTATCACAGCTCATGCAATCTCATTAAAAAAAAAAAAAAAAAAAAAAGGTAAGATAAATACAGTAAAAAACTTACAGAGATGGATGGAATTGAAATAACAAGAAATTGGAATCATAAAAATTGGAATGTGTGTGTATCTAACTAAATGTACCTTGTGTTCCTCATGTCACTGATCTTTAAATTACTGGAAAAATTTCCACATTAAGCAAACATGACCAACTAAGCATATCAAATATTCCTTTCTCTTGTTGCTTTTTTATTTCCTGGCCAGCGTACTAGAAGTCACTGGCTGTTGATTCTGTTCCTATTGCATTATGTAAAGTAAATCTTTCTTTCATTCTGGTTATTACAATAGCAAAAGCTTAAAATAGATTGCAAAGAAATAGTCAATAGGAGATACAGTGCGACACTCACCACTTAATTTCACACTGACGTGTGATGGTGTCGTACAGTCAGATTACCATAAAACATAGGGACTGGAAGAGATCTCGTTAGAAGTTCTTTATGAAGAAGGCAGTACTTTCACAGGATAACAAAGCAGCAGCTTTTTTTTTTTTTCCCCAAGTATCTGGTAGAATATTCTTTTGAGAAACTGTGATAAATATCTACAGTTCTTGTTCATGTTATTCTTCTCTGATTGACTCTAATGAGTCTCCATTTGTCTTGTAAACTAAATACTTAATCACTGTGTTCAGAATGACATCAAGTTATTACAGAGTTCAGTATGTTTAAAGCGAAAAGCTATTAAGTGGCTGATTTGCAATCCTGCAGGGACTTCAGAATCTGTATTAAATAATACATAATTTATATTTCAGGATTACGGAATTGGCTCCATCTGGCTCTCTGCAGTTTATAAAGCAAGTTGCCTCATTAAAGTTTCCAGCACTGACCACTGGTGGCCTCCAGCAGAATTCAGTCAGAGACACAAAATGCTCAAAAATGCTGCTTATCAAATTCTAGGAGGTGGCTGCAAAACTCATGTGATAAGGGAGATGCGGGGAAATTTGGGCATGCAAAGTATCAGGCCTGATCTTGGGAAACTCTGGCTCACCTAGTTTCCCCCAGAAGGCTTAGGAAGGGAGAGACTTCTGCAACTCCACTGCCCTGAGGCAGCTTGGCATGTCCCCAGTCACCCCTGAAAGGAGCCAGGTTTAGGGCTGGACCTCTGATGCTTGTACCACGGTGTCAGTGGCACTGCAGAGACCAGATGCTCTGATTCCCTTCAAAAGTCAAGGTATCTTTAAAATTCAGACTTTAATGATATGTCCGGACCTACGGGTGATGAAATGCCCCTCCGCATACAATGAATGCATGGAACTCTGCCTTCATTTCCATGGGACTTAAAACTGCAACCAGATTTCAAGCTGCATTCTGCTTACATGGGAACAGCAGCAGAGCTGAGTAAGAAAACAGATACTACGATTTCCCTGTTCTCCCATCTGCCCAGACGGACAACACCAACTGTGCCATGTTTCTGTTTAAGTAATTACAGATATCCCAGACTGTTAATTGAGGTTAACCATCTTTTAGATTTTTCTTTTTCTTAGACATTACTCTTGGTCAGATGTGAGTGTAATAGCAAACCTGTTAATCAAACAAAAATGTCAAATAACAGGTGCCAAAGGGTTAGGTGTGGAGCCACAGAACGGTTTGTGTTCATCTCTAGTGTCAATCCCCAATCCTTTATAACGAATAACAGATTAAAAGTTATCCATCAGTCTGTCTACCTTCCTCAGGTCCCTCAGTGATCCCTGAAGCCAGAATCTCTCAAAGCAAAAGGGGAAAGTAAGAGAAGGAAAGGGGAAGGGAGGGAGAGAAGAAGGAAAACATTTTGCATGCATTTTGTCCATGAGAGTTGACATTTTCTCTGCTGCAACATCTGAGTCTTCATGAAAGGTTTGACTGTTCTCTGAAATCAAAGAGTGTGGTTGGTCTTTCCCTGAGGATAACAAAGGGAATCTAAGAGAAAACAAAATGAGGCTCTGGAAATGAGGCTCTGGAAATGAGAGGGCTGTTTGTGTCCTGGAGCTATTTCACTATGGCAATCGTGCATTAGACCTCAGAAGTGACAGTGACAGGCTGCTCACTGAAGGCCCTGCAAATTGTGTAAATGAAGTTTCTTAAGATATGTGGGGTCTGGAGGATACTTGGGGCAGGGCCAGCTGTGCCCTCTCTGCAGGACACCTGCACCGTCAGTCTGAACATCTGTGTGCCTGGGAGATGAGTGCTGTTTCTGCTTTGCCTGTCAGTTCATCAGTCTCTTTCAAAAATGCATGCCTCAGGCACCTGGTAAATACCTGAGAATCTCTGCATTGTTCTGAACATGAACGTGTAACAGCTGGCACAGAGAACTGACAGCACAAGAAGTCTGGACAGGCAACTTCATGATCACAGCTTAACCCATGCAACAAGGGAGGTGGACCTGTGAAGGTCAGTTGGGCAGAAGGGAAGCACTCGTGATGGGTCAGCTCTTCCTAACCCAGGAAGCACTGTGCCTCTGCTGGAGCACGCATGGTTCCCTTGCCTGCAGCAGGACCTGGAGGGAGGGAGGCCTCTCCCCAGCACTGACAGTGATGAGTTTTGCTCAGTGGTGCTATACAGAAGTAATCTAATGGTGGGTACCCACTAGGGTGCATCAGGCTTGTTTATGGAGGTGGTAATTATCACATGGTAACTGCTGTGCCTGTAGCTCTTGCTAATTTTGTTTGGGCTTCTCTTCTCTGATTTGCATGTAGAGCACGGATTCCTAATGAACACAATTGTGTGAGTTACAGAAAATTCCATGGTAAGTAATCTGCCCTTCTCCTGCATCAGGCCTCACTGAGCCTGTACAACAGAACTTGTTATCTCCAAAGCACAAGTAACCGAAACCCCTTCAGAAAAGCATTATTTATGTATATCAAGTCTGGGTGGCATAACACAATTGTACGTAGCAAGGAATTCTTATCTGCAGGGAGGGAAGGCATGAGATGAGCCTCATCAAGGAAGCTGCCCAAGTAGCAAGGCAGTCCAAATTCAGGATAAATATACTGTTCCTTACCACTGATTGCTCTATTACTGGGAAAGTGACTGTCAAAGTCCTGACATTTTCCCCTGCATCATCAGTACCATCATCAGGCAGCAATAACAATGTTAGTGGCGCCGCTAACCTTCTGCAGCCTTTGCGTAATGGTGATCAGAGCCAGATCCAAGCAGAGCACAACTGCCTGAAGTACATCCACACCGGAGCTGAGAGCATCCAAATATAAAAGGACATCTCTTTGAAAAGCTCCTTTCTCTACTGCCAAAGCCAGCAACTGCTTTGCTGCTGCAGACATTTGTGTTGTCCACATTTGTAGGCCCCACAGACCTGCCGCTGTGGTGTGATGGGGGCCCTACTTTGTTCTGACAGGCAGCAAGGATCAGCTGAGGCAGGAATCTGTGCTGGAGCAATAGAGAGAACAGGAGCTGTCCTCAGAAAGGGGACAGACTGTGCTCTGACCTACACACCATGGAATACTTACACATTGTGCATAAGAGCAGACAGACAACTGGTAAAAAAAAAAAAAAAAAAGCTAAATCCCTTTGTGGAGCTGACTAGTGTTTTAAAGCGCTGAGACTGCACAACCAACTTCCCTGTTTATTTAATGGTGCAGAAAAAAATAAAACTCATCTTCCCCAGGATGTATTCAGTTTTCAAGGCTGACAGATTCTATTTTGCTTAAGGAAGTAAACACCACTTTTCAGAACTGAAAGCAATTCCTAAGGTTCCCAACATACTTCTGTTTACCTCTTGTATTTAAATTGTATGAGTAAAACTCTCAGAATTACATACATCCTGATGAAAAGCAATTGCCAAGGTTGGTAATTGGCTGTGAGTCATGGCTATGGATAACCATAATCTTTGGTCTGAACTGGTGCTACCATTCATCCATCTGCTCCTTTGTTGTCCTTAGAGAATCCTTTGTACATCACCCTGAAGTTCTTTGCATAAGTCAGCCAATTGTTTTTCAAAAGCCTTCACATCATCCTAGAAGTTATGCAGCTGGGATTATAAATACCAAGTCACAGTAGTTGTATATATTGCCAATATATTTATTACAGCAAGCTGAAATACTAAATGTATTGGACAAAGGCCTGGGCACCCTGCTCTGGGTGTCCCTGCTGGAGCAGGGGTTAGACCAAATACACCAGGGGTCCCTTCCAGCCTCAGCCACGCTGAGATTCTATCTGTGATTTATTTCTAGTTCACCTTTACTTAGCCTCCATCAATCATTTTCTCATTCAGTAGCAGGATTTTCGTTCAGCGTGCTGCTGGCTTTGCAGCTTCCCTTCCTCCCTCTCCCATTTCAGATGGTACAGTTTCTCCTCTAAGTTCTAGAACTTTGCAGCTCCCTCACATCGCTTACATTTGAACAGAAGGCTGAAAAGTATATGGAAGCTGCACTGCCTGCTCTGCTGTAGAGGTCAATAGTTTTGATTTGTCTTGATCTGCTGACTATTTTGCAAGAATCAGCTTGAATGTGTAGCATCACACTGTGAAGGCTGAGTCTGTGCTACTTCCTTCTGCAGCTGGTATTTGCAGTTGGCAGCTTTGCTTAAACTAATGCATTACATTTGAACTGCAGAGATTTTGTATGTAATATATTTTGTCTCCCTAGGCATTATTTGGAGATATAAAGGAAAACATAATTTATACTGCAATAAAAAAAAAAAAAAAAATCAGGCTATTGATTCAAGCTTCCATTAAGCCTGTACAAGAACCAGCAATGCTCCCATTGCTTCTATTTGAGCTTTCCTTGCAGCTGTGGAGAGGAACAAGGAATTAAAATAACCAGCAAACCCAGCAATCATTCATCTGACAGCACAGTGTAACATTATGGATTTTATGTCTTTTTTTCTCATGTTGCTCTTGCTCCCAAGATGACAACATCCAGAGATTTTGAGAAGTCAATTGTTCTAATTGAGAACTGTATTCATAATCAAGCTGTATTGGTGTTCTTAATTGCAAACAGACGTGATATCATATACAATGCATACACAAGCATATACACATACAGAAGTTTTATAATGTGCTCTTCGCTGTTCTTATCAGAATATTATACATAATAAAAGTCAACCCCAGAGAAAATACTGGATCATCACAGCACTCCTTGAAACATGGCCAAAAATACCAATGCACAACAGATAATTTCTAGTCTTCGAATCATCTTCCGCTCAGAAATGTATGCAAAGTTCTCACTGAATCAAGAGCAGGATTCATCCTGTCACACACTTCAAAAAAAGATGTAAAGGTGAATTTCAGCCAATCAAAAGTCGCCAAAAAAAACCCACCTATCTCAAATTTAACATAATCACACACTCCCTAAAATTAGTTCACCCATAAACACTAGCATATTTAAAACAGCAGTGAACTTATACTTCTTTACAATAAGTACCACATGCTGCATCCTCTGCCTTTTCCCTTCAGAATTTGACATTTTTGATGTCAAAGATCAATTTTGAGTATTTCCATTACGACAATAATGGTACAGGGAGAAAGAATAAAAGGATAACTTTTTTAGTGTTGATTTTTAAGGCTATATAGAATACTCTAGATCTGATGCATTAGTATATTCCTTGACTCAGAAAGGAAAGAAGTTTGAAAGAAAAACCCTCACTTTATTGAAACGCTGAGACACTAAAATGCAGATCATACCCAATCTCATTTATTAAAAAAGAAAAAATAAAGAATTCAAATTTTTAGAGAGGACTTGAACCACCCAAAAAAAAAAAAAAAACAAACAAACCAACAACAGTACTCTAGAATGG
>JAOWBP010001760.1:35509897-35525192 GCA_028571105.1 Tragopan temminckii | reverse complement strand
GGGCCCTGGGCAGCCTGGTCTAGTATTAACTAGACTAGGATTAAATGGCGAGGCCGGTGGCCCTGCACGTGGCAGGGTGGTTGGAGATTTATGATCCTTGTGGTCCCTTCCAACCCTGGACATTCTGTGATTCTGTGAGTGTTTTATTTGCAGCACAAAGGCATCCAGTGCTCTTTGGAGCACTATGTTTTTCCAGTAAAAGCCTCTTCTTTCTAAAAGCCGTCTATTGCAGTGCACGTGTGGAACTTGGCCAAAGTTTCAAAAGTTGACCGAGACTGCTGTGAATTATGCTGAAAGATTTTGCTGTATTTTTCTATACTAGTCCCAATCTGAGCGCAACTTTTATCCTCCATGGTGTGCTTGGATAGTGTTCTTGTATTTATAACAATTTTGGGTGATCAGCAATTAAATTCATGTGCAGATCAGAAGTAAATGATGTCATAACTATTATGACTTTATTCCACATGCGACAGGAAGTCTTCAGTAATCACCGGTTAGTCACATTATTGCTCTATTAAATATGACCAACAAGCTTTAGGATTTTTTACAAAACGCATACTGTTTCCTGACAGCTTCTTCTGCATTATGATTTCTTTTTTGATATCTTTTTTCTTCACAGCTAAATGGCTTGGATGATCGATAAAACTTAGCTCGAGATTTGGGAATTACAGAAGAAGGTACTGCGGGTGGTCCCCTGTTGTTGGAGGTTGTTAGAAAATGTCAGCAGAAAAAGATATCAGGCAATGAAGAAGTAAGTGCAGTTAATGTAATTTCTTTCTTCGTAATCCTTTATTTTTATTTTGTTGATGAGAAATGAACTGAAAAACACATTGTTTCAACCCTTCCAAGTTAGTATACTAGGAAAAGCTTTCAACATAATTTATCAGAAAACAATGCTGAAAGTTACTTTTCATGCTACCCTTTAATTTCTATCCTGCCACAATGTACTAGCGTAGGGTGAACCCAGAAACATGATACAAAACATTCTACCTTTTTTTCCTGATTTCTAGTGTGATTAGTTAACACCTTTAATGATTATCTATTGTATCTTTGTACTTCTGGATTTTTCAGGTCTCAGTAAAATTACAATTGGCTTTTTTAAAGCTTTGTTGCTGTTCTTATAACAAATATTTTAAAAAGCTAAATGTATGAAAGTATTGAATATCTTAAGGCAATGAGAATGCTATTTTAATGGAGTATATAATAGTTATTAATTAAATTAATGGAATCAAACCAGTAGCATTTTATTAGTATTTGTTGTGATCGTGGTTTGAAAGAAAATCCTCTGCACCCCAGATATAGTTGGTCCATCAACCAATTCAGAGGTGTTTGTCATATTCTTCCTAACACAGCAGCATAGTGTCACAGCTTGCATACTACAGCGTGAGCAGGAACAGTAGTCTTGTTTCTGCTGGATGGTACTATGACACAATTCAATGTATTTCTGATAAGTATTTATGTGGCACATTTTAGGTTGCCCAAGTCCTAAGTGATGGCCTGTGCTCCACATCAAAATCGTCTGATGGAAGATCAAGTACACACCCCATACCGAGTAAGGTAAGATGGTTTGTATGCCATGAAAAAGTATACAGGAGAAGCAAAACAGTGGACTCCAGTGGTACAATGGAATTTACTTAAATAATCAGCGGTTTTCTTTCATTTCTCTTTATTATTACTACTTTATGCCCAGATACCAACTTATAAAGGATTTTGTAAGTGGAAGAAGTGTTTGGATTAAAAGTCTGAGTAGGTAAAACGCCTGCTCAGAGAATATGCTAGCCTGTGTTTTGTGCCTTCCTTTACAGGAAGAAAGAGTATAGAACCTTTTGAGTTGGAAGGGACCCTTAAAGGTCATCTAGTCCAACTCGCTTGCAATGAACAGGGACACCACAGCTAGATCAGGTTGCCCAGGGCCTGATCCAGCCTTACCGTATCTCCAGGAACAGGGTTTCCACCACCTCTCTGGGCAGACTGTTCCAGTCCCTCACCACCTTTATGGTAAAATAACTTCTTCCTTATATCCAATCTAAATCTCCCCTCTTTTAGTTTGAAACTATTTTCCCTTGTCCTATTACAACAGACCATGCTAAAGAGTCTGTACCCTTCTTTCTTAGAGCCCCCCTCCCACTTTTAGGTACTGACAGGCTGCTATCAGGTCTCTCCAAAGCTTTCTCTTCTCCAGGCTGAACAGCCCCAGCTCTCTCAGTTTGCTGGGGAGGTGTTCCAACCTTTGGATCATTTTTGTGGCCCTACCTTATATACTAACAGATTGTTTCTGCGCAGCAAAAAGAGTTGACTTGAGTTCTTACAGAGTAGGCTCTGTTCATAAGCACTTCACTGTCCTTTCCACATTCTGAGAATATTTGACTGTTCTGTTCTAAGTCCTGTACCTATCTGATTGGGTACATAACAGCACGTGAATGTCTGTGAAATACTGTGGGGCTTCTTGTCTTCTTCTTGGTCAGTTGGCTGTTTGCTGTTTGGGACTGATAAGGATACAACTGCCTTTCCCTTGGGTCCTGTTGCTTTCTCTTCAGTCTCTTCCTGTTAACACAGAAACTAACATCTTGCAGACCTTTATCTTTCATTACATTTGACTGGAACAGTTTGATAGGTCATGAACTTATGGAAAAAATGTGTGGCACTGATAGGGGCACAATCACTTGTTTATACAAACTATATAACAAAAAAAAAAGTCTCAAGTACTCAAGTTTGTTAATTGATGTAATTTGAGCATGTTATAAGTTTGAAGCTTTTTTTTTTTTCTCCAAGATAACTGGAAGCAGCTTAGAAGCTTTCTAACATGTCACTGAAAGCTGAGAAATATAACACTTCATGGGTGTTGTTGTTATTTGATCTATTTGGAAGAGGGGAGTGATTAAGATGAAAAGAAAAAACAGTTTGGATCTGCTTCATTTTATTCCATTTCTTCAGTTGTGTGCCATGCAAAACCTGAGAATGATACTGTTAGAAAAGCAAGCTTCATTTCAAGACTAAGTCACAATTGCTGTTTGTTGATTGTTTCTTAAACAGCTGGTTTTTCTGTAATTGACCTCTCAGTGTAATTCTAACCATTTCATTTTTGCTATAGGAGAAAATAATTCTTGCTTGGCCCAAGCTTGGGGGAAATAAATCCAAATGTTAATTTAAATATCAATGTTAGGTATGAAGCAACAGTATTACTGAACTACTTCTGTCTTAGGTTGATGTTAAATTAGCCAAGAAGTACTAAGAAGTACTATTGAGGATGAGATTACAAGAGTCATAAGTAATCCATATTGCCTTATATATACCACCTTTCACCTTTAATTTGTGTGTGTATGTGTACACACAGATATCTCAAGGTTGATCTGACCTGAAGTGTAGAATGAGTTTTATTCATTTGTTTGTCCTTCATGGAGATTTTTGCAATGCAGTTGTTAACTTGTACCTATTTGGTAGTGGTTGCAGCTAGCCAGCCTGACACACGTTAGTTAGGGGCAGATAAAAGGAGACAAGCAGAAAGTGTAAAATCTTAAGCCTTTTAAGTGAAAGATAATAGCTGATTTTTAAACAAAATCAAAACAAAAACATCCCACAAAACCACCTTTGGTCAGTGCAGCCTGTATGCTGCTTATTTGGAACAAACAACATTATTGGTTTTGCTTCAAAATTGTTGCCGTTGTTGGTGTGTAGAGTTTGTAAAGTAAATAGATCTTCTCATTGCTTTCATTTTCATTTTATTGCACCAGGATGATATCTACATAAGTTTAAATGTTGTTCACTGGGCCACAAGGTTTTGCAAAGATAAGAGTTGAGCTGTATTATCTGACCGTACTATATATAGAGCAGTCCTTAAAAGCATGAGTATTTATAGAACTGAGCCCTGAGCATGATTGGAAGACTGGAAGTTACCTATTCTTAGATACCTTGTTTGTATCGTTGTAGTCATTACACTTTTTCCCTTCCAATACTAATTATCTGCAGTCATGTTACACTTGCTGCTTGAAACAGTATTACTTCATGGATTGCCATTTGATGCAGTTTTTAGCTTGGTTTAGAGGCATTCTCAAGTAAGCAGGTCTATCACTGAAAATTGAGAATCAGGATATGAACCCCTGTGGCTTGTTATGTTCCAAGCCATTTCAACTATGCAATTTACATTTGTAGTCTTTTAGTGAAATTGCAATACAGGGCAAGCTTTCTTTTGCATGAAACTGAAAATATTTTTGAAGCTAGGTTAAAAGTTTGTGTTTTGTTGGTTTTTTTTTTAAGATGGTGTCATTTACATGAGTTTAAATTGATTTCTTTTGGAACTGGTGACTTTAATTCAAAAGAAATTGTTTATAGAGGAGTTGCAAAGTAACACTAATAAACAAATCGTGTTACATGCTTTAAAAATGTATTCAAAGCTAGAACTTAAGAAGTAGCATGTATGTAGATTTCTTCATTTGATAATAATCTTTCAAAAAGGATTGCTCTTTTAGTAGAGCTCATCTAGATGTAAAACCATGCAAAGGATAGAACAAACTTTTTTTAACAGACAGTAACAACAAAGAAATGTTCTAAAGTGATTTAAAAACAACTTTTTTCTGTTGTATGATTTCTGATGAGTACAGAGGAGTGCCAATAACATCTAAAGAACTTTTAAAAAAAGTAGTGTTTGGTTAATATTATGATACATGTATACACTGCTTACAGTGTTTTAAGAAATAAAAACAGTTTATATGGGCTTTCTTGAAGAGAAATTACCTTTTCTTTCAGTGAGGACTGTTTTCTTTATCTTTCAAGGTTACTGAAGCTACTCAAAGTGATACGAGCGTCTCGTCAGGGGAAGCCAGCAAAAGAAGCATTCATTTTCTGCCTAATGAAACAAAACTAGATCCTCAGTTGCAAAACAAAGACTTAAATACCAAAGAAAAAAGCGATCCAGGTGTGGATGAAGATGATACAGAGGGAGATTCTTTTTTTGATGATCCTATACCCAAACCAGAAAGAACTTATGGCTGGTAAGTGGTGTGGAGAGACATAGGTTTCTTTTTTGCTCAGTATGCTTGCACACCTTCAGGAGCTAGCTGGCATTCGATTGCTCACCCTTTGTAAATGCGAGTGAACTATTTTGTTTCTGAAATGCACGTCTCTGATCTCTTGAATGTACCAGAGAGAAAAACCTGTATCGCTCTGAGGTGCATCAGTTATGCCGTATAATGTCCCCAGCCTATTTCTTTTGTGGAATGGACATGTGTGAGTTACAGGCACCAGTGTTTCTTGTTGCAGTGGAGCTGCAGTTGTGACCAACAGTAAAAGAAGTGAAAAGTGAGAAGGGTGGTGCTTTAGATATTTGTATAACTTTGTAAAGAATACAAAATATCTGGCAAATATGTTAACTGTAAGTGTAAGTAACACTTCCTCACCACTGAGGGTTTCCTCTTCACACCGCAATTCTTTTTGTGTGCAGTTCTGTTTTCAACAAGTTGTTTTTTCTGTGGCCAGATCTGATCATTGGTTCTTGCTTCAAATGGTATTGAATTGTACAGTAGTTTTGTTACAAAACTCTACAACTTATCTTTGGGTGTTCTTCTCAGAGTTGTGGTTATTTTGGAGCTTTGTTTAACTATCTACTGAGAAAAGCTGGAACATTATTTCATGGTGTTCTTTTGCTGTTTCTTTATAAAAAGTTACTGGAGTCTAAGAAAAAGGTTGTTTGTTATTTGTTTTTCATTGGATATATATATATAAAGAACAGATTTTTTTTTTTCTTGAATGGCGGTCATTTTTCTGTGGAAAATATTATATGTCACAATTTGCCCTACTGCGTGAGTTCACTTCTCCTTTTCCTTATTGGAATTATCGTTGCATTTACTCTTTCTTATTCAAAAGTGTCGAGTAGCTGTTAACCAAAACCTAACCATCGTAACACGCAGTTGTGATGCCATGAAATAGGTTTAAATGATGAATATTGAAAATCTAATGAGGATTTTTTTAGTGGATAAACTCCCTTTAGGAAAAGTAGTAAAGTCACAGCCCCCTGACAGTTGTACCCTCATAACATTACTGTGATTTAGGTCTTAAAATAATGTTCCATAAGAAAGCTTGTTAAATATGTAAATAGTAGTAAATGAGTTAATGACTAACTGTAACAGAGCTGTTCTTTTTCAGCCTGTTGCTTTTAGTGTCCTGGCATCACCTCTAGAGGAAAAGAAAAATAAATAGGTTTTTCAGATGAAATAAATCTGTTTGTGTTGTACTAGTGCTCCTGAATCTGAAATAGTGGTTAGGAGGGACACCAGCATTCATTGGTTTACAAAAAGCATAAGTTCTTTTGCCCCTGGAAGAAGGATTCTTTGTAGAAGGAAGGTTGCAAGCAGTTAGTAACAGTTGATTAAGAGCTGGCCCAAGATCTCACTTGCGCAAGATCTCTGACCCGTTGTTCAACATTTAGGTGTTGAAATTACATGGTTTTTGATGGCCTAGATATAATGATACAATGAACAATTCAGATGATATTGTTCAATGTTTATAGGAACACAATCAGAATAATGAACAAGTCCAGCAATATCAAATGTGAAAATCATGGTCTCTTTTTTAATAACGGTTTCTTTATTCTTGTTTTGCAGTTATTATTATTTTTTTTTCAATTTGTACTTGATATTTCAAATATATGAGCAGAATGAGTAGTAGCCAAGTGAACTTTAACTGCCAGTGGTGAGATCTATTTTGCAATAACTGAGAAGTTTCCCTTCTGTTGGGCTGAGTGCTCTTGAGAATTAACAGTTTCATCAGACCTTAAGCTAAATCCTGACTTAAATCCTGACTTGTGTCTGAGTACATCTGAATCTTTCTTCTTTTGACTTTGTTTACACGTGTATAATAAAAAACCCTTTGTTAAAAATGATGATGCTAAAGAAGGTATGGGAGTTCTGTTGGAGAAAGAAGTCAGACAGAAGTCTTTGCATAGATGAGAAAGTGACCTTGGTGAATGTCTTGCTTGACATTTGTGCTAGCTAATGACTGTTCTTAGACTGCAAAATGGCTAGTCTTTTTTTTTTTGTTCCTTTTGCTGTCCATATGGCTGTTCTAATTTTATGACAACTGAATAAATAACAGAAAAGAAAGTCACTTATATGCATTTTCCAGCTCTGTGGAATACTTCTTTGGTTTGTTCTAGGAAAACTGATTCCAATAAAGCAGGAGGTCTAGCATCCCTTTCTGATGCACCACCTCTGAAAAGTGGATTAAGTTCTCTGGCTGGTGCACCTTTGCTAAAGGAGCCTGATGGTAAGTTTTCACATCTTTTTGTATTTTGGTGAACGTAGCAGATATTTCCCGTAACATAATGAATAGTCTGTATATTCAGATATAAGTTGCCCGTATGTGGCCCCCACCTGTTTGGAATGTGCTTTTTTTTTAGTGCTCATTTCTGAGCAATAGCATACTGTTTTTTGGTTTTTTTTTTGCCAAATCATGGCACGTTGACACATCTTGTATTTTGGAGCACGAAATATCTACTTCCATTTTTTATGTAAAGCAGTTTACAAGAATTCAAAATCCTACTGTTCATTTTTAACTTTTTACTATGTTATTTCCATGAATTCTATAGAGATATTTAGGGTGATTTGCAAAAGACTCTTGAATGCTGGGAGATCGGCTGTTGTTGTTGTTTGTGTCTTTAAATGTTAGCACAGTTCAGACCTGAAAGTTGATTGTAATACTACCATGATATGTTGTAAAATCATATAAAATTACTATAAAATAATGGTTATTATAGGTCGTCCAAATGGGAACTTATTGTAGTCATGAGCCAAATTCCTGTTATGGTTTGGTTTGGTTTTCCTACAGATTTAAATAGAAATTCTGTTTTGAAAGACCTGCGGTTGGTGAATGCAAAACTGGGATCTTTAGAATTAGGTAAGTAACAGCTAAGCATGATTAAGTTTTGACATTTTCAACTCAAAGCTCTGGCCCAGCCTCCTAGAGGAATCTGAGAAAATGAAATATACATAATGAAAGAGGATCTTCATCTCCTATTATTTTGTTGGAAAACACTGAGAGACCTACTGGAGTTGGGAGCAAGATCAGATCAGAAGAAATACAAAGAAGTGAAAACTTTCGAGTTTTGTATGCAGATCAGTATTCTATGCATGCAACAAAAACTTGATTTATTCCATTTGGACTTTTCTAATATCAGATCATGTATTTTGTTGTCTAGGTTCCTAAGAAAAGAAAAGTTTTGAATGCTTTTTTTTTTTAAAAAAAAAAAACAAAACAAAACAAAAAACAGAAGTTTTAATTCTTCATTTGCATTTCCTGAAAAATAAAGTTCTTTTTATTAATACCTTCTAAAAATTGTTTAGGAAATGGAGATGATGACGAGTACGCTGATGACTTCAACAGGTAAGAGAGAGATGATATTGCAGGAGCACAGTATTTCATACATTCTAAACGTATCCATTGACATACTTAGATTAACTCATATCCCGGCTAATCGTTAGTGCTGGACCCTGCCAGTATCTCTGAACTCCTCTAAACTTTAATTTTTTAATAAGTATAGTTAGAAGTCTTTTTAAGGAGGAATAAAAAAAAGCAAAATGCATTACTTTGATGTAGGTCTTAATGAGTTCCTTAAAAGCCTGATGGTAACTTTAAGATACTGTCTAACTTTAAATTGCTTATTAACTGGTTTTTCTTTTCCTAAACCATGCACTTTGAGATGTTTTACTGCTTAATTAACACTACTAAGCAATTATTCCATTAAAAAAAAAAAAAAAAGAAAAAGAAAAGCATCATGAGTAGTCAATAATAAATATTTAAGAGCTTCATCCTTTAATCAAGATGTTAGTATTGTAAACTATGGGACTGAGGCATAAGCAAGTATTTATCATGGCTCCTTCTAGGTAGATGGCCTTCAGTTATTATGGGTTTTTAATTAACTTTGTATTTAACTTGCTATGAATATAAATGTAATGCTTGGACATTTGAAAAGAAAGTTTTAATTCTCTTTCTTCTCAGTGCCAGCCATCGCTCAGAGAAAAGTGATATCAGTATTGGTGAAGAAATAGATGAAATTTCTGTGGAAACAGAAGACTTGAATGCCAGTGATAAAGTATGATTCTTTTGAATGTGTTCTTTATGTTTTTAACTTCCTAGGAAGGAATGTGCTGCTATCATGGGTTTCTAAGTTATTTCTTAGTCTTGTTATTTGTTGTGTTCTGTATTTTTACACTTAGCATTCCTGCCAAGTTAGGTACTATACTGATTCAATAACAAAAAGAATAAGGGTTTCGTAGCACAGTTCTGTTTCTAGACACGTAAAACAGATTTGCTGCTGGTTTAGTATCCAGCATAAAGAGACCTTATCCTTTATTTGAAGATCTGTCTATGTACCTCCTGGATGAGTTGAAGTCCCAATGAAGGGACCTGATGTGAAGGATTTTGTGAAATAATGCATTTTTTTTTTCTATACGTTCTGAGCTTTTGATTTCATTTGTTTTCTAGCTTGAAGACATCACACAAGACCATACCATTTCTCAGTTCAGTGATGTTGCAGATTATCTAGAAGATGTGGCATAGAATCGGACAGCAAAAACGTTTCATTGTGCTGGACTAGAAGACTACTGTGGACTGTTGAATTCAGACAATCACTTTTTGCTGGAACGTCCACTCCCTATTTGTGCCTTGTTTAATAAAGACTGCAGGTGGAGAGGGCTTCTTTACAAGATGTAAATGAAATGATGTGTTCCTGTTTGAGTTTGATATTGGAATTACTTTTTTCATTTGGTTCAGCCAAACCTTTCACAGCAGGAGTTGGATGTTCCAAGCAGGATGCCCATTGCTGGCAATGGGCGTAATAAAAAGCAGTCTACAAGAAAACATCTACACGGAGTCATGTGGCTTTATAATGAACTTGCACTGTTATTGTAACAGCTTGAAACGTTTTTAAAGATAACCAAAGCAAGAACCTTCAGAGGTAGTGCTTCAACTTCTGCTTCTTTTTAAGAGTTTTGTCCAGTCAACGTGTCATAGTAAATCTAGCCACAATACCTAGGCGCTCCAGACTTACTTGAAACTACTGTTTTTCAGCCTTTTTTGAAATTTGGACTTTTTAAAAAGACTTATCAAGTTGAGCATATCTAAATTTAGCTTAGTTTAGGAGCTAAATTTAGTACTTATCTTAACTCTGAATATTCTTGTTTAAATATGTTTGTCAGACCATTGATGTTAAGACCTAAGCTGTTTTTATGTATGATAATTTCAGTAGTGTTATTGGTTGTTAAATCATGAAAATTGATTATATAAGGATCCACAAATCATCAATTTTTTTTTATTAATATTATTCTTTTTTTTAAGGTTTTTAACTGTGTGGAAATGGTTTGTGGAGCTGTTATTGTTGAGGGGTCTTCCTTTGCTGTAAGCTCATTTCTATTCCTGAAAATCCTTGCTGTGCAAAAATGGGCGCCAAAAAGTGAAACCACTAACTGTTTTTCAGATTCTGATTGCCATAGAGAAATAAATTCAGATATTTAAAGCACCATACTGAAGAAATTATCAATGCTAAGTTCTGGCTAAGAGCAAATTTCAGTGTATTCATTATATTCTTGCAAAACAGAGTCAGTAATGGAAACAGTGACAGTTCCTTAATGATGCCATTTTGCATAGCGCTGCTGTAATATATAGGTCGTGGACATTTATAGTACTGAAACAAGACTTCAAAATGTGCACTTTCTGAACATTGTGAACACATTTGGAAATTATACATGAATATAAATAACTTATTTTTTTTTTCTTTTTTAACACTTTGTAATTTTCTTTTTCCAGGAAAACTGTTGGCCTCTCATTAGTGGCCTCCTCAGAAGTAGCATGCTAAACTAAAGCCATTGGTTAAGTAAATAGAGCTGCTACTAGCATTGGATGCTGATTTGGATCTTTCTTGCACTGGGCCAGCAGGCATGGAGCAGTGCTGGAAAGTTAGGCTTTTGTAGTACATAAATAATCAGAAGAGGGGAGAAAAGTTGTGCCTTTTATTTATGTGCGCCCCAAAATAAGCCAGCAAAAAGCACCAAAATATTTAGTCACCTTTAACTTCTGACTTTGTGCCATGTTGTAGCAGCTTAACAGGAGAATTTTTTTTTACCCTGAAAATCAATGTGCCATAGGCTTCAGATAACAACGATATTGTAAGAAATAACATACTGTGTGTAAAAATTACTTGAACTATGGAGAAACATGTCTCAAGATACTACATGTTAAAAGGTTTTTTTTTCTGATTGAAATCTTTTTAAAGCGAGCAATAACACGTCAGAAGGATGCAAAATTCAACTTGAACACATGGGAACAATGAATTGCTGACATTCATTTTTAAGGCGTGTGAAATAATGTAATCAGTACCATTTGCATTTTTTTTGTGTCTTGAACATGGTTTCGTTACCTGTTAGCTGTAGGATATCTTGCAATTTGTCATACCCAAAGAAGCTAAAACTATTAAATTATTTCTAATTGCATATGGAAATGTGGCCTTTAACTAATTAGATACTTTAAATGTTAACATGACTTCTGTTAACAGCAAAGTGTTTTCTCTTTCCCTGGGGACTGATTGGAGACCTTGCACTTTGATTCTCATTTAAGGAAATGCCAAAAAGTGGTAAGTCTCCTGTGAGGTTTTGCTGAATTGTGTATAATAACTTGCAAAATAAAGCTATTATGCTGGCTAAATTGTATTTTTGAGACTTATTGAATAAAAAAAATGATCTTAATATTTAGAAAGTTTGGGAAGCCCTGTAGGTTTGGGGGATTTTATTGAAGAATGTTTTTTCATTTGTTTTCCTCTCCAGAGTCAGTCTAGTCTGCAGCTAAGTGTGTGTTCGCGCTTATGTTTCTTTTAAGCCCAGTGAATCCTGCAGTTTTTCATATTGATTCATAAAGTCTGAGTTTTTGAGTATCAGCCTGAGTTGTCAGATATCTTATGATTCAGCAGAGAGGGGAAAAAAGAATACTTCCTTTATTGGCAAAATTTTGTCTTGTTTAGTTCAATTGAGTTACTTGAACATGACTGACAAGTTTAGCTCTCAAATGCTTGTTTTGTTGTACATTTCAAACCATCTTGGTATTCTACATTTGACTCCTCAGTTAAGGACGGTTGTGTACTCAACTTCTTCTGCACATTAGAAATAACAACTAGAGCCCTAGAAGATGAAAATGTTCCTGTCTGCTGTATTTCTTCTATCTTTTCCCAGACCGCTTTGTGAACAGGGAAGGAGTTGTCTGAGAAAGGCACTTAAAGTTGGTCTGTGCAGCTTTGCACCAATAGGTTTGTTCAGAAACATACATTGTGAAACCCTCAGACACTTTAATCTGCACAACAAATCCTGGGATTTCTGTGAGAGAAATAACTGGGGACTAAGCTATAGCTGACACTATTACTGATGGGACTGTGGTGATGATGACAGATGATTAAAAAAACAACACCCTACACCTGTCTCAGTTCTTTGTTGTGAAGTTGCTGTGTTCCACTTCACTTTTTTGTTTTTATTTTACTCTTCTTTTTTTTTTTTTTAAGTGAATGAGAAACCACAGCACATCTGATTAAATATTTCATCATAAGTGACTGTTTCCCCAGCTGTAGTAAAAAACCATTCTCAGCTATAGGCTATTTTGACAACATTGTTACCTGGATCACAGAATCACCAAGGTTGGAAAAGACCTACAAGATCATCCAGTCCAACCATCCCCCTATCACCAATAGCTCTCACTAAACCACGTCCCTCAACACAACATCCAAACGTTAATCAACGTCAAAAACGATTATCTATCATCTAGCTCTTCAGAAGACTTAAAACGCTGCTGTAGATGACATGTGAATTGAGTGCTGATGGTAAATAAGATTTTTGGTTTTTTGCATTTTAACACAGTAATTGTCACTTGTATAAAGCATTTCTTTGTAACAAAACCAAGCCTCCTTTCTGGGAAGTAATGCATTCTTGGATAGTTGAGTTTGATTATAGACAAGAGCTGACTTAAACTTCTGTTTTTAGTATTGTCTAGACTGCAGGAATTGAATCTCAGCAGGATGACTACAGAGTTTACTGTTTGTTTCAGAAGTGCCAGATGTTTGATAGATCTCTCTTTTTTTTTTTTTTCCTTTCATTGTTTTCATTGTAAGATAAGGTCAAAAAGGAGTTAAAGCATAACGGGTACAGTTTTGGTAGACTTGTGATTTCATTCATCCTGCAGCAAAATGCTCTACAGACCTAGATGTAGTCAGGTATTGCATAACAGAAGTTGCAACATGACTGTCCTGATTTCACTTGGCTACATGATGTCGTTTACTTAGTTTGAACCTCTGAGAGAACTGCAATGAACACTGAAAGTGTCAGTTCCTTTGTGTATCATAAACAGTACAAAATTCCTTTAAAAATGAAAAAAAAAGCCTCATGACCTCATGCCCTCATGCATGCAGTTTCTGTTTTGGGGGCTGGAGGTGTGATTTCTAAATACGGAATAATAGGAAAAATACATAAGCTGTCATTATATGTAAAAAATGTCACTTTGAACGTGTCCATACACTTGAATATTTACCTGTCAGGGAAAAATGTGGTAATTAAGTATGGGAAGAGGATGGAGCTTTGCTCTTTTGCATAAAACTATCTGAGGAATGATAGATGAAGCTGAACATAAAAGCTTACTTTGGGGAGCACTTGCTTCGTGCAGTGAACTGAATGTTTGCTTTTAGTGTTTTTTTTTTTCTTTTTTTTTTAGCTGTTTTAGTGTGTTATTTGTTCTAGGGGATAAGAAGCTTCTCAAAAAACTTTTCAAAGCCTTATAAGCAAACAGCAGGAGAAAAGCTGCAGACCTCATGCTCATGAGCTAAATGAAGCACAGCAACGAACTGAAAGACAGAAGGAGGAGTTGAACAATGGGCAGGAAATCTAGTGGGGCTGAAGCAGCTGTGCATCAGGTTTCAGTATGTTAGGATCAGCATCCCTGCTGCTCCCAGCATGCATGAGGTGAGAGAAATACAGCCACGTACTGAGGCTTGGAAGCTTTTGCTGAGCGGTGAGGAGGAGTGTAGGCTTGTCTTCATCTCCGTGCTTAACACTGCGACTGCCATGAGCAAACAGCAGTAAAGGAGTTGGTGGAAGAGGATGGACAGAAAAGCCATAGGCAATGTGGGAAACCAATATCATCATCAAAGTAATGATGGTGACAAGACAGGATGCATGTACGGAGGGGGAGGATCAGAGTTAATGCTTGAGCAGAGCAAAGGTGATTTCTGTGAGAATGAAAAAAAGGTTTTTCTCGAACTGCAGATGTTTATTTGGAGAGATGGACTACAGAGGGTGCAAGGATACCGCTTGAATATATCTCAAAGGGTTGTGATAGTGGATTGAAATCCAGCTGGTGACAAGTGGTGTTCCTCAGGGCTGAATACAGATCAACAAACAGGATGGTAGGGTGCACTGCATCTTCATCATGCTCACAGATGATACCAAATAGTGGGCAGCAGCCAATTTGCTGGAGGACAGGGTTGCCATGTGGGGAAAGAAATCAGATGCTGAAGATGGAGCTGGAGCATGTGAGCTGGATCTGTGGAGATCTGAAGCTCTTCTGCCGGTAGCGGAGAAAGCAAAAGCTGCCTCTTCCCCAGTTAGAGGAACTGTCTGTAGAACAGTTGGACTCCTTTTAGAGGTGTTCAGTATAAGGACAACAGACAACAGTCAAATTATATTGGAGAAATTTCAGTGACATTTATGCAATAAAACAAAAATCACCAGGAGAACGGTCCAGGAGTGAAGCAGGTGCCTGTGGAAACTCCCTATTTTCCATCCTTAGAGGTTTTAAAAACAGCCTTGGGCAGCCTAATTGAGCTTCAAAGTTAGTTCTGCTTTGAGCAGGAGACTGGACCTCCAGAGAGCTGTTTCAGCCTAAATTATTCCATTATTCTACTAAAACTGACCTTTCTATCGTTACTATGGGGAAAGACAGAATAAACCTGGCTGCCTCCGTGCATGCAAATTACCTTGTTTTCATGTTGAAACTCTTTTGCAACAGAGCGCATGCACACACTAACTGTGCTGCGGAGGAAGGCCATCATTAGGCATAAAGTAACTTGATGTCAACTCCAGAATGAGATCTTTTTATAGAATCATTGATTCATTAAAGTTGGAGAAGACCTGTAAAATCATTCAGTCCAACCAACATGCCACTAAATGATGTCCCTCAGTGCCGTATTTACCTTTTTCTTAAATGCCTCCAGAGACAGTAACTCCACCACCTCTGCAGATGGGCAGCCTGTTCCAATGCATTGCCACTCTTTGGAAGA
>JAOWBP010001760.1:35492457-35507392 GCA_028571105.1 Tragopan temminckii | reverse complement strand
CCAACCCAAGCTATTCTGTGATATGATTCTATGATTATGTGTGCCACCAGCCAGTACAAAAGAGACGTGGCTTGGTGCAGGAAACTCTCTGCATTGCCAAAGTTGTGTTCCCTTCCATGGGGATGTGACCATGGTCTTGATAATTAAGCAGATATTGATTTGGGCAATTCAGAGTGGTGAGTAGCAGACAGAGGGATTAACCTGAATTAAAAAAATCAGTAAATCTGAAAAAAAAGTCAGCAGCACATTAGAGAGTGGCTGTGATAAGCGTTTTGAAGCAGAAAGGCAGAATCCCTTCTGCAGAGAAAAATTTAGGAGGTGTACTTTGGTTTTGGCTCTGGTGTGACACATCATAATGGTTGTGATGGAAAACTATCTGGGGAAAGGATGAAAATCTGTATGCCTGCCTGTAGCCGCTCATATAGACTACATGATCTCATAGCTCTGGTCAATTGTGTTTTTTTTCTTTGTGGAACCCTACATCTTACTGGGTTGATGGCTCACAAAGTGAGCACAGCTTATTTGCAATGCCAGCCGTGCACACAGTTGTGCTGCCTATGAAATGCACTGTGTCTGGGGGCAGCCACACAAATGTCACTGATTCCCCTCTCCTTGTTCATGGAGGGAGCAGAGCTGCAGAGGGCCTCTTCCTGTGCTGCAGCACCTTCAACACTGCAGCCAGCAGCAACAGCTCCGCCTGCTTTGGCTCTTACTCTACAGAGCTGCTGAGATTTGGAGCACTTCTGAGAGAGGAGCTGCTTGTCTCTACGTCTGCCTTTTCTCCCTTTGCTTACAAATAGCATTGATGCTTCCATTCAGATTTAGGGCCAAGTGAAAGTTAGGAAGTATGACAGAGTGCCGTGCATCTCCTTCAAAACTTGCAGTACCTAGCAGTGACCACTGCAGCTCCCCCACAGTGTGGGCTTGGAACTGAAGGGCTACATCTCTGCAGTACAGCTACAGACCTGAAAGAAAAATGGGGTCACAAATATAGGCCAATTACCCATGCATCACGGAACAGGAAATCTTGCAGAACTGTCTTTTTTGTTTGTTCATCTCCCGGTGTGGTTTGCTCTTGTTATCTTTGAATAATAATAATTTTTAAAAAAGGATGTATCCTGACTTACACTGTTGTATAACAGAGCTGTTACTGGTCACCAAGGATCTGCTAGACCTGGGAAGCAAACAAAACACTATCCAACTGTGTGGTCCTTTGCAATAATAGCATCTATACGTTTTGTTGCCGCTATTGTGATTTTACTCAGGTCTAACTGGTTTTCTTTGCACAGCAGAGTTGATTCTCCTTAGGAATTCTTATTACTTGATTTTCTTTTAGTGTTGCCACAAAGTGTTGGGGGAGGGAAGTGAAACAAACAGTATAAATAGGCAGGAACATAAAAAAGATCGTTCAGGTCAAGCACACCTAATCAGCTGAGCTTCCTTTCTCTCTCCTCAGTTCTACCAGTATAGAGTTGAGAAAGTGAGCAGTGGTGAGCTGACCACACAACAAGAGGTGGAGGGCTTTACTGAGTAACAACTGTCCCTTTCCTTCACCAGATTTCATTCTTACCTGAGGGTTTAGTCTAAAACCACAGAGGTCTACTGCTTGCTACCAGCCTGTGTCTTGAGGTTATTTGGAGTGTCCTTAGTGAACTAAGATTGTTGTTCTAACAATCAAAGCTGTAGAAATGCAGAGGCATCTCACACAGTGGTGAATTTGCCAGGGCTTTGGGTGAACCAGAAGTTTTGTCACTTGTGATACTGACCATCAGTGTGAAGTGCCAGTGGAACTGTCCCTAGCTTGCCCTTCAACTGGTCACCAGGCTGCACCGGAGAAGGGGATTTAATGGTATGTTAAACTTCCCGAAGTGAATGACAGCAGGGATGCTGATGTATCTGAGAATCTTGTGCAGTGGAAAGCCTCACACCCAGATGAAAATATCCAAGAACAAACTTATATCCAATCTCAGTTAGAAACAGGACAGAGGAATAACAGAAAATGGAGGATCCTCTGCTGTACATTTGGAGCCTGAAGGGTCTATAGTGAAGCAGTGTGTGATCAGTGATGAAATCCCAGTGGAACAGTGGTGAGACTCACTTTGGGCTGTGTGGCGCAGAGCATTCCTTGCTCTTAGAGGCATATGGTGATGTCAGAAAGAGGATGGGATGTTTTTCTTCTTCCCCCTATTTTGACAATCACAAGAAGGTAAACAGCACTATTCTCAGAACGGCCCCCTGCATTCATTAGTCCTGAAGCCTGTCAGACTGGGAACTCAACAATGTTAACCACACCATAGGTAGCCACAAGAAGGTGGCTTAAAAAGTCCCTTGACTGATTGCTTCAAGCTTCTTCCCCTTGCATATGGTCCATTTCCTCCTTGTTTTCCTTCCTAATTTTACTTGCCTGCTTTCTTGCATTTATTCATGTGTTTCCTATTGGATCCCTGTCCCTCTGTTGCCATCCCCACGTTGACCATGTTCATCTGTTTGTAAAGGTCTGATTTTGGAGCTCCAGCTCTGAGCAGAAAAGCCAGCTGACATCTGCTATGTAGCTCCTGGAGAGTTAAGCAGGCAGCAAGGAAGCCTGCACTTCTGATGTTACATTAAAGATGTTGTGGGGAGGGAGGAGATGCAGGAGTCAGGCAGACTGAGATACTAAGCTTTCAGGAGAGACTGCTAGGCAGAACTGGATGCCCTGAGGATGTGCTTAGAAACCCTAGTCCTTCAGACTCTAGTCTGAAGTTCAAAGCATTTGAGTGGGATGGAGACAGAAGAAATCTACTCTGAGAGAGCATGCTGACAAGTGTCCTGGGGAGGAGATCCTACCTCAAAGCTTCAAAGCCATGACATGATTATTCTGAGGGACAGTAAAATAAGAAAAAAGTGAGGATCTTGGATGCTAGATCCTCTAACACAAATTGAAAATGGTTTTGGATCTTGCATCAAAGACAACAGAAAGAGAAAAGATGAAAGACATTTAACGTAGGATGTTATCACCTCAGATATAACAAGATAAAGTTGGAGACAGTGAGCAATCTCTGCTTTTATGATTGTTAAAAGAAGCAAATCTGATAATTGTCTTTTCCAGTGACTAGAAACACAAAATTAAAACTTCATCAAAAGTTATCTGAAGCCCTCTCTGAAACAAGGCACACTTAGTAGATGACTTAGAGCAAATTGTAGTCTCACAAAGCTTCTTTCTTGTTTATTCAAATGGCAGCTTCTTCTCTAACACATGAAGAAGGGAGCTGTTAAGAATAAAATCTTGTGCTGCCCTCACTGAGTTGGCATCTTCTACAGCAGGAGCTCAAAATAACTTTTAACCACAGATCTCTCTTTCTTGTACAAATCTTTCAATATTACATTTTGCCTTGCCTTTTGCAGTCTTTTTTGCACTCAGCTATGATGGAAAATGAAAATTAGTGAACACAAAAGTTACTTCAGTCATAAGAATACCCACAGGGAAAACAGCAGAAATACGAGCTTTTCTAAGCACTTTTTGCTGCAAGCCTCCCACTTACTTTCCATTTTTCCCATAATCGTCTGTGCTTGATCAACATATTCTGTAGTCCTACAAAAATGGATTAAGAACTA
The DNA here is from genome assembly GCA_028571105.1 of Tragopan temminckii. Taxonomy (NCBI): domain Eukaryota; kingdom Metazoa; phylum Chordata; class Aves; order Galliformes; family Phasianidae; genus Tragopan; species Tragopan temminckii. The sequence goes on along the minus strand of JAOWBP010001760.1, from coordinate 35,503,798 downwards.
TCAGAAACCCAGCAAGGCATTAGGTCTCGTGGAATTTAAGCACAATTTACCAGATGTCAGTTTCTACATGTAAGATAGCTCTGAAATCCTTTGATCCTTTGTATCAACTCAACTCAGCTCCTAATGTGCTTAATGAGGCTGAATCAACTTTACATGCCTGAAGGCTTCTCTGCAGCTCTTGGCATTCACTTTCAGCAGACGCAGTGCCACATGGATGTGAGGGGTAGGCTCTGAAGTTCAGCCTTTCCTTCAGTAATGTCTTGCCCTGTGAAGTGTTTACCTGAGTAATGAAACATTACAGCTGATGAGGTAATAGCAAGGAGAAAAATTACTATTGTAGTAACATAACATAACCAGAATTTGTTTTTTTAGTAACTAACCCTGCCTTCGGTTCCACTTCTGTAAAGTCAGGGGAACTTCTGAATTCTGAGGTGTAGTACACCGTTATCAGACAGTAGCATCTGAGTGACACAGGACGCGAATCTAGTAATTACGGTGTTGCTTCTTCCACAGTTACTCTTCATTAACACCACTAACTAGGGCACCACAATTCATGCTCTTTCATCATATTTTTTTAGATTAAGCTTTTTTTAAGCATTCCCGTATTATCACTTCAGGACATCCAGAAACCTTCTGGCTGATCTCAGCTGGTAGCAGGTAGCAGGCCACAGCTGAGATGTGATGGTTGTCACATAAAACTACTGGGGAAATTGCAGCAAAAATCTTGTGTTCTTTTGCCTGTTTTAACCACACTGAAGCATTAACAGCAAGGATTCTCTGGCAAGTGTGCAAGCTAACCTCCTGAACACATTTAGGTTGACTATAGAACTCTGTGAACTCGTACATGAGGAGTGCATCCTGTTGTGGAGCTAGGTCACGAAGACACACTTAGTGATCTGGCCTGATGTGAGTGCCAGTCTTGCTGTCAACATGATGGAAGCCTCTCTCTGTTGGATGAGGAGAAGAGGACTCCTGAAGCACCATCTCCTCTGCTCTCCGTGCCAATCACAGCAGAGCAGGTGTGGTGGGCACACAGTCCATGTTGTGCCCTGCCAGGAAGAGGCCACTGTCCCTCCAGAACCAGGCCAGCGTGAGGGCAAGGGGCCGTCTCCATGCTTTGTGTTTCACTGTGGGTTAGTGTGGAGAACACTTACCTTCCTGGGTGAGGCCTTTCCCCTTATTTGCAGAAGGAGTGGTGGTAGAAAGTGCAATTCTGGGCAAGGAACACGGTGATATAATGTAAGTATATTATGCCTGCGAAGTAAGAAAAGAACAAGTCTGCTGGCTCAAGTATTTCCAGCTGAGGCATGATCCTGACTCAAGTGAAGACTAGCGAGTTCAGTTGAAAACGGTACAAAATAAGGTTTTGTGAGAAAGGGAAAAAAAACAGGTCTGTCAGATGCACCTCTCTGGAGGGGGGGGGGACTATGCTGGGGCATGTTAAATTCAGTTCCTCCTTGTCCCTCTTTCTAGGAGGAAGCAGACAGCCAAGATTTTTGCATGAGGCCACAGAGACCAGTCAGAGGGAGCAGCTGCAGATCAATGTGAGGGTATCCTAGATGGTGATTCCTGGGATAGGCACTAAAGCTTCAACCCTCTCGAGGTGAATGATGAAGCAGTAAAAATTTTGATGTCTTCCAGCACTGGTTAACACACTGGGAGGAAGCTGCAGTGAAGCAGGAAGTGGTTAATATTGGCACACTTTCCCAATTCTCAATGATAGAGGGAACCAAAACATTCTGCAGAGGAGCAGTTGCCGCCTGTCTTGTTCTCGTAGACATCCTTGTCTTTTCCCTTCAGAATAAAAACGTCTGTGTTGTGCACACAGTGAGTAAGGTGTCCGTGCATCATAAGCAATCTATTTCAGAACAAGACAAATTGATGGTTAGGGCTGTCCTGCACCTGATGCCTGAGCTACCTGGCACAGCCGTACACTGGATAAAGTAGACATTCCCAGAGACCAGTTAAAAATTCTTGAACTTACTGCAGACTGAGAAGTTTCCTTGTCAAGGGCAAGAGCCATAACCAACTTTCTGGGTTATTTTTCTGCATGAATGCCAGAATGTCGACACAACCGAATCTGGCCCTTTCTGCTTCTGGTGCCACCTGGCAGTAGTTACACAAGCATATCTGGAGAAATCATTGACCATTCTTCACTATCCAGCCTGTTGCTCTATTATAGCATTTCAGTGGCTTTAGCTGTGCTACACTGTTCTCCTACATATCTGCCCACAGTGTTATCAGGTGCCTGCCTGAGTGTGGGCTAGATTAGACTTATGGAAACAAAAGGAATGAAGTGCAAAGACACGCTTGCGTTTTCTGAGCAGCACAGAATTAACTAAGAGCATCTGACAATTCACTGCTCCTTTGAGAAAACAATCTGTGATGTATCTCCTGCTACTTGCTTGGATTCCTTTTCTTTTTTCTTTTCCAGTTCTGTAATCACACTGGAAACATCAGTTTTCCCAAAGCACTAACCACCAGTAAGCACATGCATGCATGAGGACCTGGAGATTCATTGATAACAGCAGTTGCCCAATCTTTGAGGGGAATGAAAGGTGAACTGTCCTCTGCTCCTAATCCACATGGAATTCACAAGTATGCTCAAGTCTCTAAAGCAGACATACACACCTCCTGTTCATTGCACTGAGAGCTGAATATCCAGTATGCTTAAAGCTTATTGTAAGGAGAGTGATTTAGACTGTGCTTGATTATTTCACCAGTCCACATTTGATCGTGAAGAGGATCCATGTTCTGGGCACAACCTCCCACCTTCTGAAGTGCCACAAGTGGCATCTCAGTAGCAACAGTTTAGGAACTGCAGTGCCTGCTGTGTGGAAGATCTGGGATGAGATTTTCCTCCTTGCAGAGCAATCTCTTATGGAAGTTTTTGCCCAAGTTATCTTAGATTGTTGCTGGGATTAGTGGTTACATCTTGCATTACGACGCACAAATAACATGGGGGAGTAATTTGGCCTCAGCTGGTGTTTACGTCTTTATTCCCCTTTCTCCCCACTACACAATGCCTCCCTTGAATTCTATTTTTGCACTGTCCTTTTTTGCTTTGCCTTACACCCCTTTCTTACGTATGCTCTCTTCTTTCTTTGCTCAGCCCAAGTTAGGTGACAGTGTTGGTCCGTCTGGGTGATGTGTATGGGTGGGATGGTGACTATCAGACTAACACAATCATGCATTTTTCCCAACAAACAGATCACTTTCTGTTTTGTCAGCTGACTGACAGGAGACTTCTCTCATTGAAGTGGCCAGCCAAGCCCTCCAGTCTGTCTTTACGATAGGGAAAATTGCAGTCCATGGGCTGAAAAGCATGTGCTGCACCTTGGCCCACACAGACTGAAAGAAATCTTTGAGCTGCATCCACAATTACAAATTTCATTTTTCCATTTTATTTCTTGTGGTTTTACATGGGAGCCCGGATCACAGACATTTCAAAATTTCCACACTAAGAAACTAATTGCATAATTAGGTATCTAAGCACCTTTTAAACTCTTGCTTTTAGTGCTTACTAAGGCCGCGAAGGCTACTGCTGTGGAAACAGAGGTGACTGGGGCATTCCATGGTGTGGGGCTCTTATAAATACAGTCATACAAAGAACATACAGCTCTAAAAAGAAATCAGGTCAATGAATTCAACATACTAAGGTTGAAATGTCAGTGCTTGGGAGTACAGTCTGATGACATGCTTTGAGAAACTACATTGGTAGTCATTTCAATGAGACCTGAAACAGAGAGCGCGTGAGTGAGCGAGCAAGCAAAAAAACATTACCACAAAGGGTATCATCTGGCTACAGCATCAAAAACATAGAAATTATGTCAACGACTGCACATTTAACTCTACTTCTCTCTTTGCATGGTGCTTAGAGCATTTCTGATACGGGAACTCACACGTTCTCCACAGCATAATGTAAATTAGTCATGAATTTGGAGGGCACCATTTGCTTCAAAGGGCAGCAGTTATTTGGAGATATTTAAGAATATTTTGTCTTCATTGTAGCAACACATTTCACTTAAAACAATTCAGATCTATTTTAAGAAGAATCTGCTTTTAAGCCTTTCAGTATTGCTGCTGTCGTAAGATCGGTGTAATAATGACATATTTTGTAAGTCTAGTAACGTGGGCTAGGTTTCATGGATTCATTAACTCAGGTGGGGTCAAAGAATGTTGTAATAACTACCTCTGACATGTACATTTCCAGAGGGGAGACATTTCTGTAGACAGCTGCCCCCTCCATGACCTCAGAAAAGACATCTACAAAATGACTGGGTGATGCACAGCTGTATGCAAAACACTGCAGAAGTGGTGGAGAGTAAGAGGTTGGGACTGGTGCTACTCTCTTATTTGGGATTCCAGCAATGAGCATTTATTTTCCAGTCAATGCAATACTTTCTCATGGGCAGAGAAGGTAGGTAATTCAGATTATGAGCTTTTGGCATCTTCAGTCAGTTGCCCCTTTACTTTCACTACTGAATAGCTTCCTTACCTCTATAAAACCATACGATTCCCAATCCTTTTCCAGTCTAGACTTTCAAAAGACCTTAGGCTAGAATGACATTACTCATTGCCTACTTTCTCTACTCTAAGAGGAAATGTAATCTGACATGTAACCTCAGTCTACCAAAGAGAATAAAAGAATGAGCAGCAGTAGATGAATTCATCCATTTCACAGAACCACAGAATCGTAGGGGTTGGAAGGGACCTCCAGAGATCATCAAGTCCAACCCCCCTGCCAAAGCAGGTTCCCTACAGGTCGCAGATTTGATTTTTTTTGTTTGTTTTGTGTGTTGTTTTTTTTTTTCCCCCTAAACTGGCATATTATGTATCCAAATTTCCATTAAAAAACCCCAGAATTTTTAAAATCTGTTTGCTTAAAACTTTGATTTCCATCAACATGATCTTTAGAAAATAAATTATTTTAACAAGCTTTTCTGAATCCAGTGATTATCAACGGGAGGACACACAGCTCTTTGTGCTTCTTCCACGCCTAGTTAGGAGGTAGGCCATTGTAAGAAGCAAGGCTGCCGTGAAGCAGAGAAGTGATCTGAGTATGACTGTGCTCCTCCTTCAGAAAATTCCAGACTCGACGTAAGAAATCACCTCTGATTCTTTACCATTTTCACATGAACCACAAACTGTTTCCATCTTTTTATTTATTTATTTTTTAGTCTCCATTTTCAAATTAAATAGCACATACGTTGATGGAAGAAAACAGATAGACTGTGAGGTTCTACAAATGCAGTCATACATATTGAGCTAGGAGTGAGACCTAAACACTATGCAGCCCCTTAACTTTTCAAGTGCTCTGTAACCATCATTATCTATTTAATCTCATATTCACTCATTTGACTAAACCTTGTAGAAGGCCTTAGCAAAGATCTGTCTTCTCTGACTGGTTTTACAGATGTCCAACTAAAACCTTGGTGAATGCTTGTACTGGGATATTGGGTGGACCTTGGCAATCCATAGTATACAAGAAGACATGAGTAGGTGGAATCAGATGGGACTGAAGTTGAAAATATAAAGAAAAAAGATTAAAAGAGAAAAAGGTTAAGGGGGAAGCAGATGAGTATTACTACAAGATATAATCTTGGAGAGAAACGATGAGGATGAAACTAGAGATTGAAAAAAGAGAAAAATAGGAAAGCCCGAAAACAAAAGAGGGAGGAATAGAGAAAACAAAAAAACTAAATATAGAAGTACCAAATACAGAAAAATGCCAGAGGGAGCAGAAAGCCAGAGGCAAACAGGTGGAAGGCATTTTAAAGAAAATAATGAGAAAACACATTGACAATATGTGATGATAACCTTTTTATTTTTTTTTTAATGAACAGGTAATATAAGCAATCTGAATGTAAAAATACAGTTTACATTTTGTGGTCTGACAGAATGTTGGAGAGACCAGAACCTCAGCTAGTGGCTAGGTTTTTGTATCAGACTAAATTGATCTAAGTTTAACTGAATGAACATGAAAGCAGGAAGGAATGGGGTGCAATATGTGTGAGTATTTTAGAATTAGAAAAACATCCTGAGTCATTCCAGAAGAAACACGTGGATTCTGGAATAACTCATACAGTGTTTTCCTTATGTTTCAATATTTTCTTTCCTTAATTAGTGGTGGCAGAAAACTAACATGTGGTGAGATTTGAGAAACCACAATAACCGTATTAGCTAAACGAGAGTAAATTTCCTTTCAGAGTTCTAACATACAAGCAAAAACTAGCTAGATGTGGGGGCTTCATTTGCATACCAGGCAGATTTTCAAATAGATGTCTTAAAAAGAAAAAACTCTTTCCATTTGCTGCAGTGAGAAGGCGAAGCACAGAGTGTCTGCAAGAAAGGCTGCCTGAGCTTTGTAACTGGGTCAGAAGAAAATACACTAAGGAGGTAAGTTGCGCTAGCAATCTTGTAGTAATTTGGGCATTAACCTAAAAGGACTTAATTCTTCACTTTCTGGAAGACTGTTACTCTTGCTAAATGTTGGATTTATTGCAAGCAAAAAGCATGAGATACATTGAGATTGAAAAGCTCTTGAATATGGAAAAAATTGAGAAATAGTTTTTGTAGTGGATAATCTGAAATTCTGATTTATCTTTTAATGAAACAAGCCATCTCATTATGCCTAGTCTGATTCTGTGAAATACACGTGATAGCATTCAATTGCTTCCCAAGCTAAACTGTTAGCATTCCAAATGCAGGCTGTTGTCTGAAAGAGATGCTGGAAGCTATTACTAGTAGACGTGCTTCTTTGAATACGGAGTATAATCACGATGGACTTGGTTGGTGACATGTAGTGACATCCAATTTTGTAACATAGATAAAATTTCTACTTCCGTTACTTTTTATTTGCTTCTTACACGACTGCCTTAGGCTAGATCTGTCTTTGTACAAAGAAGTTTGTGTGTGAGACTCAGATCCATCTCATCAGCCCCAGAGATAAGAGAAAGAAGCACTTAAAGTCCCACAGAGGAATGGGCCGCCTGCAAATCCCTTCACCAACACAGAATGTGCTCCTGCTCTGAGTGAGCTGTTTTTAACCGGGCTGGGGGACGTGTTTCAAACTGTCAAATACAGTGAGCAGGAATCAGTGGTTTAGTTCAAATAGTATTTAGGCAGAAAATAAGTTATCTGTCTGCAAGATCTATGCTGTCACACATAGCTGTGTTACTACAAGAAGTATAAACACTTCAGCTTATCAAAAGTAAACGTACTGTTTCTCACACCACTTGACAGAAAGAAGAATTAGAAATGAAACTCACATTTTTATTTCCAAGAAAGTTCAGAAAATACCTTAGGAACGTTCATATGAAACGTGAATCATGTTAATTAGATGATTTCTGTTATGACATTTTGAAATGCAAATAACAGCAAGTTAGTGGAACAGTACAAAAATGTGGGTTTCTTTTTAAGTAAAATCCCATGTAAAAGGGATAAGGTGAATTAAGTGGTCCGAAAATTCCCAAGGCTTTAATGATGAAAACTGCTATGAAATAAATAAGTGAAATAAGTGGTGAGGAGCAGTTTGTTACTATGATTAAGGATGTCTCGAAAGAGTCGCAGGGTTTGGGCAGCTTGCCAGTGCAGTTGGTGTGCACCTTCCACTGCATCATTGCTTATACATCCTCTCTGCTCACAGCTCTGCCTCTGCTCTGCCCTTAGCACTAACCCACAGCTCAGCTCTACCTGCTGAGCACTGTAGTGAAAACATAGGTATTCTTCTGCAGCTACTGTGAGATGCTGAACCTGGGTGGCTCCAAAGCAAGCTGGGGCACATGGCTGGGCATTGTGGCTGCTAAGAATACAGGAATGGTCCTACAGACCAAAGATCCTCTCAGGGCCATTTCTTACTTCTGAAGATGGCCAGATGCAAGCACTTGGGGCAGAGAACGTCTGCCTCGTGGCTTCTGTCCTGGGATATCCTTGCAGCTTCCAGGAGTCTGTTTCTACCCATGCCACTGAGCTGGAGGTTTCCTGCAAGCTATTAGGAATAATTACCTCTGCAAGTCTCCTAGATCTGCATTTGCCTAATCTCTCTTTGAACTCTTGTGTGTGTTTTTCCTCTGTAACATCCAGAAGCAAAAAATCCCCCAGTGTGTGATGATATTGTGTTTTACCTAATATTACCTGCTAGCTTCACAGGCAGCTCCCTATGTTTTTTTTTCTCTGACTCAGTAAATCATTTTGCATTTAAAGCCTCCCAGAACTCGTGGTTTTAGAGAACTCTGTCATGTCTAGGAAGTTTCTTTTCCAGACTGCATCTTTTTTCAGCAAGTTGTCCCATACACCTGATAACTGTCTAGCAACAGCCTTGCCTCACCTTATGCCTCCTGAGCAGGAATGAGCAGAACTGTATTATAGCTGTGTGGTGGGACCCCAACAGATTTCTACAGAAGCATTACCGTAACTTCTGCTTTGTCGCTTCTTGCTTTTCTAATCATTCTTAATAAAATGCCGCTACTTTATGCCGAGTTTTGTGGAGATTGAGGTCAGGTGGGATAGCCTCCTGGCTGCTTAAGACATTATAATTTAGTATCAACGCATTTGAAAAGAAATAGAACATCATAGGCAACTAGAGAAGAATGATAGATCTCTAAAAGATGTCCCAGCTACTCAGTGAGCAACAGAATCATATGTGGTAGCCTGACTCCAAAACTTCATGCCCATCTGGTCACCACAGATCAACAAGTCTTTTGACCACTGCAGCAACTCGATCCTATAACTGCAGATGTTATCTTGATTTATCAGTGGAAATTTGTAATGGAAATTATCTTAATGGTCTGCTACTAATGTTTCTCTTCACTTTCTGTCTTTAAATCATCTTCTCTGCACTGAAACTCTTAAATCTCTCTTCCACATATTGAACTTTTCTATACCATATTTCATTAGCTCAATTATTTTACAGATTCAGTCTTAATCTTCCCCAGATAAGGGATGACAGGCAGGACAGCAATAAGAAGTCCAAATTATTTTTTATTGAGTCCATTGAAGTTAGTAGAGTCACAGTCCAGATTGATTTCACACTTTTTTGCTCTATAAGCAGCAAAGATATTTTTTCAGCAGTAATAATTTAAACATCCATGGGTGTGTCAGCACACAAATTAAGACATAAGAAAAATGACATCCTCATTTCAGGATTTTTAAGTATCAATGTGTTATGCTAGTGATTCATGCAAATATGTTGGGATTTAATTGTAGCTGAACCCAAGGGCTTGGATCCAAAAAAAACCCCATACGTATAAGAAAATACTATATGCCTGCTTAATTGATTATGAATGATGGTAACTTATTTCTAAATCCACCCAGTCACATCTTTCTTTCATTTCCTGGTTATGGTTCATGGAACGCAGTACCATACTTAAGCTGCTTGGGATCTACTTGCATTGTGGTATGCTCTGTTTTGAATGAAAATATGAGCAAAACATCTATCATCCTATATTTCTTTAGGATCTGTTAATTTAAGCATAACTTATAAGGCTGCCTGTATTCATGCTATCTGGTGCCTCTAATGAGGTAACAAGGCCCAACTGAACACTCACAAAAACAATTTCTAAAATAAGAAGAAAGAATATACTTTTCCAGTTTTCTCTACAAATTACCTACTATTCTAAATTGCAATCAACAACTGAAGCCTGGAAATAGAGGTATATATATTTAAAAAAATAATGAATCATAAAATGAAGTATTTTCATTTCTGATTTCAATTAACTTTAACAACAGATGTAAACAGATCAAAGAGTCACAGAATAATTTTCACCGGAATGGGCCTTTAAAGATCGTCTTAACACTTCATTTTTAATGATCCTAATGCTCGCTCAGTTTTTTGAAAATAGAATTATTATATAGGTAGTCTCACTCAATTATTCAATGACTTCCCTCTGTCTTGCACGTCTCCAGCACAGATAAGGTTAAATAATTTCCTTTACGTAAAAAGAAGCAAGTTATTGCTTGTCAGGAGGAAGTGGTGATAATTTCAATTTAACTCTGTACCTTTGGCTCTTGCAGTTATTTCTTGTTTTTTAAATCAAAGCATACTTCTATTGAAGCTGATTGTAAATGTGCTTGATCCAGCCATAGAAGAATGTAACAGAGTCGTACAGTATCATCTGACCTACAGACTATTTTCAAATCTGGTAAGTACTAAAATAGATTATATATCATGCATGTATGCATGCTGAATACATAAAAACACATGCATTAGCAGGAGGGTGCTTGTAATGGTAAGTAATGCTTGATTAATACTTTCTGATTTCCTCCAAGTGCTGAGAAATCTTTCTCCTACAAAAATCCATCTTTTTCCTGTCTTATTGTCTTATAATTCCAATTCACCTATTTATACTTAAAACTGTAGTTAGTCTTACTTTGGAGTACTCACATATTGCTTTTATAGCTAAAGGAAAAGTTGATGTAGACAGAGTGGAAAATAGAGGGCTTATATGACATTTAATGTTCAGAAGTATGTGCATAGATGTGTCTGTATGTAGTAGATAAACAATATTAGAACACATCCAACTGAGCTCACTCCTATATGTATGGAAATTTATTTTTGAAAATTCCCTAATATATTAGTGCAAAGTAAAGCTGCCTATTGAAAGACTATCGCAGAGATTTAAGTTGGGAAGTTTATGGTTCTGATTCAGCTTCCTTTGCAGTCAGTGCACCTTCCTAACAAATCTGGTGAATTCTATTTCGAATTCTTGAAAGGAAATAAGCTCAAGAGATTTAAATCAGATTCTAAATCTGATCTCTGCTATTTTAGTTTCAGTTTGAGTCTTTGTCTACCCTCTTGCACCAGCCAGCCTCAAGAGGCTTTTGTTGGTCCTCCTGTGAAGAAATGTGTGGCTGGTGGTGCCCCAATGAATTTCTTAGGGATACAGAGAACCTGTGATTACAGACTTCAGGAAACACATGTACCCCCTTCTTTCTAAACGCCATCACACTCTTTTTATTCCACCTATGCTTTCTATTCAATAATTACTTTCATATCCAAGGAAGGTATGTCTTCCTATTTATTTATTTATTTATTTATCCATTCAACAGTAAAATAACAGTTTCTAAAATAATAGCCTAGACAGGTGTCATGGTTTTATGTTTTTTGGTTTTCAGTATTCCACATCATAACACCATGTAGTGACCGGGAGTTGAAGTGTTAATGCTCCATTTCCGGGTGCCTATCCCTGTACATCACAGAAGTCATGGGATCTGGCCCTTCCGGGTGGGGCGGTCTCTTACTGCCTGGCAGTGGGTGCTGGAGTGTGCTTTCCTAGCCGTTCCAAGCTTTTCAGGTTTGACTCGGTCTCAGGAACTCTCTCTCTCCTATCTTCTTTGATTT
>JAOWBP010001760.1:35465479-35490993 GCA_028571105.1 Tragopan temminckii | reverse complement strand
GATACAAACCACCCACCTTCCATAACTGCACGCCGTGCTGCAGAGATATCCATTTTGTTGAGATACTGTGTCTTGTCGATACAGCTGATGTGATCTGGTTCTTCTTGGAACCCAAGTTCCATTTCTGAATGTTTTTCTGCTTCTTCACATTTCTTGTGCTGTTCTCCCAATCCAACTTTTATTTCCTTTTCAGAAATCTTGGGAGAGCATTTTGAAACTCTTCTCCACATATATTTCCTTCTCAGAAGCTCACTAACAAAATGAATACTGTAAGTACTTAAACGACAAACCATGTATAGAAAGGATTAACACCTAGGAGTTGACTCTTGATCTTTTCCTTTTTTTTTTTTACAGACAGATTTCGGTACAACAGAATATTCTTTTGATACAGACTACGCTTCTCTAATTACAGCACCTTGTTCCAAGTGGGAAGTCAGGAGCTTCACAAAAGCATTTCTGCCAGTTGCATACTCGCTGATTTGTATCGTCGGCCTAGTTGGCAACATCTTTGTAGTGATGACCTTTGCGTTATATGAACGAACCAAGTCCATGACGGATGTGTACCTCTTCAACATGGCCATAGCAGACATACTCTTTGTGCTGACTCTCCCGCTGTGGGCAGTGAATTATGCTGCTGACAGATGGATTTTTGGTAGTTTCATTTGCAAAATGGCCAGAGGTATCTATGCAATCAACTTCAGCTGTGGCATGCTGCTTTTGGCTTTTATCAGTGTGGACCGGTACATCGCAATTGTACAGGCAACAAAGTCATTTAAACTCAGGGCAAGAACGCTCGCATACAGTAAATTGATTTGTTTGGCTGTGTGGGCATCAGCTATCTTAATCTCCAGTTCCTCTTTTCTATACAGTGAAAGTTATAACATCTCCATTAATGAAACCAAAGAGATTTGCGATCACAGATTTGACAAAATGTCTGACAGCACTGTCCTGAAATCACTGCTGCTGTGTCTGCAAGTGGGATTTGGATTTTTTATACCTTTCATATTCATGATTTTTTGCTATGCATTCATTGTCAAGTCGTTACAACAAGCCCAGAATTCCAAAAGAAACAAAGCAATCAATGTTATTGTATTAATTGTAGCTGTTTTCCTAGTTTGCCAGGTGCCCTATAACACTGTTCTTCTTGTGGCAGTTGCAAATATGGGCAAGAAGGAGAAATCTTGTGACTTTGAAAAGGGAATGGCCTATGCAAAATATGTCACTGAGACCATAGCATTTTTACACTGTTGCTTGAACCCTGTACTCTATGCATTTATTGGAGTGAAGTTCAGAAGTTATTTTGTGAAGATCATGAAGGACCTTTGGTGCATGAGGTACAAGAAATACAATAAACGTAGTTCAAGGACAAATTCTGACATTTATCATTCACGACAGACAAGTGAAATTCTGACTGACAATGCATCTTCTTTTACTATATGATACAATTTTTACAACATTGTTTCTGAAGGACTCTGTTCGCCAAGCAACCCAATACAGTCTCACTGTGTCTGTAGTAGACAGTCTTTTGGGGCTTCTCTCTACCTCAAGGGGAGCAACCAGGACTTACAATTCCTTTCAGGAAAATAATTAAGATAAAAGAATAACACCATCCCACAGAAAACTGGAATCTTATTTACTTCTTTGAACATTCATCCTCTTCTAAAGCACACTCTCAGAATTATCAGAAAAGTGAAGTTTACAGAGGAACTCTCCTTGTTTCTAAGAAAAATATCGTATCTTGTCTGTCCTACATCTCTGAAATATCTCAAAAGCACAAAGGAAATGAATCAGGCTATGTCCAGGCTCATTCCACTTACATTTATGCTGTTGTTATTAAGTATTTATACCTGGAAGTCTTATTTAAGTGTAGGTCTCCACTGTATTTTTGTGGTAGATAGGTCACTCTATGGATAATACTAACATAAATGGATGACATTTTGAGCAAAGCACGGCAAAGAAAGCTAACGAAGAAATGAAGGAACAGGTTCCAGGAATAGCTGGAATAGCTGGGCTTAGATGGCAGATCTCATTAATCTTTGCATGGTTTTACCCTCCACCTGCTCATCAAGAATTCCAGAAGCTTATACCAAGGCTGAGGCTGGTGAACACTGACAAAGATATCAAAAAGAAAGTTTAAAAAAAAAAAAATCCAAAAAACCCCAAAACAAACAAAAAGAAGAAAACTGCAAAATAAAGAGCACTGGAGCAGGCTCCTCAGAGCAGTGCTCATGGTATCAAGCCTGTCAGAGTTCAAGAAGTGTTCAGACAATGGCCTCAGAAGTACAGTTTCATTTTTTTGGGAGAGTCTTGCACAGAGCCAGAAGTTGGACTCAATGATCCTTGTGGATCCTTTCCAGTTTGGGATATTCTATGGTTCTATAACTGATACATGTGCAGAGAGATTTTTCTGACATCTAATTACTTATTTTCTGAACTAACAAAAGGTCTTTACTTGGGACATTCTTCTCTTCATTTGACAAAGGATTCCAGTTCAGTGCTCTTTCGAAGCTGATCACCTTGTGACCATTTCTTGGTGTGTTGTTTCTTTGTGTTGTTGCATCTTTCTAGCTGAAATTCACACTCCACATTCTAGAAGCCAGCAAACTGAACAGAAATGCCTATAGTCAAATTCCAACTCTTTTTGTTGTAACTAGATTGGTTGCAGAACTTTCATTTCTTTGTATTTTGCTACCACTCACAGTTTCCAGAGGAAGGGATTTACTAGCACCAAGTATATACGTATGACTTAATTCAGCCAGAATTTTTGACTGAGTTAGTCAGCATTTTACTTACTCTGAATATAGGGATATTTCTAATAAATGCAGATAGTTTTAAGCAGTAGATCCTACTGGAAAGGACTTTCCAGTAGACCCTCAGTGAAATTTCTGTTCATTGAGAGAACTTCACCACCTTGTAACAATATGTGAGGTGGCCAGGTAGACAGGATAAGGAGTTGATGCATATCAAAGAGCAGAATGTAGGTAACAGTGAGAGCCCCATTGCTTTGTGATTGCAGTGTGCTGAAGCTCCTACCAGTTTTCTGCAGTTCTTCTACAATGAGGGCAAATGGATTTACTGTTATGCGTAATATTCCATTTCTGTGGCAGGAATAAATGAATGCAATATGCAGGTGGATGTTTGTCTTGGATTTTTTTTTTGTGCTCATGGCTGAGGAGACAGAGGATTTTGAATCAGTAATCACATCTTTCTGATCAATGCAAAGAGACAAGAACTATAGGTCTGAAGCCAAGAAAAAAGCTTGAGGAATGGTGTTGATGTGGTATGACATGAAATGAGTATTGCTTGTGCTGGTGTAATCCATCCTTGTTTACAGTGCACTGTGACTGACATTCTTAAATGTCAATGACTGGTGTTATAAAGATGTGTCTACTTATCATCACTCAATAATAACTTAGGCAAGAATATGATTCAAAATTATGTAAATGCATATGTGTGCATTTGTTGTATATAGCACTGGTGATTTTTTTGTGTGATAATTCAACAAATAAAAAATGTAACAAAGATAAAAACCTCATCTCTAAGATTCTAGCTACATGCATTAGCTTGAAAATTCTTTTATTCAGTGCAAAATCTCTCATCTCTCATACCTGAAGACCTAGCATCTCTCTTCCATTCATGGTCACTCTCCACCCTGTTCTATGTGGTGTCCCTCCCACAGAGCACTGCCCTTCCTGGACAGATCCTGCCTGGTTTTCCCACAGGCTGCAGTTCTCCAAGCACTGCTCCAACATGGCTCCATATCATGGGGCTCACCCTTCAGGCACTGCTCCACATAGGTCCCCACAGGCAGTAGCACCCCTAGCCCTCCTGCCCCACCATGAGCTGCTCCCCATGGGCTGCAACTCTGGCCTGGGGTGCTCCTGCAGGGGCTCTCCATGGGCTGCAGCTAGACGTGTTACTAAGGGAAGGAGAACATGGCGTGTGCATGAGATTAAAATGGCGTTTTGGTTACAGGGTGTGCTAATATTAAGACGGATAAAATCTCAATCACCAGGAATGGTCTTCCTAGAGAAAAGGGGGTGAAAGTGTTGGGAAGAGCTCACAAGAGGCTGCTGAGAAGTAGAATTTCAGCTCCAACTGGTGCAGTGCTGGCTTCATGTCCTTACAGATTTGACTTGAACTTTGTAGGCAGTTACAGAATGAAAGTCTGAATTGTAAAGCATTTAATTTACACATACTAATTTCTTAAATCTGTTTTGTGAAATATACTCTCAGATAGAAGAGTGAGACCAGCTCAGAGTGAAACAACTGGAAGGGCAGATCCCATTTGCTAGATGTTGGGCAGCAGGAGGCTGCTGGTCAGCGGGTGTGTGTCACTGATGGTCCTCTGCCTCTAGATGTTTGTTCAGTGTCTTTTTTCATCGATAGAACTGACTGGTGAGCTCAGGCCAGCGCTGGGAATTTAGAAAATGCAAAGGGCACAGAGTTGTAGGAAGTGGGATGGCATTTTCACTACTTGCAGAAAAACTTTTCCAAACTTGCTGCAGGTGCTTCTCTTTACTAAAATAGCTTTGGGGTACAAGTGCAGTACACTGCATAGTACATACGTGGTGAAACTTTATTTTGTTTTACATATATCCCATCAGTTATCTTTGAAAAAAAGTCTTAATTTTCTATGATGTTTAAGGACAGAAGGATACATACTGAACTGTGTCACTGCATACATACAGAAGATGCAGCTGAAAAGCTTCAATAAGACTACTCATGTCCTCCCCCCCAAGATGTAGGCTGGGACTGGGCTGTGGTATTGACTTCACATACTCCTCTTGAGTGGATTCCTTTCTGCTTTTGCTTGCTACATGGAAGCTTTGCTTGACATTTCCATTCAAGGAGTTCAGAAGGAGGCAGGTCCTCTTTGCCCAGCGTGAAATAAAGGTGTAATGTCTCATATAGACAGCCTAAAGCTAAACCTATTTTCTGGTACATACCTTAAAATGGAACTAATTTGTTAATCAGCTTTCTCTAAAAGTGTCAGTTTTCATGATCTTTAAACTTCATGTGCCCTCCTTTCTGTTTCATTTATCTTATTTTTGTTTTGTTTATAAATTCATTTTCTTAGAAGAGCGATCACCATAAGCTAATGGACCTGCAAAAGTCATACTGGACAAAGGACATGAAAACCATTTGGGCCTTGCATGTAGGAAGGACAGACAGAGGAAAGAAAATGACAGTTACATGCAAAGAGAGCTTAGAATTCCTGATGAATAGAAAAAATGGGAAAAAATGGGACAAAATGGTCTAGAGATGAACTTTTTTTTTTTTTTTTTTGATAGAATGTTATTGGTAATGATTAAGTACATAATGGATATAAGTACATAATGGATTAATTAGACAAAACTTTACTTTTAATCCCTGTAGGGGAATTTTGTTGACTAGAATTGGGAACATTTGAGGAGTTACTGAGCTTGCTGACAAAAATAGCATGAAGACAGAACTTTGAGAACTGACAGCTTTGAGAATTTGGACTGAATTCGAAAAATATTTTTTGATTCAGTGAAAATGATGAAGTTTTGGAAATGTCAGAACAGTATATCTCATGAAGAATCTCATATCTCTTTACCTATCTGGTTAGTTTTCAAATACTGTAATAAAAAAAAAAGTAGGAAATGATTTCACAAAACCACTGACAGATTCTCATAATCTCTTTTTTCAAACTGCTGCTGAGCAACCAGGGTATCCTCACCACTGCCTGCCTATGAGTTAGGAGCTCATATCCTCATGAAGATACCCCATGTAAAGTACAGATCCCCTTCTTGTCCCACTCCCCACCCTCTCCTTCCTCTCAATAAATAAATAAATAACATATAGAGGATGCTTCGCCCTTAAAGAACACTACACAAATATCTCTAATTCTCTTCTTGGCTGTACAGTTGCAGGTCCTTCAGGACAAAGGGGAATTAAATAACATCACCTTTTGTAGGTTAAATGACATAACCTGGTGGTGGAGATGTGACCACTAGGCAAGGAGTTCTCAGAATGCTTTAAACATAGTTAAGTTCCCTTTCTCACTAGTTCCTTACAACAAATTCTCCATTTTTGGTTGAATGTACTCCATTATCTAATCTGAGTTGAAGAGTGTATAGGTTTTCACTCAGTCAAGAAAACAGGACCTATTCATTTAAAAGTGATTTCCATAGTGAAAGTTCTTATTGATCCAGTCACGATCCTTTCCTGATCAAACTGATAGACCCATTATTTGTACAGTTTTGCGGTTGACAATCATGGTTGGTTTTCTTTGGATTGGTTGCTTGATCCTGATGAACCTCTCATGTTTTTAATGAAATTATCATCTTCCATTTATTTTCTTTGTCTTTCTATTAGAAGTATGAAGTGAATTATTGCGTTATCATTTGATTTATAAGTAAAGGCAAGCTAAACCAGTTGAACTAATACCCATCTATCAAAACTTTTAAAGCACTTATTCAGTTGGTATAGTTTTGTCAACCTTAAACATTCATTATTTATAGTATAGTTAGTACAAAATAATATAATTAATATCCACTTAGTCTAGATTAACATCTTTTAGCAGTGTTTCACTCACGTGTGTGATCTAGGCTTTCAGGAGAGGTTAATATTGACTTAGTTGAGGGGCACCAGTGACCCTCCCTGAGGGAAGCAATTTTTAAAACCCTACTAGATATCAAACTGTGTCCAAAAATAATCCCAGAAAATGGTACAAGGAAGAGAGGAATGTAAGAAACTGGAATAAATCCTGAAGTTTTTCATGAGTTCTGCAGCTCATTTTTCTAATACTAAAGGTGTGCAATGATCTGGTCTGGATCACTGCAAGTATTAGGAACAAAAATTGTTTTGGAATCTGTTTTTTGGGTGTATTTCTGTTCATTTAAATGGGGGTTCATGTTACATTTCAGAAATCAGCAAGCTAGGATAACAATGGTGTTTTCCAAGCCCAAAACTATTTCTAGTATAGCTCTTACAGTAGGGTTGGTTCTCTTTCCTTGAAAGGTAAAATCCATCTATTAGTTTGCTTCAGTGCAAACTGATCTGCTGGTTTTTGTGCCGTTATGCACTCAGCTATGTGGTAGCCAGCAAAAGAAGTAGAGGCATTCTGATGGCAAAGAGGAAGGTTAATTTCCCTCTACCCTTAGTTAAAATGTTTTCCTTTGGAGTTATCTGCCATATAACACAGCACTGTTGGTGTTTCTTATTCTAAGTAGTCAACAGACTTCAAGGTTTGTGTGAAGTGCTGTAGTCTGTTCCCCCAGAAGATTGTATTTTTATTCCAATAAAACTTGCAGTGTATTTTACTTGCAAAGCAGAGTAACACCAGACTGAACTGTCAGAAGAACAAATTACAATATAAAATTTCCAAGTTAAGGAGCTTTTATGAATGCTAAAACCTGAAAGTTTTGTCAGTGGCTTTTGAAGAGCAAGTTTAGTATGAATTGCCTAGAAGTATTTCAAATAAGGAATCCCTAGCTGCATGTGCAAACAAATCTTTGAGAAATACCACTGCATTATGTGTTATAAAGGGATCTACTTAAGAGCTTCACAATGAAAACGGTGTATAACTTAGATGATTCTGTGGATAACCCAACACAGTTCATGGCAAACGTTTTGAGAAGAGAGCTGTACTAGATGATTTTCAGAGGTGTCAACAAACTTAACCATCTACTTGGGACTCTACTAACGAGACTGAAATGGCAGTTTGTTTACCTGTGTTCTGTTTGTAAAACTGTTTAATATGGAGAACACCAGCCATCTCTGCATTAATTGGGCAGATTCCTGTGAAGATTTAGTTTATTTTTGATGACTAGTGTTGTTTGTATTTTCAATTCACAAATTTGATTTAATGGTATGGTGCAGTCCCACAAAGGGGAAAATAACAATGTGTAGTGCCGCCTGTTCTACATTTTTCTTTTCTGAAATCTCTCTCTCTGGCTTCCCAGTTGATTGCATTATAGGAGAATACTGGAGGACAATTTCATTTTCTGCATTTCAGAGTCTGGCACTCAGGGCAACTTGTACTACTCACTAAGTGTGAAAATACTCTAGAGATTTAAGAGAATCTGCATGAATTTGACACAGAAGAGACAGAATGAAATTATTGTCAGACAGTGTAAATAGGTCCGTTTGCTGCTCTGCTATACACCGTATGATCTCAAATAAGTAATGTTTATTTGGTGAAGAATACCGTGAATTAAGGTAGTTTAGTGTTTTTTTAAATTTCACTTTTAGTAAAGGTATATAGTTTTGTGTAAAAATTACTCCCGAATACTGCTTCATTGTAGAATTGTTCACAGCAGTTTTATGTAATTTTTATTCATCTATTAAAGAAAAAGGAAGAAAAGAGGAAAACTAGGGCAAACAAAGAGCCAAATATGTACTGACATGCAAAATCCAAGTTACACTCTTATACTTTTGTAAAGATGCTTGAAGCAAAATCTGAAGTCAACAGCTCCTTAAAGAATCCTGCATGAATGCTATGGTTGCCTCTATCTTTTATCACCTCAGAAAAATAAGTATTTGTTGTTAAAACAAAAACAAAAACAAAACAAAAAACCACATAATTAGGAAACCTTCACTTTAGTTTCTCTGCTGACTTCTACCCCACAAAAGAATATTTGAAAATGCAGTTATCAGAAATGAATGTTCCTTCAATTCTTACATCTGCAGCTTCCTACAACAAAGATACCCAGGACACAGACAAACTATTGGATACTCTATAAAGCCTGATATATATATATCAGTCCTGATATATATATCAGATAGATAGATATATAAAGTCCTGAATATCTCCAGCAGATAACTAGAGCATAAAGGAATCTTGTTAGACATGGACTAGTTCATATCCTTCCTGCCTCAGGATAGGAGCCAAAGTATTCAAGTGGACTGACAGGAGAAACAAAAACTACCCATGGCAGTGGGTAGGATATGAGATCAGGATATGAGATCTGACAGCTACAAACACACTGCGTAATGTTGTTAGCATACGTTCATACACAATTATTATTTTTTTTCCATAGATCTTAATATTCCACAGAACCGAGCACTGAACAAACTTTATGGGAAAAATACAAAAAGGATCAGGTGTTATATGACCCACATCAACTGAACCATACTCATATTTATGGAATTCTCTTTACAGAGAGTTTTATGCTCCCAGTTTCCCAGGTAGTGGCTGCCAGTGGCTAGGAGATGCATTGTGTCTGGGTAGGGGAGTGCCTACACAAGAATTTTGAGCTACAGGAACTTGCAGTGGGATTTTTAAAAATCCTTAATTAATGAAGAGCTGAAGGCCCAGCTTTCAAAATAAAACTGCTCATGGCTGTCTGTCTTTCAAAGGAAGCATTGTTTATAGGTAACTAGAAAGTCTGTTTCGCCGGTGTAAGCCACATCCATGTTATTGCTCTCACATCTATTACAGCCTCCGTAGCTCTACTGGCAAAGCATCCCTGCTGCGGATTTGGCTCAAGATGCAGTGATGACTCCAGTTGAAGAAGATATCATGTCGTGAGCCAATTAAGACAACTATGTAATATCACCCAGTTCAGAAATAAAGCAATGCTCCATTTAAAAAACTGCCTGCAAATCATTGTTACTATCTTTTTGACTCAAGTTTGGAGTCTTGAGTTTATCTGAAAACTGTTTGGTCTCTTCATCAGAGCTCAGTAGACTGTAAGATATAACAAAATGCAACTGTTCATAGATTATTCGATGATGTTGAAATTTCACATTTAGTATCATGGCCTGTTGTGAGAAACTGATACTATCTCGAGAATCTCTTACAATTACTTTAGAAATCGTGCTTATTTCAAGTGTAAAAGAGTTTTCGTTGTTACGTTTTAAAAAATCATTGACTGCCTTAGAATTGTTTGGGGATTTTTCTCACTCAGAATAGTGCAAGGTTTCCCTCTAGTGGCTGAAAACCATGCATATTATGTGAAAGCATAATGCAGTATCTAATATTTAGTTTTTATAATTTTACATCGCAAGAGATGCCCAGGAATGTCAGATCTTATATATAGATGTTCTTGCTTTTTAGATTTAACATGTTTCTTAGCAAACTGAATGAACATAGAAATATGCTGGGAGCACAATGCTGTCACACATTTACACATAGTTTGCTTTTTTCCCCAAAAGTCATGCACTTTTTCATTGTTGTGGGCTTGTGTTGTCTTAATGTAACGGAGAATATGGACCCATTTATGTCAGTGCACATTACCAGTTAGCTGAAATTTCTTTCTCAGGGGTTATTTTCCAGGTAACAAAAATATTTTTTTATTTCATAGCAGATTTCTATGTTTGCAGGGAATTAAACTCTGGCCCTTTGTTTTTACTCTGCAGACTGCTTTTCTTACGAGGCACAACAGCAGATAACACAAGGAGCAAAGAAGCACATGTACCCATTTCAGAATTTCAAGTTTGTTTGCTGGGAACAATTTGGTGACTAAAATCAGCAATGGGCAGCTCACAGTGGCTTAAATCTTGGCTTCCATAAGGAGGTCTGCATGGAGGCTGGTCTACAGTTCTTTTCGCATTCAAGATTATCTACTGACAAGAGATTCTGCAGACACCTTCCTCGCTTCATAAAATCCTTTGCCCACTCCTGCATCCCCACTGTTTGTCATCAGGCAGAGGAGAAGAACAGGGTTGGGATGTCCGTACTGCTGCAGCCTGCATGAGTGCTATGTGTTGTCAGCCTGTTTGGCTGACCATGTGTGTGTCCTGTATGTATGTGTGTGTGGTGAATACGCGCTCAGCCTTGCTACTGCCTGGACACAAAACCACAGCAGCCTTGCTCATAGCCAGATTCAGCATATCCTGATGCCTTCACCTTGAATACTTGATTTGTTGGCTTGATCTAATGGTACAAAAGGCGGGATAACTTTCTTTGAATGAATATGGCCGTCTGGATCCATCCTCCTTGAAAAAAGATCCAAAGATGCTAAAGGAATGTATGTGCTGCCCAAAGTGTAGACCTGGGACTGGGGCAGGGAAAAAGCCAAGGCCCTGAGCACCCCTTGGTGTGAAGCTGCCTGTTCAGCTGGACAGACACCAAGAGACTGGTGCCAAACTCAATGCCTTTTTCTCCTGCTACTTCTGTCTCTTAAAAGAAAATTATCACCACTGATTTATGTCTCACTGTCCTGTTCATCCATGTGCATCATGTCCATGGCTGTTGCTCCACTCTTGGTAACAGACTCAAAAAATAAAAATAAAAATAATAATAATAATTCAAATAATAACTTCTAAGAACAGGGCTTCCCGGGGGTACACCTGGCAGCTCTCAAAGCTATCAGTCAAGTTAAGTGGCTTCATTTGAGGTCTTCAGACCTGAATGCTCGTGGTTCACTTCCTAATTCTACATTCGGGCTCCTCAATAGAACTGTCAGGACTTTCAGTTAGATTTCAGTCTGCTTGCAGATAAAAATAGAGATTCCACACAAACAACCAGCCTGTGGTGCTCTTCCCTGTTTGCGCCTGCTGGCTGCCAAGGTGCTCTGTGCCAACCTCACGGGGAGTAGCTGTTGACTGCTTTGGCCACATTTACTGAAGAATGACTTTGTTGCCTGGAGAAGAGGGGGGCTCCCGGTGGCTTTGTTTGAGCCATGCCTCCTGAAGACCCCTAGCGACCAGGGCTGTAAACAAGTTGCTGTTTGCTCACTGGCTTAATACCCTGGCAATCCCCAGCAAGTAGAAAGCAAACATTGAAAAGGATCACAGTAGAACAAGTTCTAGTGCTCTGTTTCTTATCTAAAGTCAGCTACGAGCTGACTAGGCCACGTTAACTTTTATAAACAAATTTCCTACTTGTTAAACCACATGCATCAAGGATATACCCCCGTGGCACCTCCTGAGATTAAAATATAATGATGAAAATCAACTATGATGAACAGTTACCAGAATTTCTTGGGATAAAATCTGATACTGTGAAGTTAGTCAGTCAGCGACTTCTTAATCAGTGCCCAGGTTTACAAATCTTTCCCTTGCTAACAGCATCAGAGGGGCTTCCTCAACTCTCCACAATTTTTTAACAGCACTCCAGTAGTTGTGGTGCTAGAAGCGAGGTATGAGGTTGGAGAGACTCTTGGAGAGCACGGCTTGTCTTCAGAGTTTGTCTTTCATAGTTACCAGCTTACATTAGATCATTTGTATTTTGGAGAAAGCATGACCAGTACATGAAAATTCCACACCCTTAATGCAATATGTGATGCCAGTAACCCACGATGCTAATGGCTTTAGTATCACCCCTCACTGACGAGAGTATTCTTCTAGCAGCTTGCAGCTGCTGAACTGCTCAGCGTTTGAACTCTGTATCCAAGTAGCTTCAGTGACTACACCTGTTTCCTTCCCCCCCCCCCCCTTTTTTTTTTCTTTTTTCTTTTTTCTCACTCCTCCTGTAGATTCATTCTGTTCAGTTCTCATTTTAGTGCTCAGGCAGCCTGAGCTTCGTTGTTTCACATTTGTGGATTTTTAAAATGTTTCCATTGGAACTGTAGATTACCCTAAAGGGAGTTTAAGCCTGCAAACATCATGTTTCCTAGCTACACACAAGCTTGGTAGGCTGTGTATACATGATACATAAACCACTTACATTAAAGTAGGATGAAGGCATTAAATCATTTTCTTGAGAACGAAGCTCTTGAAGAGTCCACATTTCTTACAGAGTGCAAGTAAATGATCTTGAATGCTCCCATAGCAGACAAGATAGGGAAGCTGACTAGCTTCAGCTGCTGAAGAAGACACACCTACCCCAAGCTTATAAGGTAAGTAGCAAGTCTTTGTCCCTTGTTCTACTGCTCTCACTCATACCAGCCTTATGGACAATGGATGTAAGCTGTAGCAGCTTGATCTTTTTGAGATCAATATTCTTATAAGCAACTTAAACAGCAGGTAGTGCTCTAATGAGGCTTTCTTCTCCCCCTTCTCTCCCTCCACCCCCCAGTGCTATTTGTTTTCTCTTGTTTTCCCATTATCCCCAATCCCCCCCTTTTTTTTCCTGTTGCCTTAGATATTGAGCTACTTTCTCTAAAGTTACAGGCTGGAGATATAGCTGAAAGACAAGGTCAAGAAACTCGGCAAATTCTTCTTTTGCTGTTTTTGTTCTTATTGTAATCAGAATATTACATCTTACATCTGTGCTTTTTTTTTTTCTTGTTTGTTTGTTTGTTTTCCCTGAGACCTTAGAATTAAATAGTAGGAAGGCAATAGCACTACTAATCCATTTTAGCTGATGGAAATATTGTGATTTTATAGTTTTCTATACTGCACGTATCCTAACTATGTTTTATGTGTGTACATATATAAAAAAGCTGTTTCTTAAGTCAGAAGATAAAAAGCCAATCTCTTGGATAAAAGAAAATAAATTAAAAAAAATCTATGGGATTTACCATGTCATTATAACACATTTGTTTGTATTGGTTTTTGCTGCACATCCCTAGAATGGATTTCAGAAAGCAGGGCTTTTAAGGAAACGGACCATGTGTTACAGCTGACTGTAAATGATCTAACAAGCACGGTATCATCTTCCAACAAAATAATTCAACAAAATAATTCTTTATCCTCAGCTCTGGTTGACAACACAAGTGACTCCTCCAGTAAGCAGCATCCAATTTTTACAGTAGTATGATGGTCAGCAATGATGACTCAATAGATGACTTGGGCCATGACCAAGATTTTCTGCATGCAAGGCAATTATGTTATGTGGACAACTCTGATTTGCTTCCTCAGAAGTTGGCTTGCAGTGTAACCAAGACTGGAATTAATGATGCAAGTGGTGCCCTAGAAACATTGATTCCTCCTCTGTTCCCTGTCTCAGAGCCTGGAATGAACCAGGGCGTCCCCACTGACAAAAGCATGGAACAGGTAAATTTGCTTTCAGTAAACACTGAATTTATAATTGCGTATTTCTGATGTTTGCTGACCCTCTTCAGGAAGAAAGGGCTGCTAACACCTCTCTCTGCCTGTAGGTAGGAGGCTGTACTGGCTGGTGTTGGAAAGTGGATCATAGTAACTCTGTCTGATTATGTTGCTTTAATGGATCCATGCAATAATGTGCATTGCCTATGAAACACTTTTCCAGTTTTCCCCTTGTTGGATAGTTACTGTTGTCTCTCTCAATTTAGAAAAAATGCTTGGATATTCTGGCCTCCCATGTAATGATTGTGAGGTGTATTCATATTTTTATTTCTCTTTCCATAAGTCCTCTTCTTATCCTCCATCTATTTTTTTAATCTATTTTTTCTTTTTCTGGCTCTTTTTCTTAGCTCTTACAGAGAGATTGACAGGAGTAACCAAATTGTAACCCTTCCGATGAACATTCCATGTGTTTCTTAGGAGATAATAAACAATACAGTGCCGTAGCTGCATACTGTAAAGGAACTCTTCTGTTTCCAATCACTTACCTACTGAAGCTTTATAATAATTTTAACTTTTTTATTTTTCTTTTTAATGATGTCAAAATCAGAACTACTTGTGCTAACCAGGTTGCATCATATGTCATGCTGTGAATGTAATTCATCTCAGGGCTTCTTCTCTTCTTACTGTTGGCATCACAGCTGTACAAAAGACAAGGGCTGGGAAAACTTTTTTGTTCTTCAATCGTAATCCAGGAGATCTGCAGTTGGGCTGTGTTGAGGCAGCAGCTGCCTTCTTCTAATCTAACCTCCCTGTACACGAGGACGGCAGTCTGTAGTGTTGAGGCTGCCCTGGCATCCAGTTCCCTATTTCTCTTATAAAGAAAATGCTTATAAAACTAATCCTCATCATCTTCTCTCTAGACTAGGTCTCAGTCTAATGAATGTTTTTGGTACTCTGTCTATAGGGACAGGAAGCTTGCTAATCTGTGGCTGCTGTTTTTTTTTTGTTGTTGTTGTTTTGTTTTTTTAAAAAAGGGGCTGTAGCTGAAGATAACTTCTTGCGAGTCAAGGAGCTTGCTAGTTTTTTCCATCATAACATTAAATCTAATGAACAGTTGGGCATTGTTTGTTCTCTGGTAGCCTCTGGCATTTGACCATGTGAAGTATTGGAATAGTTCTTAACAACTCTGGAAAATAAAAAGCGAATTTGTGAGTTGCTTTGTTATATTGTGCTTATCAAGTGATACCAGATGGAACAGATAGAGTTTAAATTATTCCTCCAGGCAAAGTCTTGGGAAACTCTAGGCATAGCAACAAGAGTAGGGTAACTTTACACTGTGAGTTTCAGTTCTATAAAAGAGCGGGCACTTCATAATAAAAAAAATAACGTAGAAAAAAAGGCCCATATCTAGCATATGTTGGTGTCTAAGCAAAAGCAACAATCAACATGTCAGATCAATATAGACAAAGGTACTGTTTTATCTTCACACAACCTGAGTGTTGCAATTTCTGCTGACAATTCCCAAATTTTGGGAGGAATTTTCTGTGTTTAGTACCTCTGAAAATCAGGCCTGAGTGACCAAATTAGCATTCCACAAACCTCTCAATTAACTGAATTGTTTATGATGTTTATTTTTAACAGGTACAGTGGAAAACTTGAATGCAAATTCAACATTTAATTTGGGTTTCATATGTGTTTTGGTATTTTCTTTGATTTATGGATTTCTTTCATTTTCATTGTAAACCTGAGAAAATTTCCTAACATTTTGTTGCCATAGCTTTTTATTATTTCTATGTACACTTCATAACATTTTATGTTGCCATAATCTTTTATTATTTCTATGTCTGTTCAACCATCTGTATTTGTGCAAGAAAAGAGGAAAAATGTTGGTCTTAAACTTGCTCTAAATTTCACATTTCCCATAATAAAAAAATGCCATTAGATAGCGAGGGATAGAAAATAAAAACAGGAGAGTATGCTGTTGAAGTTTTTCTTTCTCCGTATGGTAAGTTAATTTGACTGAGGGAATTGTGAAGCTTCTTTTCATCAACAGTTCTGGTAGTATCCTTTATGAAATAGTTCAACAAGCCACTAAATGTTGGACCTGGGCATGTTTTAAAGTTTTATAGTGGAAATTGGACCTGACAGATATCAACTGCCTTGATGCTATTCAGCTTTTTGGTGCGAGACGTGGATGCTTCCCTCTCGTTTATGCTTTAAGTGGAGGAAATTCTGGCACATAGACTAGAATAAAATGCTGGCTGATGTGAGGCTGAACAGCAAAACCCACTAAGGCACACGCTGCCTGTACTGTATCAGTATCTGCTCTGAGTTGTGAGATGGCAAAAGCTTTTAAATGCAAATGTCAACATTAAATATAATACACTATTTAAGAAATTCCTAAATCCAAAGGCCATTGATTCTTTCTAATTGAAAAGCATTCCAAAATGTAGTTTTACACTGTCTCTTCATGATATTTTCAGACTGCAGGGCAGCAGGATGGAGCACTGAGGCTGCAGATGGAGCAGCTGCAGAGGCTGGTGGCTGAACAGCAGAAAATCATTGCGCTTTATAACCCAGGTACTTGGAGGGAATCTCTCCTGCTGCTACAGCAACCTTACCTGAGATTAGTTGTACTTCAACAGTGGAATGCAGCTGTTCTGTAAAGAAAAAGAAGGTCTTGGGGTTGTTTTCAGTAGCTTGGGGCTTTTCCTCTGGCAGTCAGGCTAAAACACTTTTCTTTTTTTTTCCCACATAGACTTACGCACAAACTGTAAACCCCAGAAACCGTTTCTTTTAATTTTTTACTTTTCATTACCAGGAAGTATATGAGGAGGAGTCTTATATGTTTAGTAACAGATCTCCCATATAGATTTCTTCTGAAGTACAGACTTTAGACTTCTGGTGTGCGCCAGGAGCTCCTCCCGCCCCCTTCCTTCACTGGCCTTGATGTCTGCAGGACCTTTTCTCTCCCATCCCTCACTCCTCTCTATCAGCTGCTGTTGCACATTGGTTTCTCCCTTTCATAAATCTGCTGTCCCAGAGAACACCCAGCATTACTCATGGCTCAACTCTGGCAGTGGTGGGTCCCTTTGGAGCAGCTGGAGCTGCTATGATCTGATGCAGGGTAGTGCTTGGTTCTACCTCAAAACCTTGCCATGTAAGACCAATACAGGATTTTTTTCTGGAAGCAGCGAGGCTGGGTCTCTGGTCCCTTTGCAGAACTATTTATATCTTTTCCACTTCTGATAAAATGTGCAACCATTCATTCAGAACAAAAAGGAAAACGTTTCCTCTTTTGCAGCAAGGACTGCCTCAGAGATGCTCTGTGATATTTAAATCTTACCTGCTAATGTGCTTAAGAAGGCATAGTGGAAATGTGTTTTACTTGCTCAGGAGTACTTTGTAAATTCTCTTTAATTCAGCATACTTCAGGTAATTTTGGGTATGTCTGATGTACAGCAAGCACATTTTACAATTGAAGTATATAACAAGAGCACAGTTTAATTATTTCACTGACAATACAAAACACCAGGGAGCATGAAAGCAACAGTGTTGTAGTGCAATACCAGCTTAGCAGAGACTTCCAGTTCAGTGCAAAGCAGCTGTCATAAACTTCTCTAATTTTCCTTCTTTGGTAATTATTTTTAGGCTTTTCTGTTTCTCCTGTGATACCTCCCCATCTAGTAGCCGCGATGCCATCCCTTCCATGCCTTCCTGCTACTTTAACTCCTGTGCAGTTGCCACCCAAAAATTCTTCACAAGTTGAGAGCTCAGGATGCTTAGAGACCTCTCCCTCAGCAATGCCTTCTGCCCTGCAGAGCAGCTCCCCACCACTGGTGCCAAACGAGAGCGGTTCAGAAACCTCTGGAGAGCACCTGCAGCTGTCAGATTCAGGTAGGTGAAAAGCACTGGGAACTTGAATATAAGCATGCTGTGCAAATCTGAATTTCTGCCCTTGCTGGTGAAAACTTCATTGCAGGACAAAAGAAGCCTGGCTTTTATGGTAGTTTGTTACAAAAGCTATTAAAGTGTTTTAAAATTTATTTTGGAAAATTTCTGAATCCCAGCAATCCTACTTCTGATACAAACAGAAATTGGGCCTTGTGGATATATATGGTCATTAAATTGGAAATAGTAAGGTAGAGTGAGGTATGATGAGGTAGAGTGTAAGGTATGCTTAAGAGAAGAAGAATAAAACATAGGATACAGATATAGCATACAGAGGTGAGAAAAGTGTGTGAGAAACTAAGGTAGAAGCCCCAGTACATCAGCTTAACACCTGACTGGAAGCTTGTTACTGCACTTGGCTTTGAAATGTCCTCCAGCTGATTGTGTGCTTGTGGATGGGGCTGAACAGAGCGGTGCTGACTGCTGTGATGAGGGTGGGTTTTTAATTCTGGAAACATGAACAGGAGTGCACCAGCAGCATATCTAACATCTCCAATTTTTATTTAAAGGGATAAGCACAGAGCCATTGTTTCAGAGTACTGAGAGCCCCACAAAACAGCTTTCCAGACAAGATGCTCAGGAAGAAACCAGAACAAAAAACAAAGGTGAAATATAGTTCTTGCCTTGTACTGGGAAGAACTAGGGGAAAATTGTAGTGCTGAGGCACTTCTCTTTCTGTACCATTCCCATTGCCACTCTTCTTGTAGATAAATAGATAGACCATCTAAAAGACTGGATAAAGCAGAGCCTCACAGATGAGACTGTAAGGAGGAAGCATGGGTTCTGCATCCCTTGCTGGAACCCACCTGCTGTGCTGTGCTGCCTCCAGTTCTTCTACTACGTACTAGAATTGTAGAATAATAGAATCCCGGAATTGCTCAGGCTGGAAAAGACCTTAAAGATCATCGAGTCCAACCACAACATAACTGTACTACCCTAACTCTAACAACCTTCTGCTAAATCATGTTCCTGAGCACTACATCCAAACAGCTTTTAAACACATTCAGGGATGGTGACTCAACCACCTCCCTGGGGAGCCTATTCCAGTGCCTAAGAACCCTTTCTGTAAAGAAGTTGTTCCTGATAGCTAACCTAAACCTCCCTTGGCACAACTTAAGGCCATTGTTCCCTCGTCCTGTCACCAGTGAGAAGAGACCAGCCCCGTTCTCACTGTAATCACCTTTCAGATACTGGAGGAGAGCAATAAGGTCTCCCCTCAGCCTCCTTTTCTCCAAACTAAACAGCCTCAGTTCCTTCAGTCACTAGGATCACCTAGTCCAACTATCAACCCATCACCACCATGCCCACCAACCACGTCGCTCAGTGTCTGCCTTTTTTCTAGAAAACTTTCAGGGATGCTGACTCCACTACTTCCTTGGGCAGTCTGTGCCAGTGCCATTCTAGTCTATGGCAGGTGACTGAGTTGCAGAAATAACGCTTCTTTATATGTCATCAGACTGAAGATTTTTGGTACGTGGCTGAAAAAGCTGAGGGAAGAACATAAAAACTTTTGTATCATCAGTGTCAATGCTCTACAGGAAATCACTTCCACTAAGTCACTGAAAAGAACGGGTTTAGATGTTACCCTCTATGCTTCCTGAACTAGATTGAATCATGAGACCTGATAGAGCATTACATGGTTTTGTGTTGCATTGCCAAGGCCTTCAGGAGCACTAGGTGTGTCAGTGTCAAAAAGCAAGCTGTGTGGTTTCTGGCAACAGCAACAGTGTTTTGTGTGAATAAGCCAATAAAGGCATTTTCTTGAAATTGACAGACCAACTCGAGCTATAGAGCAAGTCCTGATTAGGTGATATTTAGATAAATGATTAAATGCAGTAGAAACCTTCTTGTTGTAAGGAACGTGGCCTGTAAGCCTAAATAGGAAGATGGACAAATTTGCACACTTCTGTGAAACAGAATGGGAAATGCCCAATTAGAAGGTCTCTTGCCTACAAATACTGCTATTTAAAACATTTAAAGAACTGATGTGTGAGTCAGCGTGGTTTATAGATACAGAATTTCAGTGCTGTCCAGTGATGAGTCTTCAGTGTAATATTCTGCAGTGATCACACTAACTATGCATTACAAGTCTCTTGAGGCAAGGGGTACAAATCACCATTTCTTGTTTCATTATTCCCAGATGTTAGATTTGAAGATTAGTACGTGTGGTGTTTTTTTTTTTCAAATTTAATTTTAAAATATTCTATGAAGTATTTTCAGCAATCAAAACTTGCATAAATTGTTTTCACTGACCTTTTTCCTGCTGCTTAGATAACAGTCAATTAAAGGAAAGGACTTTCCCTGAAACTTTTTCTGCAGTTGAAGAAGAACAAACAGAACAAATGAAAGAGATTCCTCCACCTCCCTTCAGCACAAAGGTAAAGACTGGAAATCTAGGAAACAGGTAAGAAACAACTTTAATCAGTCAGTCAAACTACAAAAGCATGTTATCATTGATTGTAAAAATACTGTGTAACGCATACCAACTGACAGCAGCCAAAAAGTTCCTAAAAGGAAACCAAACTCATGTATACTTTTAACAGGATGTTTTAGAGTGGGTCTTAAGTATCCAATAACACTGTACCTTTTGCTAACATGTTTTTCATGTTGAAAAAGAAGAGAATATTTCAATTCCAATCCCAATAACAACTCCATGAGAATTACTGAAAAAAGATAGTTGGAGAGCATTACAAATAAATAATTTTTTTCCTTGCCCAGGCCAATCACAGTAGGAATTGACATTAGACAGAAGACTACTGAAAAATTTATTGAACAGCTTCAGGTAGACACTCAATTGATAGAAAAACAGGAGCAGAAGCAGCAGGTACTGTGCCATTGGTGCGTTTACTTTGTTTCTGATGAGTTCTCTTGGACTTGGAGGTTGTATAGGCGCTATTTTGGCTCACTGTGTAGCAGCACATTTTTCCACTGTTCTTTCTACTGGAAGACTTTTCAAAACCGCCCTCCTCCCTCAAAAAAAAAAAAAAAAAAAAAAAGAAAATAGCCCCATCCTCACATTATTGGCGTATGAGCGGTTGCATTCATTCACTTATTATTCAGCCACAGTTCTCACTATCTCCCACTGTATTCTTCTCTGCCCACGTACTCTCTGGAACACAATTTTTGCCCAAGTCTCAGCTTACTTGCCCAGCTAAGTCAGACATCGAGGTTGATTCTGTTAGTTTCTTAATACTGATCTCCAGATTGTTTGTTTCTCTTTAAACTTTTCTGCTTTTTGCCTTTCACAAAGCCATATCAAGTCAAGCTTTAGCAGACACAGTTTAAACAACCGATCTCATTGATTCATAGCATATTTCTCACAAGATTAAAAGCAGGAACGACTATAGGCAGTGTGAAAGTGGCGTTTGATGCAGAGATGGATGCCAGAAATCATCTTCTCCTTAAAGATTAAGACAAATTTATGTGCAGATCTGACCTTGCAATTTCAAGCCTTACAGACTTCTGAAAAGCTGTTCCACAAAACTCGAAGTTTTTATTCACAGGAGAGACATATCTCCTGTTCTCATGTCCTCCTTTTGTCTTCTACTCTAAAACTAGATGATCTTTGAGGTCCCTTCCAATCCAAACCATTCTGTGATTCTCCGATATCTCAAACACTAGCTCAGAAGCATCTCACAAGCTATCTTGTCATTGTTCTCTGTGTTAATGGCTGAAAGTTGAGAAGATACCTTTTTCTTGTTTCAATTTGTGCCAAATCTGACAATAGTTGATGCCCAGAGTTTCTGATCAGCTCAGAACTGGGTAACTGTTCTGTTAGAGGCTAATACCAAATACAATAGGGATTTTTTCAGTGGGAACCTTTGGGTGTCAGGCCCTGCATTATCTTAGGCTTGCTGAATTAGAAGGAAGATGTACATTTTATCACTCAGTAATTTTCTCTGTCTCATTGGGAAAATAACATTTTAAACTGATGCATTTATATATTTCTGCCACATTGTACAAAACGCTCAAACTGCCTTCAAAAACAAAGATGAAAACTCTCATCTTTGACCATTCAAACACTTAGCACTAACTATCTTAAGTTCTGACTTTCCTTAGTATTTAATGGAGGTGTCACACAATGGCTCATTAAAAGTTCTCATACCTTTATGTAGTCTGCAGACTGTTATTCATGAGCTCAGTTATCCATAGATAGTTACTGTAAGACTTCTGGTGTTTCATCTTTTTCAATTAATATAAATACTTTTCTTTCTGAAGAATGAATTGATTATGAAATGAAAAGATTATGACTGTCATTATTTTTGCTGGTTTTTTTTTTTCAGAACAAGGTAAAAGGAAGACCTCGGAAGACTCTTCTGAAGCAAAAAGAAGATATTGTAAGGGTCAAAAAAACTAAACAGAAGCCTTTAAAAGAAGTGAGCAAGCATTCCAGAACTGATGTGGAGAACTGGAGTCTTTTCTCCCAGCCTGGACAAATGGATTCAGGGATACTGCAGCCAAGGGAATGCCCTCGTGTCAATCTGCAGGTCAGCAGCTCCATGCATATGGGTACACATGGGAAAAAGGCAAGCTGTGCTTTAGCTGAGAAGGGAATTAAAGCTCAAACTGACTGTGAAGTGAAAGTACAGGAGCAAAGTGCAGAAGAAAAAGTAGTGATTAGGAGAGATGAAGATGCTTTTGGCTCACCTCATATGAAGTGGACTGAAATCCTGAACTCATGTCCTGAAACAACAGCAATGAACCTACAATTAGGTGAGGAAAGTGAAACTAGTCACAGGGATTCCCTAGAGCAAGCTGACAGAACTGATGGAAGACTTGTGAAGGGTACTCTGCAAATAGTAGTAGGTAAAGCAAATCAGCTTCTGCAGGGTGAGCTCACAGAGGAAGAAAAAAGCCATCTGGAAGTCCTGCAAAAGCATTCTGTGCTTCAGGTTCTAGAATCAGAACGCATGAGGAAAGCAGAATGGAGTGCAGTCCCTGCATTCACACAGGGCCAGAAGCATGTCCAGGTACGCCCACAAGAACTTGTTTCAGGAAGCCAGAGCCCAGAAAGCAAAGGACAAATCCGCACTAGTTTTAAGAAGGTCAATGATAAGATCATAAAAATTACTTGTAACTCACTTGAGGATGTGAAACAAGGAAGCTCATCCTTGGTTTTGCAGCAGGAATGGCAAAGGAAGGGAACAGCCGCCATGACGTGGCATGTTGGATCTTCATCCCATGAGTCAGGCTGCTTGTCCTCCAACAGTGATGAAGACCCCAAATCTCACTGCAGTCAATATCCCTCCCAGCATGGGCCTCAGGGAGCAGATCGTTCAGACAGACATTTGGATCTTTCTGAAAATGATTATGCTAGTGATGAGTCCAGTGAAACTGAACATATCTCCATGAAAAAGAACATCAGTTCCTCCTCAAGAAAACAAGATATTCAAGCGCTCTCAAGACAGCAAAGTCTCTCCCTCAGCACAAGCAGCAGTGATTCCAGCACTGGAGCTGTCAAGCTGAAGGGGAGCAAGGCTCACTCTTCTCTTCAGCATTCTGCATTTCATCTCACAGAATCCAAAAGGAGAGAGGAGGAACCTGAATCAAAGGCCACGCATGTTACAAGCCTTGATCTGCCATCCTCAGCAGTGGTTTTTAGGATTAAAGGAGCCCCTGCAGTGAAGCAACCACAGAATAAACTGCCTACAAATGTGTTAGGTAAGAGCTACCTGAGTTTTTGCTTCCATTTCTTTTCAATATGAAAATTAAATTTCTCTTAGTTTGACAGATTCTGTTTATGCTTCCTAGGTATATGCTTACCTCTGTTGGTATTTCTCAGTCAGAAACTGTTAAAAACAGAAAGGAAGGGAGAGAAATACCTGCAGGCCCGTAGTTAAGCTTGACTCTCTATGTTACTGGCCATTTTTCCTAATTGTGTTGCTAAGAGATGCAGTTTCATGTGCAGACTTTTCACCCCGTGAGACTGGTGGATGTTTCAGTAAGTCCCTGGAATCAGTGCTAGAGTTTCTGGTAGCTTACGTATATTCACCCCCCTGACTCTTGGCACTGAGAAGTTCTTGTTTTCAATTTACCATCCTCAGAGACAATGTGAGATACAACAGGCTGGGCAAAATAATTTCTCACAATTGCTTATTTTATTCCTGAGACGCAGAGAGCCCAGGATTAGTGGAAAATTATGTTTTCCTATGAACATCTTCTCTCAGTTTGTCCTGGATAGTGTCACAGTACTTCAGCCAGGAATCCTCCTAATCTTTTTTTGGCTTGGTCATCTTACTTCTGGAAAAGAAATTGTATCCTGCTGAGAAAGGATTTAGACATTTTTATTAAATTGGTTCTTACTCTTTTTTTCTCAGCTTCCACTGTAGGACTTTACTTCCTTCAGGCTAACTCCTCATCTCAAACATACTTGCTGTCTCTCCCTTTTTTTTATTATTATTTTTTTTTTTAGGGTGAGTCAAAACCTGTTGTCCTTCCTGCAGCAATCACTGGGGCAGAAATACTTACTCCTGACAGTTCTTAATTACTCTGTCACAGATTGCTAAGCTGTTCCAAAAAGAGCATCAAGGACTGCATAAAAGCTACATTCAAAATAAAGTTGAATTATCACTTGACAACCACATTCCCAATAAGGAATTCAGCTGCTGACATTGATATATCCCCCAAATCCATTTCAGTTATCATGACCTGCAGGGCTTGGACCGCACTACTAAGAACTATGTTGGAATCTGAATACTTGTGTAATTATTCTCTGATAAGTTAACTCTGTTTGACAGATTAATCAGTAAAACTTATTGCAGTTATGCAGCCAGTGCTAACATAGATATCTTTGTAGAAGAAACCCAGAACATCCTTTCCAGAGGATTAGAAACAGGTGTATATCAGGGAGGAACCCTTTCACCGAGTAGAGCAGAAGAAGAACAGGACAAAGCAATGCATTTTCTCAGGTAAGTCTATATACACAAGGAACTGATTTGAGTGTGTACTGAAGCCAGTAGTTCCATTAGCAACCTTAAAATCAGATTGCTAAATCCATAATTAGTAGCTAGCTTTGTCTGAATGGCATCTATGTTGTCTCTGAGAACTGAAACATTTACCTGGATGTGTAGATAAAAAGCAAGGTGCCTAACCAAAGGGGCGAACTCTGAAAACTGTGGTACAGTTTGGGTCTTAAAGCTGAGTAATGCCAAATGCTTTGTGTAAATTGCTGAACATCTTCAGATTACACTGAAATCTATAAGAATCAGGATAATTTGTTTTATGGGATTAGGCATCTGATGGAGTAAAGGATAAACTTTCCCTGTTGCGTTCACATCAGGGTACCTTGTGTTTCCAGTTATCAAAAGTGCATACCATGTGACCAACAGCGTTACAATTTCAGAAACACTTATCTTCTGAAGAAGCAGAATCACCCTCACAACTGTAACTAATTAGAGGTAATGTAAATGCCTGTAACAAAAATTTAGCAAGCTTACTGTCAAATCAAATATATACATTTTTTTAATGTGAGGAAGCCTGTCAGAAATTGCTGGGTGCTATCTATATAAATACAGAAGTGATACAGAAGTGATTCTTTCCCTATTCACTTTTCTGGTTCTGAGCTAGTGCCAAGAAAGAATAACTTACTGATTTTTATTTTAATAGATAATTCAAACTAAGACTGAGGGAGCTGGGCTTGTTCAGCCTGGAGAAAAGAAGGATGTGGGGTGACCTCATTGCAGCCTTTCAGTACCTAAAGGGAGCCTACAAACAGGAGG
>JAOWBP010001760.1:35438207-35449891 GCA_028571105.1 Tragopan temminckii | reverse complement strand
CACAGTTGTCAATTCTTGATAAGCCTTAGGATATATGAAGTTCAGACAGTAAAGTAAAACACTACACTAAGACACAGGGTTCCTGTGTCTATTCAGTTTAGAACTTCTCCTGTCAATACATGTGTTGATTAATGATACTTTCCGGTAAGCACACATGGAAAAGGCCTTTGCAATATAACATTGTTCAGGGGGTACTGATTTGATGTACCTATTATTTTATAGCTAGTGCTGAGATAGACTGTATGAAAGTTTCTACCAATCACGCTTCCTTCTCATAGAAACAGAAAATACATTATTCATTGTTTTGATCCTTGAAAGAAAAATAATTGTGAAAAAGTCCTTTTTACCACTGTATTTGACTCATAAAACTTAGTGTTGGACAAGGCTTGTTCAACATGAGAGTGGCCAAAAGTGGACTGAGTCATTAATTCTTATTTAAACTAACTGGAACTTTTTCTAACAAGGCCTTTTGTAGTAAGCAGCTATAAGAACATCTTTCTATAACTAGTTTTTTTTAAACAAAATTATTTCTAAAAATAAAATCTTGCCCTCAGTATTCATCCCCTTCCCCTGAGGATATTTATTCCTTCTTGTCTTGCTGGGATGTGTTTTTTTTTTTTTTTTTTTTGTAGAGAGCCTGTGACAACCTGGAAATACAAGGAAAAGCTGTAGTGCACCGTATGGTTGTCTTCTTTTTTTGGACTTTGCTAAATGAATTAAATTATGGGATTTATATATGCTGAATAGAAGTAGCTCCCATAGTCATTCTGGAAAACTCATTAACTAGAGACTGTATTAGGAAGGAAGTCTTCTTAGACCAATATATTGTTTGTAGAACAGCACACTGATAATATTATTGTCACCTGTTAGGAAGTCTTGATCAATTTTGTAAGGAATCTCTGCGTACAGTCACATTGAACTCTGTAGTATTGACTGTCCATTCAGGCTTATGTTACTTGGAAAAAATGGTTGTTAACACATCAGCTAATCTCTGTTAATATATCATTTTGATTTGCATAATCCAGGACAACCTACACAGAATGAGTACCAGTATATACGAAAATAGTACAAACCATTACTAACTGAAGTCGGCCAATGAACAGCCTGTGTTTCTTCATTATTGCCCCAGGGCAATCTGTCTTATCTTGCTTAATAGAAGAGAAGGTGGTGTGGTGGGAATTTGAGCCAAGTGCTAGAAAAGGGATGATTTTGCTAAAAGATGATGTCAAAATTTTTTTCTCTCTTATGCAAAAATGAGGCAAAAAAAAAAAAAAAAAAAAAGCACATGTGCTGCTGAGATAGCTTTGAAATGCAAAAGTATTGAGTGGGTACACTGAGTTACTTCAAGTTCCAATTTCATTGGAAGGCAGTGTAGTGTAACTCACATCCTTTGACTTCAGCAACATTAGGTGCTCTATGTTTTCGAAGGTTGAAGAGGTGCTTACTGATGGCCGTCGAATTATCACTTTCTGCAATGGTACTAAAAAAGAGATCAGTGCTGATAAAAGGATGACAACAATTAGTTTTTTCAATGGAGATGTAAAGAGGATCATGCCAGATCAGAGAGTGGTATGTCGCATTTGTTTTCTTTAAGGAAAACTATATGGCTAAGCAATCTGTCAAACAAGTTCCTACTATTCATCTTTGTAGCAGAAATGTTAAGTCACAGCTTGAAGCAGTGATTGAGCACCTGGTGGGAAGGTAGGGCCAACCCAGGGAAGCTCAGGTGTATGCAATGTACCTGAGTGACTGGAAGAGGTGGAGCCAGGATCCAGCCCTTCCCAGATCTCATTTAAAGGTTGTCAGTGGAGGCAAGGGTGTCTTGCTGGAGATCCCTGCCTACCTGAGGCATTTTAAAGGTAAGCAGATTTTTTTTCCTTTGTTTCTATGTCTATGGCTGCTGCACTTGAGCACTCCTTCACTTGCTGTAACCTAGGACTTTGCTACTGCACTGGCATTGCTGTGCTTTCCATGGTGTTACAGCATTAATGTTATGTTACAGCATATCTTGAAATAGCGTTTCTGGGATAAATTGATGAGGAAGGGTGTTGGCTTCCACAGCCCTGATTGGTGAGGACAAGAATGAAAAGAGGTGAAGGTAACAGTTGAAGAAAGGGTGAGCAGGGATTGAGCCAAGCAGATCAAAGGAAACCGAAAGAAGGCAAAATGTAGGGGAGGCCATCTGAAGAAGGGACTGCTTTTTGTATATTTTAGAGTGGGTTGCACAGGAGCTCTTCCCTCTCGGCATTAGGTAAATATGTTTAATAAGAACATGAGCTGAAGTGGGGATGAGTAAGATCTCGGCAAGAATGTGAACGCTTTAAATTATTAGTGCATGGGCTGGAGCTAGAGATCCTATCCGCAGGGAGTTGAGAAGATCACTCTCATTGTTTGGCTCTACACTACGGAAAGTAGAAATATCTAGAAAAAGCCAGGAGGAGGGGTGTGAATGAAAGAAAGGAATTAAAATGTAAACATATCAAGTCTTAGGGATGGCAGATACCTGAAGAAAATAGCCTTGAAATGACTTCTTAAAGTTGGCTTATTTTTAAACACATTGCTATGGTTTAATCTTCTTACGCAAATATGACCATGCTGCAAACAGTTCACTCTCCTTCCAGATTTATTATTATGCAGATGCACAGACAACTCACACTGCTTATCCAGAAGGCCTAGAGGTGCTGCAGTTCCCTAACAATCAGATAGGTATGCAAGAACTTGTGAATGTGAACTATATGTGTGGGAATGTCTTAATTGTGAAAGTGCTGTCTGAGCCAAACTCCAGCAGATTTGCTTTTTTTTTCTTTCAATTTGCTTTGTCTTTGCCTTTTGATTTTTGGTATGATCCATCACTTTATTGCTCAATTTCCTTCTATAGAGAAAGATAATAAAGGGGCATAAATGCATCATTCTGTAGTTTTACTATCTCGTTTGATTCTTGCTAGTTTCTTTAGCAGTACACTGGATAGAATTTCTACCCTCACTACAAAGTCTAAAGAAAATTTCATCTAGCTCTGTGTAAAGTTATGAGAGAGAATTCCAAAGACACTCTTTAAATCTTGTTTTCCACAGAGAAGCATTATCCTGATGGCACACAAGAAATTGTGTTCCCAGATCACACAGTGAAATGCCTCTATAGTGATGGATT
This sequence comes from Tragopan temminckii, assembly GCA_028571105.1. Classification (NCBI taxonomy): domain Eukaryota; kingdom Metazoa; phylum Chordata; class Aves; order Galliformes; family Phasianidae; genus Tragopan; species Tragopan temminckii. The sequence continues at coordinate 35,446,743 of JAOWBP010001760.1, read as the reverse complement.
CGAGGAAACTTTTTTCCCAGATGGTACAATAGTAAAGGTAGAAAAGTAAGTCTCCTTCTAGAGACAGGAATTGGCACTGGACACAAGTTTAATGTTACTAGCATGTACAACTGTGGTTTGATTCTGCATGACTGGAAAACTTCCATATGAAAGAATATATTTGGATGAGAACAATTGTTTTGCAACAATGAGGAACTGAGAACTGTTTGCTTCCACTTTGAATCACAGATGACCTGATGTCACTGGCAAAGTGATTGTGAAATAATTGTCATTTAATTCTATGTAACTTTGCAGTTACTCTCCATGTCTGGTCAGGGCAACAGTATAACTTGCAAGTGAAAGAGAAGCCAGTCGTTTGTATTAACAATGTAGGACTGGAGAAGAGGACTCTCGGGTTCTATTCTTTGGTATTTTACTGGCTTTCTGTTTTTGGCAAGATGTTTCAAATTCTTTGCTTCTATTCCATCATATAAGATGTGGACAAAAAACGGGAATTCATTACACATGCCTATTCTGTGCTTCTGTTGTAAAAGAGATTTTTCTATTAGCAAAATGCCTTGAAATCCCTGTGTGTGGTATTGATAAAAATACAGGTCCTACCATCCATTAGCCATTATTATGTACAGAAGCATCTTTGTATCGAAATTCGGTTGTGATAACTGATCTCTGATATGACCACATGTAAATTCACATGTAAATTCTGAGGTGAATTATATAACCTATGAAAGTTTCTACTCTCTTTGTGCCTCTTAGGCAGCTAGGTATAATAGGTTAATAATATACAGTGCTTTATGGCCCGTTCACTCATGGCTATTGCTTTCAGGAACGGAGATAAACTAGTGGTATTCAGTAATGGCCAGAAGGAGTTTCACACTGCACAGTTCAAGAGGAGGGAGTACCCAGATGGAACCATAAAGACTGTGTACTGCAATGGCAGGCAAGAAACCAAGTATTTGTCTGGACAGGTTCGAATCAAAGATGAAGAGGGTAATATCATCCTAGATAAGAAGTGATTCCTCCTCTCAGTGGCTCACTGTATGTAAGTGGCTCAACATATTTTCTCTGTATGATTTAATCTCTCCCCTCTCTGGACATGTGTGTTGGTTTAAAAGATTCTTTCTTGATGTCTCTGATGCTTTTCTGTTGCTGTTAATTATTAAGATTAGAACATGTGCAGCAGTGAAAACCACTATTTCTAATGAAATAAATTAAGGATAATACTCTCAATCCGCTGTGTTCTATACAACTAGAAATTACCATCATACCACAAAGAAAAAAAAAAAAACAAACATAAATATCTTAGTGGATGGAGACTAGCCTACATTTGTGTCCTGGGGTTATGGGAGGGGGGGAAGGAGTAATTAGAAGGTGCTAAATTACCTTTTATATATCAGAAGAGGCTGAGAACTGGGCCTCCTGAACCTGGAAAAGGCTCAGTCATACCAATGAACATAAATACCTGATGGGTATTCTTTCAGTAGTATAAAAACATTTCTGATCAGTGAGTCTCAACAGCTTTAAGGCTCTTTGGATTGCACTTAATACCTAGGGGGATTAATCATTTACCTGATACTGCTTTCAGCTCCTTTCCTGGTAGACTGACTGTCCATCATCTGTCTTGAATTCTTCCAAAGCACTGAAGCATTTCCCCTGAAGAACTCATCTCACTACCTGCCCACTGACTGAAAAGACCAATTATTTCCTCGTGCCTTTCAAGTTCCCGTAGCAACAAACACATGTTCATAGAATGCTGCTTTGGCCTTTTCTCACACCTATGTACAAAATAATTGCTAGATTATGGAACTTCTTTCTCTTCTCTTTACCCTCCAGTGAGCCAGACTGCCAATGCAATAGCATTCATACTGCAGATCATCTTTGGAAGAAAAAGATCAAGCAGAGAAGAAAATGTTGTTGGTATTGATCATACTCGTGTCTTTGTTTATGAATTTAATTATGATGTTCTAAATATCAAGTAGTTTGATGTCAGATGATGTGGTAATAACATTGTACTGTTTTTCTTATGCTTCGTTACAACAAAGGAAAAATTTAAACCTGTGCTCTTCACTACTGAAACACTTAAGACATTTTATATGTTTTGTAAAAGGAAAGTCTAATCAAAAGAAATCCAAGAGATCATTCTTTTTCATGTGTTTCACTAAGAATTTCTGCTCTGTGTGGCCTCTAAAACAAATGTGTTTGTTTTTTCAATTGACCATCATAAAAACAGTAAATATGATTAATTCTCTCTTTCAGTTTGGTTAGGAAAACTGATGTTTCTAAGGCACGAGTGCTTTTATTCTCAGGATTTATTTATTTATTTTTTAACAAGGAGTGCATATTCTCCAGTTGTTAATGCTTACATCCTTTTTGTTTCTATAGTAAAATACAAACTTGCCTTGAATTGTTGATTGCCATTCATTTATCTGCGTATATAATCCTTTATAATTTTAAGTTCAATAAGGAATAATTTTGTTTGTGGTCTGCTTGCTCCTTGGTTAATTAAGCACTCTTGACTCTACTTGTAGGAAGTGTTCTTCTGGGATAAAAGGCATGCAGTCCTGCACAGATGTAACACTTAAGTGATATGTGTAACCTCCTAGGTCTCTGAACATGTTTTTCAAGCAATATTTTATAGCATAATAGCAAAGGGGTTCTTGAAGTAAGGGGTGCCATTTAATTTTGTTAGAAAAGGAGACTGAAAAATACGTAACTAACGAGCCTTGGCAGGTAAGGAGCCCTTCACAGACCAATTTGGCAAGTTATACTATTTTTCACAGGCTAATTCTCACACCTTGTCTCCTTTACCTTCCACTTGCTTTATGTAGTCAGAAGCTGCTTGCTCTACTAGCTGTGGTGCAGGAACACTAATAATCCAAATTTTGTGGTGCGTATTTACCTTAACTGTAGCAATACGCTTGCCTACTTTGGAAAAGCCAGCTTACTATAACTTTTCTTCTGTGATATGCAGTGAACGTGTTTTTTATAAAATCTTTGGGGACATGGGGCACAGCTGGGAAACCCTATTTCTCTCTACATGAAGTAAGTTACAGCCAGTACTTGGCCTCAGTTTCGAGACAAATCTAGAATACGCTGTGGTGGCTTCTGAACAATAACTTAAGTTTTAGACAGCTGGGGGCAGCAAACGTGTACAAGAGAAGAGTAGCAATCTTAGAATCTCAGATGTCTCAGTTCTGTGGTTTGTTTTTTTTTTTTTTAATCTTCCATGCTTAATTCTTCAGTGAAGAAGTTCTACTGAAAGCAAAACAAAACTGCCTAATTGCTACACCCTTTGGGTGGCTAACACAAAGTCTGAGAGAGAGAGGTTTGATTTGCTCTTCTTGAACATAGTATTTGCAGCTTATGTCCTGCCCTCCAATATCAAATTTCTTTCTCACCTTAGGAAGCCCTCTTTATCAAGGATTTATTTGGGGGGAAAAAAACACCACTGTAACAGTGTATGTCAGTACATATTTTTTTTATAACTCGTTTTCCATAAGAATTTCTGCGGAATCCTACAGGTCATAAAAAGAAAGTTGTTTCATATTGTTGTTTCATACAGTGCAAAATTAACCTGTGGAAAGTGATGCCAGGCAGCTCACTGTTTTGTTCAAAAATGTTATTGTTTTGTGTGATTCATATCACCTGCATCTTTGTAAACTGAGGGCATGTTGAATGTTTCCCTGGTGTAAACTGACCAGCTTTTTCAAATCATAAAGCTGGGAAAAGAAAAGAAGCAAAGATTTCCGAGATAAATAATGAGACAGGTATTTCTGAGGATGTTTTGAGAAATGCAATTCTTCATTTTTATTTTGAGATTACTTCTAAGAGTTATTCAGCACTTTCATTTTCAAAAATAATCTCATGTGGTAATTGCTAAATCACAATTTTTACACTGTGTATGCTTTAAAATATTTCCTTCTAATACAACTTCAGTACGTGCCCACATACCTTCAAGCTAAAGGTGTCATTCAGGATGTCTGCGTGACTTAACATTATGAAGTTATACGTATCATGAAGTTAAACAGTCTGTGTATTTTTTTGTCTTGTGCTATTTTGTTTGCTCACTAATTTGTTTATTTCCTTTATAATGCTCTTTACATCTGTGCCGTCCTTGGAAGCTTGAAGTGCGGCTTCATTGAAAGGAAAAATAAGCACAAAACCTCCTACCTGGCGGGTAGGCATCTGGTCTTTATCAGAGAGGAAATAGGGGCGTGTGCTTAACTTGTAGTTGCAGATTTCAGGTGAAGGTGACCACCGGCTGAGTTGGGCAGAAATGAATGGAGAATGTACAGCTGGGAGTTGTTTGTTTTTAGCTTCAATTTTTACCTGGGGGGATGTTTTTGGCTTGTTCATCTTTTCCCGCAGCCGGGAAGTCAGTGTTTCCCTTGGATGTGCTCTGGCAGTTTTCCTGGTCAGGGAAGACACCTTTTGAATTGATCCCCTTGTAAACTGCAGGGCAGGTTGCGTTTGAGGAGCAGAAATACAAGTAGATACTTTTCGACCAGAAAGTAAGCCAGGAGCCTCTTCTGGGGTGCTTTGACGAGTTCTTCTCCAGGGTACCTGCCTTCTAACAGCTTTTGACCCAGGCATTTCATTCCGCCTGTGAGTGTCAACCTGCTTGTAGTTAAGCAGTTCAACAATATCATGAAGAAGTTTTCTTTTCACAGTGTCATCAATGGAGCAGTCTAAACACAAAGCTGGATTGTAGTTCACTTCTAAAAGCCATGGCTTGAACTTGTCATCAATCAGGATGTCAAATCCAAAAAGCTCAAAGCAATTGGAAGCCTCTGGTAACGGAGTGACAGCAAGCAGGGTGAGAATCACTATGTTATTCATCTTTTGCCACAGTAGCATGTCATCAACCCCAAAAATTCGAAGGTAAGAGCGGAATTTGCTGAATGTCCACTTGCAACCACTGCCAATCCCTTCTTTAAATGTTTTATATGAAGCTCCATATTTGTTTATGCTGGTGTTTGTTAGGTGAGCATAGACATTGTCTAGAGAACTGAGGTCAAACTTTTCAGTGGCAAACCTCACCAGTCCCTCTTTGTAAGTGTAAATGGTGAGTGGGCAAAAACTGGTGACACACACATAAAGGCGAAGATCCAATTTGTATCCTGAAATGAGCAAGGGGTTGCTAATATACTTCTGCACAATGACTGTACAGTGATATACTAAGTCTTTAATATCTTGGAAAATGTGTATGCCCCTCCCACGGGAGAGATGCACAGGTTTGCAAATCCAGTAACTAGGTCTGCCTATTGACTGTCTCTCTTTGCTGTATTCTGCTATAAATTTGACGTAGTCATTGGGCATGATGAATGCAACTGGACTAAATTCATACAGTGTTGATCCATATGCTCCTTTCATACGTTTCAGATGCCTTGCCAAATAGTCTTTTCTGGTGATCCTGACAGCTTCTGGGTAATGGTTGAGTCTCTGCCATGGTTTAATACTGTGGTGGTCTGACATAGGAAAAGGTGAGTTTCGCCAGTACAAGTTCCAGTCTGTGTCATCTTGCTCCTTTCGGTCAAATTCAGTCCAACCACGTTCCAGTAAAACCTCACGGATTATTGCAGGGGCGTTTTCATGGAGACGGAACACCAAAGGCTTCAAGGTTTCATTTGCATTATCATCTGCCAACATTTCCATCTTACTAGCTGAAAGAAAACAGGGTTATCAGGAAAGAAACAATGCTACAAGTTGTGCTAACAGTCATCAGCCTTGCTGTATTCTTAATGTTTGTCACTCTCAACACTTTCTCAAAGCATATCGCTCCTGTGTTTCCATTGCCCATGAAAGAGAAGTCAAAGGCTTGTTTAAGCTGAAAGGTATGTTAGAAGGGCATAAATACCAGATAGCTGTTAAGATAGCACAAAACATTGACTGCCGAAAAGTTGTATGTCTTCAGTCTTGCATTTATTCTTTCTTTGAGATAGCCTACTATGATAGCAGTTGTCCTAAAACTTCTGTAATTCATGAATATTTACTGAATATTACAATTTCCTGATACGAGAAGTTTTTTCCACAGAAGAAAAATAATCTCTGCCGGGTATTTTTAAAACTCTAAATTTTCTTTGGTTTGAAATTGTCAGAATATCTCATTTATGTTTTTTGAAAGGCCAGATTTGACAATTCTGGTTCAGAAAGACTTTTTAGTGTCTTACCATTAATAAAATGTAAGTTAACATAACTTAAAAGTTTTGTCAGTTGCAGAACAGATTAAGGCTTATTTCATCTGTATGTGGAAAACAACTCAGAGTTTTTTGCGTGATATAAAATGTGCTTCACTTTCCACATCTGACATCTGGTGATTCTCTTCTATGATGTACTTGTCGTGCCTGTCCAATACATTTTGCTGCTGCTATCAGGCTCAACTACAGACTGTAGCTGAATTCTCCTTAATGAGAGCTTTCCTTGGGTAAGGGTTTGTAGGAAACAGGAAAGGAACGTGGTAGGTACTGCAGCATAATAATGATGTAATATGACGTAATAACACCACAAAGGTGAAAGAAGTCTTGCTTATGTCCCTTGCAGGCAGTGCTTCCCAGGAAGCTGAGGGTTTGCTGTTGAGCCTGCACACGAAACTAACCTGGTGGGCATAGTGAACCCAGGAAACTTTTGTTGTCTTTGCTTCTACTTTCTTTCCTGGGAGTTTTTTCCCACCTGATATTAAACAGCAGTATATCATATGCTAGATATATAGATATAAGAGGCAGTCCCAGCCTCTTCCAGGGCTCCAGGTCTGCCTTGGCTGCTACCAGCTATTTCTGCATCACAGTTGCTTGTCTTTACACCTGTTGGAGGCAGATCTTGTGGAAATACATATATACCCCTATGCAAAACAAAGCAAGTTTTACAGTTGCTGGTTCAAAATCTTAGACAACGATTATTAAATTGAGAAAAAGCATATATAACTGAAAATAGCCATACTAAGCATTTGGATGAGTCATCTTAGGACTGCAGTTAGTTTTGTCTTTTCTGTACTGCTAAGCATTCCTACTGGCAGTGCTGCAGTGAAAAGGACTGTTGCACAAGAATCTAGAACAGGGTAAACTGTGCCATCACAGTCTCTGGTAGGTAATCATAAATGGGGCTGGTAGTAGTATCTGAAGAATGAAGCTGTGTTTGGTGGTTTTCCATGTCAGGCTGTATTAATGGTGCATCTTTCATACTTCTGGCACTTAAGGAACAGCATACAGGAAATTGACTCACTAAGCCTTCATATAACAAACATGAGCTTCAAACTTCCAGGTAATTAAATACAAAGAAAACAATAAGAGAGCAGTTACCTGCTTTTAAAAAAAGTCCTATCACAAATAAGCAGAAGCTCTCACAGTACTATTACAAAAGTAACTCTAGAATGATACAGTGATTTTAATGAGTGAATTTCACTCCTCTATACAGACGTGTGCCTGGATGAATGCTCACCTCATCATTTAGGAGAGTTTTGCCTGCATTCCCTGAGCGCTCCATTTTTGGCCCATTCTTTAATAACCTGAAAATCCACCCATGTATTTGCAGACACTCATTCCACAGAGTGGAAATGGCTGCAGCTGCCTGTGAGCGTGCTGGAATCCAACACCCACCGACTATTGTTGCAGATGTTCCCTGCAGAATAAGGGCTGCAGCTGTGACCTCACCGTTCCTGTGGAGCTGTGTGGTGACCCTGGGGCCACCGGGCAGTTCCAGCCTCTTCCAGGGCTCCAGGTCTGCCTTGGATGCTATTTCTGCATCACAATTGCTTGTCTTTATACCTCTTGGAGGCAGATCTTGCGGAAATATGATTCTTAATGGTTAGGCATTGAAACTGTTTTCTTGCAGTGTCGAAGTGGACTGCCTCTGCGTAGCTAAACTCAGCAGATTGACTGGTGTTTTGTACTGAAGTCCTCAAACCCTCAGGGCCACAGACCATAATGTGGGTCTGCAAGCTGCCTGCGTTGGGATTCTGTCTCACAAACAACCATTCTAATCATTCATTTAGGTCTCATTTCTGTCCAGTAAGCAGCCCCATACTGCAAGGTCAGGAAGGATGCCTGCCAATCCAGCTTCATCCCATCTGGCTACACCACATGTCCCCTTATGTGCATTGGGTGTGGGCTACCTGCAACAAAAGCACGTTCCCTGTCTCGCAGGCACAGGGGGGTAAGGCTGAGCAGGTGCACGCTGCGTCTGACTGAGCAGAAATGCTATGAGTTTAAAGGCCGGGCAGAGTCCCACTGCACTCCTTCCTAGGTCAGCCTCGCCCCGCGGGCCTGCCGCCCTGCACGTACCTCTGCCAGCTTCAGCCCCTTCCAGGGCCGCTCCGGCCGCAGCTGCAGGCGCTCGAGTGAGCGGGAAGCGGCGGGGCCGGCTGCTGGGGCCGGAGGAAGGAAGGGCCGGCGGCCGTTGCTTGGCAATGAGGAAGGGCGGGCGGCGGCCCCAAAGCCGTGTCCCAGCATGCTCTTGATGCTCGTAACCTTCAGCTTAGATGCCGAAGTGCCCAAGGCTGTGCGCAGTGCCAGTGCCTCAGTGCTGTCGTTAAGCGGCGTGCCCG
>JAOWBP010001760.1:35402233-35436089 GCA_028571105.1 Tragopan temminckii | reverse complement strand
AGGACTGCTGAAAATAATTTTTGTACAGGTTTATAAACTTTCCAGTCTGGTTCACATCCTTTCTGAAGGCACACGACATGCTCAAGAGAGCTTTATTTTACTGCAGTCTACCTGTGCTGCACAATTGTTGTCCCTGAAGTGTGTTTATTGCCAGGAAGGTGATAACAGCAACTGTGCTCAGTTTAGATAAGAGAGGGAAGGACACATTCTGAAATGAAGCAGGTTTCAACTGGTAATGGAGTGCACACATGCACACAAACATATTAGGAAACTTTGTAAGATGAAATGACTCATCTATTGTTTGCCTGTATACCTCTAGGGGGAACTCTAGCATTAACTATTCACAACAGGCCAAAGTAAACCATCTCTGATTACTGTAAAATGCGTGGAGTATGCAGCACGATGATATTGTATTTATTCAGCGGTTAGTCTGCTGAAATGGAAAGGGCATTCATGGGAGCTTGCCTAAGGAAGCACCACAGACCTTAGTCCCTAGTGCTATTTTAGAGGCCTTAGTCTCACCTCATAGCCTTTGGAGTCAGGATTTTCTCTTATTATTTTAGTGCTGCTTTCCCTCTATAAAACTGATGAAGAGGAGAAGAGATTCTGTCCTAACCAGGCATTTCAAACTGCTGATCTTGTTCTGGGATGCAGCATTATACAGCAATGTCACTGCACAATCTCCTGCCATCATTGTGACAATGCAAATTCTGTGCATTTTGTTACTAGGGGCTGCAGAATAACTGTAAAAGGTGACAAAAAAGGATACTGTGCAAAAATAAGGAACATTTGTCTTTTTCCTAGTTAGCAACAAATCTGAAGTTTTAATGAATATCCAGCAGGAGCCTGAGCATGTGGGTGACCCACGACAGTGCTGTAATAGAGGTTGGACTTGTCACAACACTGCAGAGCTCACTAGCTACAATGATCTGTACACACAAGTTGTGCCTTGTGAGGACATTAGGAACTGCACTATCTTCCAGCCTCCATCTCTCACACTGAAGCCCTCTGTACCTACTCCCTTCTCTTAATGAGGGCACTGGGTGCCCCTTCCTCAGGCATGCAGGAACTACACCAAGATGCCCTCAGGGAAGTCAAGTAACAGAGGACAAGGACTGCTGGAAAGATCCCTTATCTTAATGAGAGACATAAGATTCTGGAGAATGATTCTTAAGAGTGTTGAGAAGGAGAGAGGTGAACAGCCAGGGAGATGGCTGGCAGGAGAAGCAGGAAATGAATTACCAGCTTTACTTCAGAGAGTGCAAATCATCACCGATGCTCTCCCTTTATAAACCTGAAGAGTGAGAGCACTGACTTAAAATTGTACCAAAGGCACAAGGCTGTGGGTTGAGATGAGAGAAGCTGAGAGGGTGTTTCTTGACATGTGTAACAGCTCTGCTCTAAGTGATATGGCCTGAAACTGCTGGAAGGACAGAGCAATCTGACTGGTTGCTTCCTTGTTTGCGCAGGGGACTGTAGAAGTGCTGGAAAGGAGTTTCTGTAAGCACCAGGAAAAGGACTATGGTGATTTGGCTCTCTAGGAGAAATGTACTGATTTATCCAGTGAGCAAAATCATCAAATCACCTACTGAACCAACCAGAGAGATAAAAGAGAGGACGCCTAGACACATAGGTATGGGCAGATATGGGAACTAGCAAGTGAGCTAGTTCTGTCACCTATGTATTCCTACAGTATCTGCCAAATATGAATTTGAGATAGAGAAATAAGAAGCAAAGTATGAGAGCAAGTGGGAGAGCATTTAACAGTACCTTGTGGACACAGGCTATGGCACTGGTTTAAAAAGACTGTGACTGACTATTTTTAGCAGCCTTTATGTATTTCAAGTCAACAGAGACTGTAGCTTTTTCTTGCCCTACACAGCATTTTGTAATCTGTCTTCAGTCTGTAGAAGATCATTTCCTCTAGTTCCCATTAACGGTAAGTATAAGTGAACCCTTACAGAAGTGAGCGTGTATCAGCTCGTTATCTGTACTGTGTATAATGCTGGGGATTCATAATTACATTGTATCACAGAGCAGAAGATCATAAACGATTTTAAAGACATGTGTAGTATATCAGACAAAAAGTCCAAATGTAGCCTTGCAGTAACAAATTCATAGGATGAGTGTAAGAAATAAGGCAAGTACAGAATGCCTTATTTGCCAAAGAGTGGTCTTTCCCCTACTGAGTCTGGCAGTCAGAGGCACGGGGACTTTCTGAGTTTTACATTTCCTCTGTACCACCAGGCTTAGTAACCCCTAAGAACATTTCCCCTTGAAATGATGTAATGCCAACTTAAAACCATTTACATTTTTGGGCTCTTGTAAATCCTTTGGCAATAAAACCCACAATTTGATTATGTATTTTCTAGAAAAAACATTTCCTTCATTTTCTATGAAGCCTGTTGTAGGACAGTGCTGTTTGGTACCACTTGCTCTGTTATTAAGAGAAATAATGAATAAATCATTTTCTAATCACCTTTCCTATATTGTTCACGATCTCACATTCTGCTTTCCTTATTTATCACTTGTCTAGGCTGAAGCACTCTAGTTCGTTATTCCTCCTTCACATGGAAGTCTCTCATGACTCTGCTTCTTTTTATTGCCTTTTTGTACCTTATCACATTTGATTATGATTTTTAAATGGAACAAATCAGAAATGCATGAATCATAGATTTGTGTGGTTGCATAATGTTGTTCTCTGTGTTTTTTTCCCTCATTTTTTTTTTCCTAATAACTACTAAAAGCCAATTTACTGCTTCTTTTGTTGCTGAGATTTCAGTTGATTTTTTTTGAGTGCTCTCCTATTTTTTTTTACAAAAGACAGACTAAATGTAACGTTCTTCTGAATCTTCTAATTTTCTGTGAAATACGCTCCACCAGAATATTTATTCTGAATACCTGTTATCATCTTTCACAATGTTCTCCTCTCTTCATCATGGAAGAAATATTTAATAAGTATTCTACTTTCTCATTCTCAACTACTGATTTATTCTAGTCTCTAAAGAGCTAATGTATGTCTTTCAGTTGCAGTCTTAAACCCGTTCTAATTATTATGCACGCCCTAAACCAGATTGCTTATAAATATAAACATGCAGATTTTTATATCTCAGGAGAATTCATTTCATTGTCACCAAGACTTACCATTAGTTTGTGTCTGCCAAATGGCATCCGATAAGCCCCAAAGAGCAGGGAATATGAAAAACACGACAAGCTGGTTAGAATGAGGTTTCCACAGCAGTAGTGCTATTATACAGGCAGTGTTCGTAGCTGTGGCTGTCAGTTTAGAAAGAAAGCAGAGCAATATAAATGCTGTTATATGCAGGAGAGATAGTGGTATATGCACTTTAAAATTCTTCCCCCAACTAAAGCACAAGGCAATCCAAAAATCTTTCTGGTTCATTGAGATTTGTACTAACTGAGTTGATATTGCATGAAACACAATACAATGCAATCCTTTAACAGTCTTCTATTAATAATTCTGAGCAGCGTCCTGAACTGAGGGATCCTGGGAGCTGATGTGGCTGTTATCCTAAGGGACCAGAACTGCCACTCAGCAGGAGAAGGGGCTGCTGAAAGCCTCGCAATCCAAATGCCAGGCATGTGGCAGGGGAGAGAAAGCACTGTTCTGCTCTGATTAAGTAGTCCTAGATTTCCTTTCAGGGCTAAGGAAGACAATTAAGAATGTCCTGAGGGTCTGCTGCCTTCTTAAAAGTAGTATGTAAATGGGTAACTGATTAGTCCCTGTCACTGGTGCACCTTTCTAGTCTGAGTACAAAGACTAGTAAACACACCTAAGAGCTTCAGAGGCTTTGCATTATTAATGCTACTTTTTATTGCTATTAAGTTATTGTTGAGTGGTGGTGTGTTGTTGTTGTTTTTTTTTGTTTGTTTGTTTGTTGTTCATTTGTTTTACATCTAAAAGGAGTTCCACACAGGCACATATAGAAGAATCACAGATGATTTAGTGATGGTAGTGTAATGAACTCTAAATTTCTTTTTTCTTGCTCAGGTTTAAAAACTCCTGTGGAGGAAATTCCTCTAGTGATGCACATTAACTCAGCCAGTGAAGTTTCTAATAATACAGGTTTTTAATAGTATAGGCCTGTGTGATGGAAGCAAGGTATCAATACCTTGGGGTGGATACTTCAGTGGATACTGGGACAGAAATGAAATATTTCTTGGTGTTTTTCTGTTATGTTATTGCTCCCTGAAATTTGTTCTCTGGAGGGAGGGAACTAGATTCTCAGTTACTAGGTTGTTGGTTGTTGGTTTTGCTTCATAAAAGGTGTGGCAATGGAAAAATCTTTTTCAGGTTCAGTGTAGACCTCAACATCTGTAATCTGTATTGTAGGATCATTTATCACCATTGCATTGTAGATGTAAACTTTCAAAGCTGTAGGACATTTTCTAAGTAGACAGTGCCCTCAAAAGCAGGGTGAACTCACCATCAGCAGAGTGACATAAGACAGTGACTCGAGCACAGTCGTGTGCTGTGCTGCCTCTCTTCTCATGAGTTAATTTTGCCTCCACATCGGCTTTAATTGCTAGCTGGCAGGGAGCTCTCACTTTGTCCTGCATGTAAAGGGTCGAGCACTGGATTTGATGTATTATGTGAGGTGATCGAGTGGCCTTTACATACCTAATGCAAATAGAAATTTTCTACCCGTGAACTGAGAGATCTTTCCAAAGAGCAGAGAACAAAGGGAATTCACAGCTGAAAAGCAGATCATCACGTAACCAACATAATGAATTCCCAGGGCACAGGTCACGTAAGTCTGCAAGAGAGGAGACAGTGGTGATATATTGGCTTTAGTGAAAATATGCAGCTATGGTTCAAGGGTCTTATCATGAGTATTTAGTAAACAGCCAACACAGACAAGGTCAAAGGAGCACAGCTACAGAGTTTGCTGACAAGTCTCTGAGTATGAGTACTGACATAGTTGGACTTCAGCAGTGATACTCCTAATCCAGTTCCCAGTCAGACTGATGCCGTGCAAACAGCAGTAACAAGGAGGGGAAAAAACTGGAGCACTGCTAACCGTGCAAATAAAACTCCTGGCAGTGACACTAGGAGTTTTCTGCCCTTGCCTTCATAGATCAAGTTCTAAAATCTGACAATTGGTGCTATGGCCATTACTGAGCAGTTCCCAGGAAGCAAAGAGGACCTCACCTATAAAAGCATTCAGCCAGCCAATGGATGTGGCCATGGAGTGCCCCTCTCAATCTATTCAAACACAGCAGCAGGTGCACTCTTCCATCTGCCTGTATGCTAGGTTTGAAAACTTGAGTGTCAAATAATCAGCTCAGGAACTTTGCTCCCTTTCTTTGGAGGTTTCCTCAACAAATGCGTGGAGAACACACCTGAAGTGTGTCTAGGTTTGTAGAGTGAGGGAGGAGGAGCAACGGTGGTTTTGATCATTTTGATGCAAAGGCTTCCAGCCATCAATGTTGAGGGTTTGCCCTCTTTCTTTAAAGGTTCTCAAAATAAAATAATGTGGTATGTGTGCTGACTTGCACTTATAAAAACTCAAGGGAAACCAGAAGGAAGGAAGATAGAAAAGCTCTGCAGACTTCTGGCTTTTCTCCCACTTTGTTATTTACAACAAACTGAAGAGTTTGAACCTACAGCTCTCTGCTGTAGTCTCTGCTGATGAGTTAAGCTCTCCAATGTGTGTTGTTTTTTTTTTTTTAGGCTGTTCCAAGGGACATATTTACCACTGGCTTATCCCATTTGAAGATGTCACTCAGAGTTCATTCAAGTAGAGGTAAGCAGTTATTTAGCTAACCATAAATCATCATTAAAAACATCTTCATTTAACAAGTAAATATAGATCAGATGCAATTAGTAGGACACAAAGGCACAAAGAACAATTAGACAGAAATAGATTTTCATTGTCATCCACACCTTTGTGTAGTCACCAGCAAGAAATCCCTGTTCAAACCCACTGTACATTGTCAGAGGGATTAGAAGACACTGTCTTTTATCTTTAAGGTGCTGGAAAGTTGCTAGGAACGTAGACCAAAAGGATGGTGTCTTTTGTATTTCTTTCTCAGTCTCTGCTTGGTCAGATTTGATCTGGTCCAGAAATATAATAATCAGCAACACAGCTAGCACACCACTAGCTGCAAAAACAAAACAAAAAGTTCATGAAAAAAAATAAGGAATGCTGGAAGAAGGATGGGAAATTGCTTGTTACTGTTATTGTTCTGACTTAGTGCTTAGCTCTGCATGGGATGTTTTGGCAGATGAATCTGATTCCGCTTCAAAGTAAAGGCCAATTCTGTGTAAACAAGGAGGCCTGATCTACGCTCACATCTTCTTCATACAGTTGTACACCTTGCAAATCCCCTGCACTTAGCTGTGACTTGACTGTTGTGACAGCCGCCAGGCCAGCTGCACGGCCACTGAGGGTGATGGCTCACCCTTCCAGGGGAAGGGAGGGGTCATGGGGTCAGGGAGCTGGCCAGAGAGTGCTCCTTCTGGGTCTATCAAAAGGCTTTAAATCAACACAAGAGAGGAATATACGCTTTCAGTGCCAAGGCACTCATGGCTGGGGGTGGATCTTCATTCAAATACATGGAAAGAAAAATACAGTGCTAGAAGTAGAAGTGCTGTCTTGGATCTCAGTATATGTAGCCATTTTCTGTGGGCTTTTTTTTTTTTTTTTTTAATCAGCTCTGAACTGTGCTTTACGTACAGAATAAGTATTTTTAAGATTTTTTTAAGATGATAGCGAACAATTGTGCTCTTGAAAAAGATGCGCTACAGCTTTGAACCTGTAATTTCTTATCAGAAGCAGCATATGAAAGAGTGCATACAGTAGTTAAAAAGTGATCGTGTATGCATCAATCTACATACACCGCTCATGAAGTGAATCATAAAGATTTTGTTCATGTAATCAAGAAGATATTTGTGGCTCATAATACCCATGAAGACAAAAATTGGCAACTGGTTTCTGACAGGTAAAAGGCATGACTTATTTCCTCTCTTACTGATGGACACTAGAAAACCATCCATGGAACCAAGTGGAGTTACAGTGCAGGAGGAGAACTGAGCACCTCTTCTCATCCTTGTGGCCTGTTTGGTGTGCTCCTATGTGTTCATCCTCTTTTCTGTGAACTTTTAATGCCCAAATATGTTAGCAGATTTACAGAAAATTGCTACATTTTGTAATCATGTATTATTTCTCACCCGTGTTTCCTAGAATGAAATTATATTCTCCATTGTACTGGTTCTACGTGGTAGCTGGACTGTAAAACAGTAGTGGTGTATATTCTGCCAGTGTGTTCATTGGCGTATTTGGGCTGATGGCAAGACTTATGAGAACAGAATACTTGCATTTACAGGGCAAATATTCTAACAAATATGTTAAATGAGTCAAGAATGATTACAGGAGATGAATAACTGCATGGCTTAATAATGATTGGTATGAACATAAAAAGAAACATCCACAAAATGAACAAGAGGCTTATCTATTATTGGTTCCACCTAAGCAGGCAAACTGTGTACTCAGCAACCAAACAGGAAAGACATTTTAAAAATGTCTGTAAATGAAATATTTAGTTATTTGGTTTCCCTCGAGGTAGGGAAAGACATATCTTTTATTAAAAGCTTAAAAGAAAAATGAAACCCTACTGACACAAGGTCAGTAGACAGCAAGGTTGCATTCATTTTGCATGAGCAAAGCCTAAGGGACTGCTGTATATGTTAGTCATCACATTTAAATTTAAACTTGAGAGCCAAACCTGCCTTTAACAAAAACTCATCAGTTCCAGCACCCACTGGAAGGGAAGTGGGGGGATACTCTTTGTGTTTCCTCACTTCAGAGGAGTGGAGGTTTGCACAGGAGAGAGGGTTTGCTGTGGTGGACTTGCCTGGTGAGTGCTGGCTCTGGCTGGATTGCATACTCTCCGCTTTAGTGTATGACAAATTCTGTGCATCTGTCTCAGCATTGAGAGTATATCTGTGTACAGAGACTAAGATATTTTAACAAAGGTAAGGCCACATTCTGCCTTGCTAAAATAATTCTCATTTATCTAGAGACGAGCCTGTTTTGAGACAGATGCATTTTGCATTTTGTCTTTGCAGTTTTTCTTGGCATCAGTCTTCTCTCTTTGATTTCTTTCTAGCCCTATGCAAGCAAGGTCGATAGCAGCTGTAGTTACTAAATGAGAGATGTGCCAATTCACCTACTGCTGCTTTTTATCTCTGATTTTCTCACAAAAGCATTATAATTTTAGCATCACAGCTGAGAATTGACTGAATTTGTAAAATCTCAGCAGGGATCCAAAAACCTCCCCCTGAATGACTGCATGTTCTAGGAGCTGTGGTTCACATCCACCTCTAATTACAGTACAGTTCTCATGCTGAACTGTGGTACATGGGTCAGAACACTCCTGCCTGTTCTGATTGGCATCTGCAGATGGCTGGCAGCTGGTGAGTTCAAGTAGAATCATAGAATCACTAAGGTTGGAAGTGAGCACTAAGATCATCTAGTCCAACCATCAGCAGTACCTCTAGCAGAGCTGCTCTTAGCACTGCGGACCTCTGCTGGTCTATATGAATCAACCTGATGCCATCAGTAACTAGTTTGCTATTACTGATACTAAAAATGGTGGATTTAAAACTCTCTCTTGCATAATTGGATGAGCTTGTGTAATCCTCCCATTGTAGTGTAAGCATACTTTCAATTCTAGTCTGAATCAGCTTTCCTCCAGGTGAGACGTCTTGCTCCTTTAGACAAAAATCACGTGGCACTGGCGCACAGCATTTGAAACTTTTTAGGAAGGAGTAGTTTACAGCTCTCATTATCTTATTTCCTTCCAGTAAACTGGGTTGAAATAGGAAGTTGGAAACTTAATCCACAGAATCATGCTTGGTTTCACAAATATTAAGTTCCCCATCAGTGCTATTCGTTGATGACTGTGGATTACTTACCAGTGTAGACCCCTAGCAGAGTGTAGACCAAGGACTTAGAGGGTTCTGCCAAGGCAGTGGTGTTAGTGGCATTGCTCTCGCAATCATATGCTCCACAGCAAACCAGGTCTTCTTCTGAGATTTCCACTAATTCAGTAAGAACCAAAAAGAAAGAAAGGCAAGACAGAGATGAGATCAGATGAATGCATACTATATACAAGGATGTAGTGGAAAGGGAATCTAGCACTCAGTGCCTAATTGTGGTTTAAAATCCTTCCAATTACAGATGTTAACTTCAGAATCCAAGCTTAACATGCACAAAAAATTGGTTTAATGGAAACAGTTGCTCAAGACAGAACATGGAATTGATAGTTACGTGAAGGCACAAACTAAAGCCAGAGGCTTGCACCTGACTACAATCTCAATTTCCATTATTTGAAGTTCCAGTGTTTATCTGTAACTTCTAATCATATTACACTGCACGAAAGGACTTTCAGTTTACAGCAGTGCTTAACTGCTCTTACAGAAGAGCACACTGTCCCTATCCAGGAAATTTCTGTGTATGATATGATATAGGAATGGAAACCACCTTGAGACATTGTCTGTTTTATTAATTCGAGTTATGATTACCCGTTAATGCAGTCTTCTAAGAAACTGACTTTTCCTGGCTTTAGTAATTTATTACTGGACTTATTACAATTTGAGAGCATATTTGAAACCAGAACGGTATGGCAGGGTTTGGAGTAAGACCTTTGCTTTGTTTAATCCCTTCAGCCCTGTGCTGGGCTTGTGCCAAAGCTGCACACACACGTGTACACACCCCGTGTGTCCTCATGACACTGTGCCCACTTCCTTTAGGACCCCATTTGTAAGGGCAAAATACTGACCCAAAGTGTGTGCATGAATAAGCTTTGCAGTGAGAAAAGATGATTAAAAAAACAAAATTATTTCAATACTTTTGTTGCAGAATTTTGCATTGGTCCACACATAGTAAAGAGCAATATAGTGTACCTTGACTGATCCCTTAAACAGGGCTTGGTCTGTAATTTTGCAGTTGAGTTACTGAGTAACAGCATTTAGTGTGCTTTTCCTCATTACTTCCAATCAACGCTACTGCAGTGTGAATTAGCTGTTCACTTCACGAACAACTTTAGGTTCAATATAGATCAAAACATAAAGAAAATAATCACCTTACTATAGTCAGTGGCTATAGCTACAAGGCTTTGGATGAGCAAACCCTCAGTCAAGTTACCATATGCAAACTGTGACTCACACTAGTAAAGCACAGAACTGTGCAAAACAAGTTTTTTGTTTTTTTGTTTTATCTGTTCGTGTATAATCTGATGATGAATACACAATTAGTGGTATGAGAACTGCAAGGCAGGATTTGCTTTGTTCTTCTGACAGTAAGTCTGCAATGTTGGTGAATGAGAAAGGATGACTCTCTTAATTTACACTGATTTCTGTCCCTTGTTATAGCATTCCATCATGGAGCAACTGGCCTTGCTGTTTCTGGATTCAGTGATGCAGGCAATACATTAATGCTGTCTACTAATACTGTATCTTTCTTACTGCTCCATGTAACTTTAAAGCACGTTTGAAGTGTGTAATACAGGTAGTAGGTACATTTGCTGCACTGTCAGAGGAGAGACAAGGAACTGAGTGCCTGGAGACCCTTACCCCCAGCCAGAAGTTCTCTTCTGCTGACAAAACATAGCTGGGAAGTATGGCTTCTAGCATGGCTGCTCGTCACTGAGACGTACATGGCCTTTGGCTTTGAGAGCTGATCATTGCACACCTCCCAGGAGAGCAACCTTTCCTGAAATCCCATGTAACTGATAAAAATAAGTTAAAGTTAGAGTCTCTTTGGAGTTCAAGGAACATCCCCAGATGTAAAAGTACGGGGGATTTACAAGATGGCCAGTATTTTCATCTTCTTATTATCATCACTTAACATGATGTGTACAGTGAGGCAAAGGAAAGTAAAATGTTTTGCAGACCCCACCACTGCACCAAATCCTCTGCCCTGCAAATGAAATCAGAGCAGCTGGTCCCTCAGGTGACTCAGTAATCAGGTCAGCAGGGCTCTGCTGCAAGTGATAAAGGCCTTTAGCATTCTGCTTTGATGGTGTTTGGATTTAGAAGGTGCCTGATTCTCCACAGTTACCACAACCATCTTGTTATAAACCTAAGGATTCAAAGATTAAAACTTGGTACCAACTCTCTGATGCTTGAGTTTAACCTAATACCTATTTGAATATCCCCCAGAGAACATACAATTTAACTGAGCCCAGGAAGAGAGGTAGCTCCTTGCTATTCACAGTAGCAGTGCACGTGGAAAGCTCCTTCCATGTCCATCCTGCTCTGACTTTGACAGTATAGGGAATGGCTGGGAGACTGCAATAAAAATAATATGCAGTAGTGCTGTGAATCTCTAAGGTGGTGTCCAAGTATTAATTTATCTTCACAACTGCCTGTTTAAAGCTTATGCCAATTACAAGCATGGGAAATGAGGACAGTGCTGTTGAGTGATTTCTTCAAACTACATAAACATCTGCTGTCTGAGCCTGAAATGTGCTGGAGAAGTCCTGGTATGCAGATTCCTGCCAACAGCTATTTCTATTTCTTCTTGACAATTCTGAAAGCGCTAATTTTTGGTGAGCACCAGCACCAGCTTTAGTCAAGCCGTGAATGCTTAACAGCAAACTAATTCAGTACTACAGGCTTTGTGAAAAGGTTGCTCCAGTGTTTTGCCTTTTGTTTTAATCCACTTTAAGTCAGATCTAGAAGACTGTCACTGCCAGCAGCCTATCTATGCTTTAGAGACATGAGAGGAATTCAATAGACATCTATTTTTGAGCTAGATGTCTGAACTGTCTTTATAGTTGATGAAGTGTTGATAGAAAATAGACATTTCCGGAGCAATTTAGCAGATCTGCTGCAGATGAGCTAACTCACATCTGAAGTGCTTGTTTTTACTGATTATGATGGGAACTGAGGGTCACTAGCTCAGAAATCTGCTCTTCAATCATCTAAAACTAGCTCATGTATATAGTAGAAGTGCCAAGTTTTAAAATATATTTTACCTTTGTTGGAAGACTGGCTAAGTATCAAGGATGAAATAAGATTTCCCCAGATTCCAGAGGACTGAAATATCAGAAAGAAGACCCCAAAGTATTGGTTGATAATGTCTTTCCCAATTTTTCCTGCTTTCTCAGCATATGAATTGCCAGCAATGGTGAGGTAAGTGCATTTGGCAGACCAGAGTGGTGCTCCTCCTAAGCCCAGGATCACAGAGGTAGGAATTAGTGTGTACCTGCCAAAGAACACTTTATTTAGCAGAATTATCATCCTTTAGCATAATAATAATTTACCCAAAGATCCAGAGACAAAAAATAAACATCAAAGAAATAGATTTATCCTGTGTATAATTCAGCAAATCTATTGTGTGAAATCAAGAAAGGGCCAACCTTACAAATCTTAGGATCTGAAAACACTCCCAGCTGTGTCTGGGGGCTAAGTCTAGGCTAGCTGGCTTTGTGCCCATGTGCTCAATCCCCTTGTAGTTGAGAATTACACTGCATCTACTCCTCAGAAGATGGATCACAACAGCTTTACTCTGTAGAGTTGATCCACTGTTACTAGAGAGCAGGAGTATACTGTTCACCCGTTTCTAAAGTGGCCTGGTAGCAACTCACCTCCTCTACTCAGAGCCAGATTTCTCTTCAATCCTTTCAAAAACAGACCAAATAGTCATTTGAATTTTAAAAGAAACCTCTGATTTTGTTTTGATTTTTTTTTTTTTCTCAAAGGGAAATCCCTGCAGTACATAGGAGCTAGAGAAGCAGCTTCAGGTGGGTGGATGGATGGATGTATTCATTGTGGCTTTTTGCATCTTTTTGCTTCTGTTCTGTTACTGAATTTATTTATCCCTCTTCCTTTAGGTAATGCCTTTTGCACCTAATCAAACCCACAGCATGGGGGTAGCGTAGGGGTTGAAACAAAAGGGAACTCTGCCCTCACTGTTATCTAGCCCAGACACAATAGAGAGAATTCAAGTATTTAAACTGGATAATAGTACCAGCTAGCATAGAAGTTCCCCAGGGAGAAGGCGATGTAGCAGCACATGGAACCTGCAATGGTCCACTTGCAGCCCAGCTTCTTGATGAGAATTGGAGGGAGAAACATGGATGAGACGATAAGAGCAGCATAGAGAACGCTTAGGGAAGCAACGCCCAGGCCTTCCTCAGAGTTGAGACTGCTCTGCATAGACAAAAACAATGGTTGAGACAGATTTTACCACAGGTGTATGCCACTGTGACGTACAGAGGGTGGCTTTGAGCAGAAATAGGGAGATGGAAGCTGGGTCTGAGTGTTACCAAGTCCTTTCCCAAATGGACTCTGTGAATTTGTCATTTTCTCAGTGATAACCCCTTTTAGAAGGCATAGTACTGAACCAGTTGAGGATTACTCAGATGCAAAACTTTGGTGAGTCCAATTTTAGATTATTTAATGTAATTTGAGTTTCTCATTGAAAGGAAGCTGAATGAAGGATAATCTCATTTTGCTTTTGTCCTTCTTTCTTTTTCCCAAACAAGAATATCCTTAGTGCTGCATTGCAAGGGCTGACTTGGCAACAGTGAAAAATTCTTTAGTTTAAACTGCAGGTCTGTTGTAGTCTAAATTCATCACCCCTCAGGACATGGAGGTGAGGAGAGGATTTTCTTTGTTGAATGGTGTCAGTGTATTTGGAGACTGGAATAATTGTTTTCTCAACAGGCAGAGAGACTTCCTGGTTAAGAAGTTGAATGTCTGATTTTGTCAGCTACAGCCTCCAAGAATGTGGAGCCAGGCTTTCAAAATCATATGATTTCTTAACTGTTAAGACTTTCTCTGGGGATGGATGGGAGAAACATTGAAATAAACATTGCCTGTTTTCAGTTCTTCACCTGCAGACTACAATGCAATAAAATAACCTTTTGATTGTGTCACAGGAAGTCCTCTTTAGCCACCAAAATAAAGTGGAGAGAGAAGGGATTTACTCTGTAAGTCAACACTGCTCTCTCTTGCAGGATAGGGGACACTGATGATACAGTGCTTAACTTGAACGCGTGTGGTTTCAGATGCTAGGGCTGACTTGCAACTTCTGAGGTTTATCATTGCCCCTGTTCTTAGTCTTCCAGTTCATAACACCTCCATCCATTTGTAGAACTTCCCTGAGCTTGGAATTCAACAGTGTTAGCAAACAGAAACTGATCTAAGAGAGAAGAGGTGAATGTACGGAGATAGGAGGGACCTTTGATGTGGTGCTCAGGAACATGATTTAGCGGAGGGTTGTTAGAGTTAGCGTAAGTTTGGTTACATTGTGATTGGACTTGATGATCTTTAAGGTCTTTTCCAACCTGAGCAATTCTATGATTCTCTGACATGAGCTTAGCCCCTTGTTACTGCAGATAACTATAATATTATATTTAAAAAAAAAAAAAAAGCCTTAATAATAATGTTTAATTTCACCTTCAAAGCACTCATATTCCTGTACTGGTTGGAAAATCCTTCCAGAACCCACTTGGTCAGGGGCATCTTCTGGTATCCTGCCTAACCCTGCTTATAGATAGCTGGGATACATGTGTTTGTCATTAGACCAACATTCTAGTCTGAAAAGCTTCTCCTTGTGTTTATCTGTCCTGAGGTACTTGTAGAAAGCAACAGTCTCCCCTCAGTGTTTTTTAACTATGCTAAGAAAGCCAGCTCTGCTATATGGTGTATGGTATGTTGTGTTCAAATCTCTCTTAAAGCCTATCTCAGTTCTGTGTTTCAAGATGTTAATTTCAATATAAGCTGTGGCCTGCCTTTTGTATAAAATAGTTTTTTTTAAATACTATGTTATATCATGAAGCCAGGAGTTATAGTATTGTTTCATGCTTACGTTATTTAATGAGTTAGGAATATATTTTTATTATTTAATATTGCTGTGTTTTAAAAATATTGAAAATATAGCAATTAAGAAGTATTCCAAAACCAAAAACTTTTCCAGAAAAGAAATTTGTTTGCAATTTTACAATGTATTTGTTTGAGAAATATCTCAGAGAAACTTAGTTTTCATTCAAACAGCTTTTGTGGATCTAAAAAAGTACACTGATGCAAGTATCCCAACTGATGAAGAAGTACTAGAAAATTCTATTTAGTAGATGCTATGGACATGGGTGAGGGATAGTAACCCATTCTATGTTCATGTCCTAACCTATGTCATGAATATATCTATACCTATGTAATATATATAAATATATTACAAATTTGTGAGGAAGGCGTTTTTTTTTATATATATATATATGGAAAGACTATGGAAAGACTGAGGGATTTCACACTGCCACTTGGGCAGATGCATTTCTGGGCCAACTCTCTGCCAGCTACTTGAAGACGCTCCACTTACCTGTAGACTCTGGAGCCCTCCATAAGCAGTGAAGAGAAGTAAAAATCCAAAAGAAATGACCAAAACGTTCTTAAGATTCCTTTCCATGTTGATTCAAATAAGACAAAGGTCTCACAGTGCACAGAACTGATCCAACTATTCCAGGGGATGCTTTGAGTTGGAGAAAAACAGCTTGTTTTGTTGGGAAACACTTCTCACTGTGTTTGTAGAGGAAAGAGTTGTTAATTATTTGAGGATTGATGAACTTTACTTTTTCTGATACTAAAACTCCTTATGGAGTTGTTACTCATTCACCTGTTTTGACTGAGGCAATAAAGCATGCTCCCAAGGAAAATAGATCAAGTTTTATTAGATTTGCCTTTGATACTTGGGTATATAAGTCATTTCCAGTACTTTGAATTTAGTACTGCAGTCATATGTGATAGGGCTTTCCCCTATCACTGGCAAAGAAGAAAAAACTGCACTGAAATGCCTGTCTAGCATGAAGATAACACTAATCCATAAAGGGCAAAGATTAAAAGATCATATTGAGATCTATATTAGGCCTGTTGCTTAACTAAGGTCACAAAAGATTTCAAGGAAATGGGGTTGTTTTTAATCAAGTCTCTGCATACAGCAGCTCTCTATATGCAGCGTGTCAAAACAGAGTTGCTGGTTGCCAGGCAAATGGAAGCTTCTTCATCCACAGGGGGAACCCCATGGCTTTGACATTCCAAATTTACCAAGTCACACTCATGAAAATCATTTTTCTCTATCAACTCAGAAGTCAAGAAGAAATCTAGCTAATAAATGAAAGAGTGACTTCCTTTCCCTTTCTCTGGCCCCTGGAAAACAGCAGACTTTGTGGGATGTATTTAATCTTCCTAACTCTGCCTGCCTCAAGGGATGAAAAGTTCCCCCCTATTTTATCCTCTTCTCTCTGTTCTCTGTTTGTCAGTGACACACTGGCCACCCTGTGAGACACTTCCTGGATATTTCACTTCCAAGCACCAGGTTTTCCTGGTCTTAAGCCAGGCAGGGTGGGCAGATCCCCTTAAAATGATGCTTCCTTCAGCTTTGGTAGGGGGTGGCTTTTAACCCGGGAGCAAAATGGGATCCTAGACCCAAGCTGTACGAGCCTGTTCAAATGATAGCGATCTATAGGGTGTCTGTAGGGTTTGGCAAGAATGCACGGTTAAGGCTTAGTATAAATCCCACTAGGTGGCAGAATTTTGCTTCCAACAGGGGGAAGCACGAGGGTGAGGGGTGGAAGTTGTAGATCATTAATTCATTTAACATGTCAAAGAGGTCACAGCTTGTTTCTCCTTTGGAGAAAATTCCAGTATATGCTTTTTCATTTTCTTCTTTTGTCTTATAATCTCCTGGAATGAATTAATGCAGAAAACATAATTTTTTAATTCTCTTTTGTCAAAGGTACTTCCACATTTCAAATCTAGATAGTGAAATACTGGCTTTTTATTTTGGACTACTGTGCTCAGCATGGAAAATACAACTCCTGTTTTGCAGTGTTTGTAATCTTCTACAAGGCTTATGAACCAAACTGGTGCTGCTTTGGCCTCCTGATTTCACATTTTTTAGATCTATAGACCCTTAACTATCTACCAATCCAGAGCTCTGCATAATATATTTGTACTTAGTGACAAATGTTGTTCCTTTTTCGGACCCCTTAGACTTAGTCTGCAAAATTCTAAGGGACTGAAATCACAGGTTGAAAAATGCTGAATAAGTAAATGAGAAAATAAAAGAATACTTCTCCTAAGCTGAAGCATAGTTTTGGCCTGCTCTTGCAGATGCAGTAACCAAGGATAGCACAAAGCACATTCAGTTCTAAAAGTCTTTATTTTCAGTGCTCTATTTTGGCACTAGCAATAATGACAACTCAGCTTAAAAAAAAAAAAAAAAAAAGGTAGAAAAACAAACATTAACTTGATACTACTTTTAAAATGCAGTATTGGATAGGATATCTGATCAGCACTTCTGTTCTGGGGGAATTCTGAACTCTGAGTTCTGTCACGTCCTCTTAGTAGCACCTTGTTGGAGAGCATATGGGGGATGGTGAGTTTGAGGTTTTTTTTTTTCTCCTCTCAGCGATCAAAGACAGTCATGCCTGTTCCATCACTCTTGCCTTGAGCTTTGGGTTATCCAGCTGCCTGCTGCTGAGCCTCTCCCTAGGAATGCACAAAGTTTCTACTGAGGAATCTGATAAGGCTGAGGAGCTCTTCCTTTGGTACCAGGCAGCAGTGTCTCCAGCAGGCCTGCTGTGCATCACCCTTGACACCTCCTTCATTCTTTCAGTTCACCTAACAGAGATTAAGTGAGCCTCAGGAGCTGTGCACTGTACTTTGGGCTTAGTTTTTGCACTGGAGACTGCAGTCACCAAACTGAAATTCTCATGGACTGTGATCATAAACGTAGGAAATAGAGCAGGGTAGTTAAATTCAAGACTCCATCCTTCAACCATCGTGTTTATTCTCCTGTCTTCATTTTCTGAATGTAAATGAGGGCACGCTTTGTTTAAAAGATGTAGCACTGGAGGCTAATCTCTCAAGTTTTTTAATTTCATAATTATCTATCATTTCCCTCTTTAGTCTTTGCTGGTTAGATATATTGTTTAAGCAATTATTTTAATGACAGCAATCCAAAGCCCAGAATACTCACGGTGGTATTCTTTGTCTTGGGAGGCTGTTAATTGATTAGCTGCTTGTCCCTTGAGTCTACCTGTAGAAAGGATGAGTCTTTTTGTATGCTGCTTGGACGATTGCTTGGCCACCCACACAGCATGGGCAAGTGTTGCAAGAGCTGCTTGCAACTGCTGTAAGTGACGCTGGTCTCCAAGGAGCTGACAGGGAGCAGGAGCTGCAGAGGACAAGTGCTTGCCCTTGGATACTTCCAAACACAAGGGTGACGAAAGTGGAGACAGTCTGCATATTCCCACCTGGAGAAATGAATCCAGTTTCTGCCCCTTTTCCATGGTGAAAGCATTGCAGATGCCCTAGAGGGAAGCACCAGGACAGAGCCTAATGTCCTGAGCCATAGCATTACTGAAAAGCCCTTGGTATATTGGCTTGTGCTGGAGCTCTTAAAGGTGACAAAGCCAGCAAATTGCATGGGACCTACTGGGCAAGTTACAGAAAACTACCTGGTTAACACTCCCAGCTGGTCAATCCCATGCTGCTGCTATTTAATCCAGTCTGTTAGACACAAGAGCCATGAGCTTTCTTACCAGAGACTTCTAAGGGGCAGTCAGGACCCTCCTTTGACTAAGCTACCATCATCCCAAAGCACTCACCTTATGAACACATCAAACAGAAGATGCTCTTCATGGACTGTAGCAGTGCGAGTGTCCTGAGGACAGAAATTACTCCTCCGAAGAGTAGGGTACCTGTAAACCGTAATGTTGAAGCATGGCACAGAGTTAAATGATTCAAATAGGAAAAATCATTTACAGCTTGCAGCAGGTGTAAGAGAGCATGGCTGATTAGTTTAACTCTACACCAGTCTTTTTTTTTCCAAAGTTCTGTTCTCCCAGGGAAAGAGCCTGTCCTGAAATGTCTGCTGTGTTCTCACCCACCAGGACAAGGTCTGAGTTCTCCATTCAGAAGAAAAGAGGCTAATTAAAATTCAGAGCTGCTTGGTCCAGGCTGCCGGCACAGCATTTCCTTTCTTGCTGTGGAAGTTTGGCTGTATCGCTCCATTCTTCCCCTCCTCCTTCACCTGCTTTGGTGTCCTGCTGATTTTGGAGCTGAGGTTCATGACTCTTGACGCCAAGCCACTCCTGACAAGGGGCCTTGATTTGAGTTGTTTACTTTGACAAAGGTTAGGTCTGCTCTTGGTATTTGTGAGGCTGTGACAATACCATGAGGGTAAGTGCTGGTTGGGAGATGAAAGACCTGAGGTATAATAACCCATGGTTGGTGGCCTTGAAAAAAAAAAAGCTGTTAAATGCTGGGAGAATCTGAGCTCAGAGCTGAGAACTGTAATGCTCAGCTGGGCAAATTAAGAAGCAAAAACTGGAGGTTAGTCTGGAGAGGGTTGACAGTCAGTGAATTCATTTTGCCCACAAAATGAGAAAAGAAATAATGATTTTTGTGGTGCCAAAGGTCTCAGCAGTATGAGTTGTTCCTGCACTCCTCTAAATGTCCAGTCATCCCCTCCTCCTCCAGCTCACATGTCCAAATTTACTGCATTTTCCTTCCTTCCTTTCATATGCTGCTCCTTTTCCATCATGCAATACATTGTCCTTTTATCTGTACTCTCAAGACCCTCCTATATGCGAGGCTGTATATGCATTAGGATGCTGCTTCTGTCTGCATCCTACCTGATGACATCCTTCATCTTTCTCTGGAGGCACCAAATTGTCTATCTCAGTCTTCCCTTCTGTCCTTGATGTATCCTGTCTTCCTTTACTGCTTTGCTGTTCCCTGGCTTTCATCTCTGCTTCTCCCTCCCTACCTCACCTCCTTTCTGCTGCTTCTGTATCTCCAGGAAGTCACCTGAAAACTGTTGGTTGTGTCCTATCTCACTTATTTTGGCTCTGTGGACTTCCAGGTCCATCTCCCTCAGTGCTATTCTTGATATCTCACTAGAACCTTTTCCAGCTCTACTACCCATGTCTCAAGGAAGAGGAGGAGAGATGCCTTGTCTCATGCACTGCAAGTCAGTTTATGATAGAAGATGTGGAGGAATGGGGGGCACATGAAAAAACTGCAGACGATGCAGGCCACAGTCTTGAATGCAGTTGGAACGGTTCTATCTGGAGGACTTTGTTGGACGCTTTTCTCACACGACACTTGTCTGTTCTGTTGAATCCAGCTGCCAAAATAACTAGTATTGTCTCTGTAGTAAAGGCAGGAGCCAGTCCGGGTTAGGATGAGGTGATGGCAGTACAGGATCACCCATAAATTTTTATAAGCTTGAAGAAACAGTTTCTTAAATGTTGTCTGACTTCTTATAGATGTTACTAGCCTCCTGGGATTTTCATCTCTCTTGGCTGGGGTTTTCAATATGTGAAGCATTGTCTATGAAGGTGTTCATAGACCCTGATTCTAGCCTAGGGAGAGACTCAAGCATTCTGAAGCTGAGCTCCTGCCCTTTGCAGCAACCCCATTTCTCCACTGCAATTGTCCTGCTCTCATTCTCATATATGAAGGTGCTCTCATCTTGGTTCATTTTACTTTCTTGAATCTGTTTCCCAAGCACTGTTGACATACGCGTGCATAACCCTGCATTTTGGAAATTTCAGAATAGCTGGGATAAACTTGTTTCTAATCCTAAACCAGCGGCTGTCTCGGTAAGGTTTAACACCCTGCTAAGATAAACAAGCCACTGTTGAGATCTGTGCTTTTCTAATGAAAGGGTAGGGAGGCGGATCCTGCATATGAACAATAGACTTTTGTATGGCAACGGCTCTGGAGTCTTAAGGGCCATTTACTGGAAACTGCTAGACTGCACGTTAGCTGTTCACAAGAGCATGCATCAGAAATTCCTTGCACACACCCGTGAGCTGGCATGGGAGGATGGGATGTCAGCAGCCCAGATCTTTTGCCAGGTGTAAACTTTTGGCTTTCCTTTTTGGTTCACGTGGCTGCTCATGTTGTTAGTAACTATCACATTAGTAAAGTCCGTTAGTGGGCAGCAAAATAAAGGGTTCTGTAATGCTGAGCCAGGAAGACTCTGCTTTTGAAAACTTACCACGAAGACTTGTGACCAGTTTATCTCCTTGCAGAAATAAAAGGTGAAGGGGAGTGGGGCTTGATCCTAGAGAGCTGGTTTAGCTGGTTTGCCTCAAGGCATGTCTGTGTAAATACCCTGGGATGTGGAGGCTCTGACTCTCCAGCCCCTTCTGCTTTTCATGTGACCATGGTCTGCATCCTTGGCTGGAGGTCCCATAAGAAGAATACGTGCCATCTGTTTACCATCTGCTTGCCATCGATGTAAATACTTTCGGCAGATGAAAGCAAAGGTATTGTGGCTCTTTTCATTTGCAAGCTTGGCTGCCACTCACCTGTGCTTTCTCCCACTGGATACAGTATAACAACGTATAGGGCAGGAGTTACCAAGCTGCAGAAGTGCAGGCATGGTGCTTGAAAGCAAAACATAAAAAAAAGGGCAGTTCTGCACAGACTGATGTTTAGTTTGGCATCAGAGAAAGGAGTTGTTATAGACAAAAGATCAAATCTGTTAAAATTAATCAGAATAGCTGATTCTGTTGTTTTCTTTCATGTGGTAAATTATGATGATAAAACCTCTTCCTTATCCACATAGATATTACCAAGTACATGGGGCAGGTGACTACTTGGTCTTTTCTGTGGCACAAAAGAGAAAGAAAGCTCCATAATCTTTCCCTAGGGTTACAGAGAGTCTCTCCCAGGCCTCAGCCTGGTAAATTATGCAGCAATCAAGGTTTGCTGTTTACCAGCTGTCCCTGACCCTTTTCTTCCCATCTGCTTTCTTCCACACATGTTCCTCTAATTGCAGTCTTACTGGTCTGCAGCTACTTGTGTTCAATGAAATCAAATTACCTTTTCAAATGGCTTCCTGTTCATTCAAATTAAGATGCTATGATAGACCTCTCTGGTAACAGGTACCGGAATCCAGCTGGAAACGTCTTGATAGTCATTCTTCTGAACAAGCTCCATGCCTCCTGTGTCCTTATGGAAATCAGCAAGCCTTCTGTGTCTGTCCAGCCTTGCTTCTTTCTTCCCAGAAACAGCCCCAGTAGGCCTGTGAAGGCTGCAACTTTCCTACGCTATGCTTGCTTGGAAACTGCTCTTCATTTTGTCAGCTACCAATGTAAGCCTCAAACTAAGAAGCAAACAATTTATTTAGGAAGACAAGGCACGTAGAACTCCACCTCCTGCTTATCCTCTGAAATGAGTAGTTACAATTTCACTTGCATTCTTGCTTGCATATTCATGAACTGTTAAGATTACACTGAAGTTCTCCCACCTCCAGAGAATTGCAGAGAGTGCTCATCTGGGTCACTCTGTCCAAATCTCAGAAGCCTTTCAGGAACTGCAGGATGATGGGAACTAGCAGTTGCTCCCTACATGATATGGTGGGTGCTTAACAGAGGCCTAAAAAAAGGTGTCAGTCTGTTACCACTGGTTCCTTAATCAATACCATTCAAACACTTACTGTATACAGATAGTTTCAGCTTGGATTGTATCTCTGGAAAACCTCCTTGTTTTTTTTTATTTCTGAATAAGAGTCACTTGGTCTGTTCCAGGACCCACTGGAAGTCTTTTGTGACAAAACCTTCTGTATGCCTATAGCTGGATGCCACTGGCTTTACTATGCAATAAAGGTTAAAGCTTTATGATGTCAATCTAAGAAGAAGGTTAAAGACTTCCGAGCATTGTAGGACAACTCAGGAGAAAAGTGTAGGAAAAACTGTCAGAGCACCAGGCAGGAAATCTAGAAGCAATATCTAATTTCTAACAGGCTACTTGTTTCAGTAAACACTGTGAGAAAAGATATCTCTATTCTGTTTGCTAGACTGAGGCCAACAAGCAGACCAGAGTGGACTAAGTAAGTCTGTGGCTACTTTCAGAAGATTTTTCAATACAGTTAAGATGTCAGAAAATATGAAAATGATGCTAAATGTTTATTCCTCCCTTCTATACCTCTCCAGAGGTATGGCAGCTTGAATTATTTATCATTAAACACTGAATTAATTTAGTTCTATCTGAAACATCCTCTTCAGAGGTAGCTATTTAAGTATTCTTCTTAGTCCGTTAGTGAGAAATACAGAGTATACTATAGAAAAACTCTGTGCATTTTCATTGTTAGATCTCTTCTCTGCAAGACAGGAGAAGAAAATTAGAGAGTAAAGCTACATCATGTGGAGAAGGAGTGCCATGGAGGCATTTAAGGCAGCTAGGGACTAGCAGACAAACTGGTGACCTGTTTTTTTGATGTTTCTGATTACCAGACCCCTAAACAATCAAACTCTCCACATCTTCCTTTAATGATCAGAGGTAGAAGACAGACATGCACAGCTCTGTCTCTTAAAGGAACAGAACATGCATGAAGAGGCTTTCAATGAACATATAAAATCCATGCTAAAAAAAACCTACAAGTAATGTTAATTAATTTTGAATTTCAGTGCAAATGATTCTAGCTTTGTGCTTATATATGCCCAGTTCCCTCTGACCTGTCTTTTCTTTTTCACTGAATCCAAACATAGCTAAATCTCTCGGCTGTAGTTCCCTGGTGTACCTACTGCAAAATACAAGGTGGGGTTGAAGCTGTCTTGGAAACTGCAGCTGTTTCCTATATGTCTGACTGAAGGCCATTGGCTTTTATCTTCCCCAGCACTGTTTAAATTGATTAGACACTGTTGTTAATGCAAGCTGAGCCCTGCTGGTAGATATGAGCCTGTAGAAAGCACCAAATAAAGCAGTGCCAGTCTTCCTCCTTCCCCCAGAAATGTTAGGCATCCCAGTTGGACTGTCTCTGGCTATTCTGCTACATTAAGGGTGTTGGAACATTAAAAATTAGAACCTACCACCAACAAGGTGAGGTCAGTTTAGGTAAATGCTTTACATGAAGGCTCCTTAAGCCTTGTAAAGGGCTCTGTCATTTATGTGATGTATCTCAAAGGAGGGGCAAAGGGTTGAAGCTCTGCTCTTGCAGGCCATTTACGCTGACCACATGGGACAGCACTGGAAGGGCCAGGAAACTCCTGTGTTTATTATACAAGTGTTGCAATAAATTGCTGAGCAAGCTGCCAGAGAGAACACTGGGGAGCTTGGATCTCACTGGTGAATCTCTGTGTGGATGTACATGGTGTAGCTAGCAGTTTTGTGCTTTTGGAGAGCAGGGAACTGGTGGCACTGGATTTGTCACGTAGCAGTATTTGCACTTCCCTAGAACGGTTTAGAGATGAGATTTCTCAAGGACTGTTTAAACTCATGTATAACTTAAAGGTATGTGAACTGCAAAGTATCCACTGTCAGTGGAAGTAGACACTGAGAGAATAGCTGTTTACCACAGAAATCTTGGGGTTATGTAAGCGCTCAGAACGGTGGCTGGATGGGTAAGTGGGGGCAAAAGGAAAGAATCGCAGAGGAGATGGATACAGCTCTCTTGAGCTGAACCTGTGTTGAGCTTAAAGCTCTCTTATACTATGGCCAAGCTTTTTCCCCAGTAGGCACTCCAATCATGAAGAGGAATGGTAAAAAGCACCAGGACTTCAGTATGAATTCAGTTTGTTGTAGCTACAGAGTAGAACCATGGCTGTAATGAAATGATCTGGTACGTAATGGTGCAGGCTGTAACCTAGCTGTCTGCTACACAATAATTCCTCTGCAGAGATGAAAACTGGACTAGGAAGAGTCATTTATTTTCATCCTTTGTATTACTGGAGAGCCACTAGAGAGCCTTAACCTTAGAGGATGAAAGCTTCCAGGACTTGGTTTTGCAATGAGTGGAGCTTAAGCCTGTGTTTTGGGTTGCAAACATTCTTCTGTGCTTTACATGTCAAAGTCCTGATATGGACTTTTAATTAATCATACTTTTAAATCTTCCCCTATCTGCTTAAATTTAGAATGTATATGCTGACTTTCAATGGAGATCAGCTTTTGCTAAGAGAGTGTTTGTTGGCACCACGCACAGTAACTTAAACCTCAGAGGAACAAATAAAATATTGTAGCCTACATAGTTGGCTGAAATTGCAGTTCAAAATGGGTAAAAGTCTTTTTATTTCAGCATTTAAAGAAAAGCGCATCTCTCCTAAAGATGTAATCTGTGAAGCATATCAAAGGTTTTTGACATTTGTAATTATAGCACCTGTACTGAAGAGAGGCTGTCAATTTGTAGCTTTGTGGTTTTTTTCTCCATGAATGTGAGTAATTTTTTTAAGCCTTCAGTGTATCAGCAGAATATTGTTGTTTGTGAAACTACTTGGATTTGGTAGATGAGAATCAATAAATGAACCATTTACTGACTGCAAAATTGAGTTTTATAATTGAGAGACTGCTGAAAATGTATGTATATCTGAGGGAAGCAAAAATTGAACTGCATCATATTGTATGTTTTCTGCAGGTCTGAAAGAACTTGATCTTTCTGGATAAAAGTCCCAGAATCACATACAATTGGGTTGGAAGGGACTGCTGGATGTCACCTGCTCCAATATCATACTCTAAGCACTGCTGCCATCAGAAAGAGGTCAGATCACCTATGAATTTGTTCAGATTGGGTCTTGGAAAACTTCCAAACTTGAACACTACGCAGCCTTCCTAGTAACTTATTCCTGTGCTGTTTAAGATTTCAAAACATAATTAATTAAAAGCCCATATCAGGACCTTGACTTAGAAAAGAATGCTTGCAACATTACCCTCCCAGAAGAGAAATATTTTCCTCTGTGTAATGCAAAAGTAATCATTTGTGGTTTCTACTTTCCAGTATTCAGCTTTCAGTTTTATGTTAATGTTCTTCTCCTAGGAGAAAAATAGTCCCACCTGTACAAACTTCAAAGGAATGGGGGAAATGTCAGACATCAGGCATCTCAGCTATTCAGCTCAGTTAATCAGCTAGGCTCCTTAAATGCCCTCTCTTAATGGAGAAACTGGCATTTTCAGATGGAGATTCAGAGTGACCGCAGCTATTTCATCATGGTAAATTTGTCTGTGAAATCAGATGAACTTAAAGATGTTTTCTGCTCATTGTGTGCAACAGCTTGGAGTGCTGATGAAACATGAGCTAAAAGCCTGATAAGAGGCCTGAAAAAAATGTAACCTAGGTTGAAGTTAAGGTTCCCATACTAAGTACCACTGCAAAATTTAGCTCCAGTGAAATAAGGCTGGGCAGTGGGAGTTTCCTTTGGATGGTTCTACAGATGAATCTTTTCCAGCAACAAACAAATGTGCAATATGTTTAACTGCTAGATATTTCTGGAGAGGGCTTGTTATTTTATAGACTTCTTAGGTACCTTACATAGCTTTATGCAGTATGAAGTACAGTGGCTTCACAGAGAAAGGAATAGCTGGTCTACTGAATCCATTTTGAAATTAATAACAAGTAGGTGATTATATAAGCACTTGTCAGTACTGCAAATTTGGGCCTATAGTCACAAATCTTGTCTTGGTCTTCATTTTTAGTTTATGCTTTGAATCTTTTTGCAGGTGATGGGCTGATGCAAACCATTGGGTTTGCTTGTTATTTGGAGGACTGAGAATTCAGATCTAGATATAGAAGTAGGATATTTGTTACGGTGAAAATCTATTGTCAGCTTTTTTTCCAGTATGGTTGCCACTAGGCCTTTTTCTTTAGTGGAGCATTCTGATGCTCCAAACACTGTTGGATCTTAAGAACTTCCTTTAAGAATTCAGAAGCACTTTTTGACTTCCTGCTCAGGTTTAATGCACTCCTGTCCAGTCGAACAATTTCCATCAGATCATTTCTCAGGTATTGAACTTACTTGACCTTTTGCCTCTTGGACTTGCTCAGGATACTAATCTTCCCCAGTGATTCTTCCACATCTATTCAAAGGCTGAGATTCTCACCTATGCCACGGCCGAAATTTCTTTTATTCTGTTTATCATATCATCTTCCCC
Organism: Tragopan temminckii; assembly: GCA_028571105.1. NCBI lineage: Eukaryota > Metazoa > Chordata > Aves > Galliformes > Phasianidae > Tragopan > Tragopan temminckii. Next base: position 35,409,181 of record JAOWBP010001760.1, on the reverse strand, counting down.
CTCCAGCCTGTGAGCCATGAGTTGATAAAAACGAATTTAAGCAGAGTAGATATAGGTGACCTGTAAACTTGAGCTTGGAAACCTGTTCATCCAGCATCAAGTGCTGTTTAACTAAATCTAAGCATGGTGAATTATCAAAGGGAGTTCTGCCTCTATCTACTTTTCCCTAAGAACGTTTTGTGAAAACCTGTTTAGTATCATGAAGCATACAAAATGACAAACAAAGCTGCCCTCCAAAGACTCCCGCTAAAAGTGTTTCAGCAGAGGCCTCATGAAAATGGAAACCAGACATCACATTAAATGTTGCAAAGTCAGTGTGAAGATCCATATGGGTCAAAGCGGCTTCAAAAGGATGTGAGTGGGTTAACATGTAGGCACTGGCATTTAGTATTTGTAGGCATTTACTGCTTTTACAACTAATACAGCTAAAACCTTTATAAACTGAACTGGGCCAATCAAGTGGTCTAATTTTGATCTTAGATAAGCTGTGAGTTTAAAAAACAAGGCTGGAATCTGATGATGTGGTAACATGAAATACCTCTTTGTTTGTGTGTGGCTGCTAGAATTACACCGTGTTTAGAATTGAGGCAATCAAATAGCATATTTGGATTCTGTTGCTCCCAAAGGGTGAGAATATGAGCGTCAAGGGAAAGGGCTGAAAGAGAGAAAGAAATGTGGCATATGACTGAGATTTCCTCTAGTTCATCCATCTGTCCCATGGATCATCTGTACCTAGGTCATTTCTTAAATGTTTGCCTAATCTGTTACTAAAGACATAAAAGGAAAGAGATGGTACAGGCCTTATTTGACAATCTGTTTCAGATCTTTTATAATGTTCTGTGAATATTTAAGTCATTCTTGATTCTGGAGGAACCAATTGCTTAGGCCTCATGGGTGCCAAGCCGAACAGACAGATAGCTTTGTATATCCTCTGATGATACCCCTGTCTATAATGCCTTGTTCAACTCTTGTAAAATCATCTTGCATTTTAATTCCATTTATTTGTGGTCTCTTCGAACATCAAATCCTCTGCAGATGTTACCAGCTTCTTTTTTATTCCAATCTCCAGAACTTGAATAAAATCAGAAGCCTGTTACCCATTACAGGAAAGAAATTATAATGATGTGCCACAATTTTTTTTCCTTTAGAAATCCATTCTGACTGTTCCATATCTTCATTTTATCTTCAACAAGTATTTTGTAACACATAAATTTACTTTTTCTTTTTCCTGATTTGCAGTTTCTAAATAACTCTTCTATGTTTGTAAGGATGGTGGAAATAGGCAAATTTAAGGACAGCTAATTAAATGCATAGATAGAAAGAGCTGGCTTAGTAGAATAAACTATCTGAAATACGAGTTCTTAGAACATCACTCAATAGATGTACATATTGGATCATAAAAAGAAATACTAACAGTACTTCTTCTCATGAGATAGCTGTGCAAGAATTAGGCAGACAGAAGTTGCTGCTCTTGATGTTGATAAACACAACTTCATCCAGAAAAAACAGGATTTAATTTTTGTTTATTTAAGCATAATTTATCTCTTCTCATCAGAAAAATCAAATTTAAGAAAACTCTCACCAAATCCTCTTAGGACTGTGCACTGAGATGAGCCTTAGAAAAGTAATCTTGTCTTCACTGAAAACATACTCAGGCTCCCTGCAATCCAGCTTTTGACAGGAAGAATGTTAAAACATGTAATGCATGTTTCTTTTCCTCCTTGGCATATGTTGGTTATCCTTATGTCCTTTGTTTTCTGCACCATGTTGTCTTTCAAGTGTCACCATTGCAGGAGTAGCCTGGAAGTAGCCACCTTCCAGGAGAGCTGCTGGGAGTTGCAGCTCTGAGTTTGAGGAGTTCTTCTGCAGCAAAAGGAGCACTTCACAACTGCATCATTCATTTCCAGGTGTTGAAGGCCCAGCTCCCATATAAAGCAAAAGGTAATTTGGCTGGAGGAAATTTAACATGGTTTAAGTCCTGAAGCTAGACAATGATGGCTTGGCACAGCATCACCCTGTTCTCACTTAGAAATTGAGGACACAGGACGTATTTGGTATGGAAATGAAAGTAATGCTGTCTCAAATACATCCTTATGCATCTACAGGAAGAGATGAAGGATCTTTGTATCTAAGACTGCATTGGGCAGTCTTGCCTGCCTAGGCAGCTTTGGATTTTTACTGATTCATAGGAAAGTCACCACTGGACCAAGGTGAACATATTTGTTTGTTTCCTTCAAATGGAGAACTTCAACGCTCAAGGGAATGTTTAATGTCCAGTACTAAAGAGAATAATTTATTGTATGGCTTCTGTGTATCCTTGGTTACCTAGGAAATAACGGGTCACTCTATAAATAATCATGCTCATCTATATTCAATGTCTATTTTATCCAAATCATCTAGTCAAGCAGACAACTAGGATTACTTAATTAGCAAATAAAATACAAATGATATTTTCATCCCACACATACATATTTTAGTATATATATAGATATTAACATATTTATATATTTCCCAGAGTAGCTGTGGATGCCCCATCCCTGGAGGCATTCAAGGCCAGGTTGGATGGGGCCCTGGGCAGACAGATCTGGTGAGTGGCAACCCTGCTTATGGCAGGGGGATTGGATCAAGGTGATCTTTAAGGTCCCATCCAAGATAAACCATTCTGTGAAAGCCTTCTGGGAATTGCATACTGCAGTAATTCTCTAATGCTTACTCAGATACCTGCAGCATCTGATGCACGGACTCAGATAAGAACGATCCAAATTGTTTATTACAAGTTCTCACATCTCACTTATATATCTTCACAAGTTTTCTTTTTCTAGCTTTCCCATCTACCTGTACAACTTTCCCATCCACCTTTACATGTCAACAGAGCATTCTACAAACACTCTTCAACGTTCATGTGGGTGCTTATCCAATCAAAGCCGTGAGACGTTCTTTCTTCTTCTAGAGGTGTCCTTGGTTCTCATGCTGTTTATCTTGCTCCACAGCTGCTGCTCTGAACAGTTCTTCTTGTATTCCCACAGAATTGTTACTAATTATCTAGAAAGTCCATGTGCACAGACCTGCACAACGTATTAGGAATATGGTAGGTCCAGTGAATTTGAATTAAGTGGGTTGAGCATCACTGAATGTGCAATCATATATGGCGCTTTCTCCCTGTTCCTCTTAAAAGCTAATTGATGGGAAGCTATATGGCTAACCTATGATTTCCTACTGTCTAAACACAGGCACTGTTGTTAGAGTGAAATCTTAGAGATTCCAGCAAGTAATCAGAAAATAAAAATGTAATGTTTCGATCTCAAAGGTCAGATCTGTACTAACATAAATCAACATACCTTCACTAAAGTCAATGAACCTAGGCCTATTCTCAAAATAGCTGAGCATTACTGCTAGTATGGAATTAATCTGTGTTTTTGTGTTTGTTTCATTGTTGTTTTTTGTCCTGCCCATTTTGGCACCCATTGGAAGCTGAAATATATTACTGGGATGTGTGAATTGCAAATAAAGATAGGCACATCTTCCCTGCTTGCAGAAGGTGAGAGAAATAGACATGAATCCCTGAAGAAAGAAGAGGGAATTCCAGCGGTTTCTGGTAGCCAGTCTTACAGAGTTGTGTTAGGTGCATCTCAGGATACTTGGGTACTGTCCTTCTGAGGAGATAGATGTTATGGGAAGAATTCCCTAACCTCTTATTGCTAAATATAGGTGTAATCTACTAAATGCAACTATCTGGAAAGTAACACTATTTAAAGCAGTATAAGACTCTCTTGTTCTGGAAGGCACTGGGTAGAGTCAGACACTGTCATGGTTTACACAGACTGTGCTCAATTATCCATAAACCTCACTGGCCATTGTATGGCATTAAGGTTTTAAAGGTTCCTGGCATCCTTTTAAGACTGGATTATTTCCACTTAAATGAGAGCTTCTCTTTTACTTTGACTACTTCAGATTTAAATGCTGATATCATATATTTTAGTGTTGTGAACTGGAATTACTCTTTCCTTCCTAAAGAATCTAACATGCTCAGTTAGAATAGTACAAATGTTGTCATGGACAAATAATAATAATAATAAAATAAAAACCTCTTTTGGAGACATCACATGGAATCACAGTCAACCATACTGAAGAAAGAGGCAAGATTGTAGGGTGGGGGAGGGGAGTCTGCCAGACAGGAAGAAACAAAGAAAGCAAAACAAAGGATGAAAAGCTATAAAAGCCTGCTACCTACAAATAAACATGCTGCAGAAGGAGTTTTGTGTAGGTTAAAGGACAAAGATGGTGTAAGATCAAATACCTACAAGGTAGCCACGGTTAAATAGAGCTGCATGAACGTAGGCTGCCAAACGTTGAGAGGAATTCTGGGGTGCCTGTTAGAGAAAGTGACCTGAGTCATTTTCTGTGACTCAGAAAGTGCCCAGTTAAATTCTATGATGCTGTGACAACCACCAGACTGAACTCAGTAACTCAGGATTTCCAGTTTAGTCCCCCGTCCTGCTTAGGCTTTCAGTAAAAGGGTTCTTTCTTGTTAATTTTCTGGGAGATTTATTATGCAATATGAATTCTGGTGGTTGTTTTGGGTGAAAACTCAATACTTAAGTTCAGTGTATGCTATTCACAGGAAAGTGCACGTTCATGCAGGAGGATTCTGTTCTAGCAGTGGATGAGCTGAAGGAGAGGCTGTACTGCCTTCAGCCCCAGGCTGTTTGAAATGATTTTTCAATGTCCTCCATTCCCTGTGTTCATGAAATCAAAAAGACAGTCCTCCTATTTCTAAATATTCAGAATTATAACAAGAATAGTTGCTGTAACTGATAACATCATCATTTTGTCTTCAAGATTTCAAGAATCAAAACTGTAAGTTGTCATTTGCCACCTGGTTTTAGAGCTACAGGCTTCTCTTTTTATAGTTAGGAGGATAACAGCTAACTGTCATTTTTTAAATGAGAGCTGAGATCCTTGTACAAAATTCTGGAAACTGAGACTCTGTAAAAATGCCAAATAGCATGAAAGCTAGAGAGAAATGAGCCTCTGTCAGCTGAACATTTCTTTTTCCAGATTAAAAAAAAAATATATGGAACAAACCAACCCTTCCAGAAAGTGTTGTGGTGGCATGGCTGTTTTTATAATCCACCCTTCCCAGCAATGGGTAACGAGCAGCAACATGGAGGTGCAATGTGAGAAGAAATCTGGCTTCTTGTGGGAGCAGAGACCTCAAAGGGCATTAGGGCCAGAAGGCACTTTAGCATTCCTGAAGGTACCCAGGTCTGACTCTGCCAGTCAGACAAAAGAGAAGAGGCTGTCCTTGAAGACACATAAGGAAAACCTGTCCCTGAAAGAAGCAGGAGGAAACAAAGAAGTTTTAAGAACCATCTATGATATTAAAAACTTATTTTAGCAAATGAGGCACAACTACCACCAGTGCAGCCTGGAAACAAACATTTCTGCTTGAGAACAACCAGGCCAGGCTGATGCTCTCCAGCTCTAAAAGTAGCTACAACCCTCTCCCAAATCTGGACATCATGTTCTAGTTAGCAGAAATGAGCCTGACACTCCTGACCATGTCCAAGCAATTTAGGAGGTTGAACTCAAAGTTATGTGGTCAATTAGTCAAACATAACATTGCAAGACTTCTCGACCTTTCAAAACTGGAATGAATTTGCCAAACAGGGAAGTGTAGGAATGAAGCAGAACAAGTAATTCAGAAACCCTCTGGGTTTAATCTGCCAACTCCTTGTACCTTCAGCCTCATTTCTGATCTCTTAGCACAGCAATTTGTGAGTGTCAGCAGATTTCCAGGAGTGAGAGCAGAATCCTCCACAAGCTGCTCCGCCACTTCTGCTTTTGTGAATTAGAAGAATGGTGTTTTATCCCCATTTTATTCTGAGAAATGTGTCCTTGTGTATCTCTGACAAGTGCCTGCCCCAGCTGGGTTATTAAATGAATGTTCACTGTGCAATTGATGCACCAAATTAAGGACATAAGGACAGCTGTATCAGGTCAGGCCAAGGGTCCCTCTGCCCCAGTGTTTGGTTTCTGACTGTATCATATACAGAGACACGAGAAGGAATAAGATTGAGGCAAGAACATGTAATGCACCTATCATATATTTTTCCAATATCTAGTTGTTTTCACATTCACATTAATTTCCTGAATCTGATAGAATGGTGAGGCTCTTTGGTAGCCCTCAGCTGATCTCATCTTCAAGCGCTATTGCCTGTCCAGTCAGCTGTGTGCCTGCATATTCATAGCTGATTGAATTCTTATACATTTTTTTGTTTTGTTTTGTTTTAAATTATAGCAAGTGTATGTAGCAGAATTGGTGAAGGGTTTCTCTACCATCAGCATTCTCAGGGTACTAGTGCTGAAAAGCAAAATGCAGTCCAATTACTGCTACGTTGTCTTTGTGAGGAGTTCTGGTATGTAGACAGCTTACATGTATTTCACACAAAGGGCTCCAGTTAGGCTTTTCATCTACCTACAACAGTCCATGGGGAAAGGAGATAAAAATTGCTGACCTTTTGATTCCCAGAAGGATTTTGCAACCTGTTTGCAAAGGTGTGAGTGACTATGCTGAGAGTCTGGATGGGAAACTGAGATGCTAACCAACTCCCAAACACCACCCCAAAGAGTAAATCTTTACATTAAGTTATCAGCCAAAGTAGGCATAATTTGCTACCTCAGCTAGCTATTCAAGTAGATGGTATTGCAGCAAACAGTGCCTTTTCTACCAGTAAGGGAATAGATACAAACATCACCAGTACTGAGTTTTACAGTAATATTGTGCTATTACTGTGCACGCACACACCTATGCATACATATACATATAAATATCTCTGTGTAAAATGTGTAATATATGGATTTGTATATCCATGTGTATATCCTGCTGTCTGTGGTAGTACTGCTGCAGCATTATACTGGGCACAGGGTTTCCCCGGCTTGCACCAT
>JAOWBP010001760.1:35350170-35369435 GCA_028571105.1 Tragopan temminckii | reverse complement strand
AGGGAGTAACTTAAAGAGGAAGGAAACATTGTCTTAGTGTTTCTAAGATGTTCCTCCTGTTGCACTGTGGTGGCTCACAGTGTGGAGGATGTCACAGGAGTGTCATGTGAAGATATGGGAAGGGACTTGTGGTGTGGAAGAGAGAGGAATTGAGTCTTCTGACAGGAAAGATCCTCATGAAAGGGTGAGCTTCCTAATGATTTGTCTGAAGTAGGTCTTTGATGAAAGGAGAGTAATGATAATTTTGACATTTTAAGGAACTTATCTTGCCCCTGGCAGCATTTTTTCTGCCGGTAGAGCCACTTCTCAGAGCAGACATCATAAGCAAAAAAGAAAGTTGGCATGTTCCGTGCTGTGTATCTTGCTGAGGACTTATCCCTTCAGAGGAAAGGATCATGTGCAGTCAGTGTGCTCTGTGGCAAATTACACTTGGTATCACAGACAAAAACAAACTTTCAGCTGAAGTAGCTTTGATCACTGCTGATTGCTATGATGTTAAATGTTGCTTGCCCTATATTGGGAACAGCCAACCTTCCAGAGCCTGACAGACAAGAAAATAAAATGTGTAAAGTCAGAGAATCACAGGTTTATAAACTACCTGATTTAGCCTCTGGCAGGTATTTTTAGCATGAAGACTGCTATACAGCATGAAATATATCTGTTTTATTCTTTCACCAATTTAATTAATGCCTGAATGTGTTTTTAGTATATTATATTTGCTTTTCTTAGTAGCAGTTACGGCTTTTCATTGAGAATACAAAAACAGTAATAATAACATTTTGCAGGCAATTCTGCCCTCAGTGAATGTATCTGTGCTAGCATATAGACCAGATCAGGGCTCCTCTGGCCCTAACAACATGTGGCACAACTTAAAGTCATGTAGGTAGGCTTTTCTTCCCAAACAGCAGTCTTATCAGTATTGCCTATTGTGGAAAATCCCTGGCCCTTGCTACACCCTTAAATGTGCCTTGCCACTGTTTCGGACCATTAGCACAGGCCAAAAGTGTGCCAAAAAACACACCAACGGTGAAATAGTACAGACACTCACATGCCAGTGATCAGATCCACACCCTGGACCATTTCAGTTTGCTAGTACAACTGTAGCCATCTTGGTTTACAGTGCTGTTAATTTTCTGGGGAGGTGGCTTCTGTTCTGCTGTGCAATCACAAGCATTTTGTAAAATGTAGCACCTTCCTGTGGTGTGTCCATGGTAAATAAAAGGGCCCACTAAGGGGCTATATTCTTTCAACTAGCTGGAGAAGAACAGAGCAGTTTCCTCCTCTGAGGTTGTTGGGGATTGAGTGGTTCTACTCAGCCACGGCTGGAGGAATATCCTGGCTGGTCCCTTCAGCCAATTTGCATCTTTTGAGAGGTGTGGCAGTTCCCCAGTGTTTTGGATGTTTCAGATTACTTTCCTCATGTTGTTTAGAAACTTCTCAGTAAGGCCTAAGGAGCAGCTCAGGGTTTTCAATGGGACTGATAGAGGTTTTCTAAGGGATTGATAAGGCACCATGCATTTCAGGCTTCAGGAGGATTAACTCTTAACGTGCCCCCTGCATGAGGTGAGCTGGGTAGTGTTGCAGAGGCAGCTGTCCTCCAACCTTCTGGAGCTGAAGCACCCTAGGGGGTGAAGGATGAGTTTAGCAACGACTGGAAAACAAACTCTCGTTAAAGGAACTGCAGTTGGCCTCCATGGCTTAGTGCCACCAAGGAAGATGTGATTTAGAGGGCTGTTAGAGCAGGTTCTCTGCCAGTTTGAATTTGTATCTCCCTAATGGGTCAGGAAGAGAAGGGACTTCTGCTTTTGATCAAGTTAATGAACACTCATACTGTGCTGTCTGAAGCAGATGAGGGGATATGGATGCAGACTTGTGTCTGTCTTTTCTATATTCTGTACAAATATGGGAGCACATTGTATATCGGTCTTAGAATTGCGTGTTTCTTATACAGGATTTGTCATTTTGTTTATTTTCAGAAGACTATTCATAGTAAATCAAATATCAATTTAATACAAATGAAGTGTGGATGCCAGCCCTCCCTTTATAGCACAGTATATGTATGCCTTCAGTCAGCTTGATTACTGCAATGGTAGCAAGTTGTAGCTTGAAAGAAAGCCTTTACCAGCGTTTTGAAAGTGGAAAATCCTGTATAACCTTGATTACTGCTGAGGTATTTGGAGTTCACAGAAGACTTAAATTCAGTGGAAAAACAAAAACCTTCTTGTCCACTGAGGCTTGATTGTTTGATAGCAAAAACATGCCTGGCAATAAAAACAGGAAAGTGAGAAATTCCAGTTAAAGAGCTTAGGCCTGATGACTGTGCCTTTTTTTTTTCTTTTCCAAGAAACAAAAGCCCACGTCCTTGTCAGAAGACATCAGTGCATCTTGCTCAGAACTGACTAGAAGGCTTGCTGTGAGAAACTCTGACAAAATTATTGAATGAAATCTTGTGTGTGCTTCTTGTAAACTTTTCCTGATTTGCTGATGCATCTCCCTTCCATACTAAATTACTGCTCCGTGCAGCTATTGAAAATGTCACTGACACAGGTGGTACCTTCAAGCTGAAGGGACAAAAGGCTGTTAGAGAACTGATGGCAGGAGAAAAGGCAGAAGAGAAGAGGAAGCAAAGTTCTTTTAATGAGGTCTTGTATTTCAAGTTTTCAAGTCTTTCATAGAAAGCTGATTAGTAAAGGTTGTCATGGTTTTGGATCACTTTTCATTTTCATTCTAAGGGAAGGTGTAATATTAGATAGTGTTAAGCTTCAATGAAGAATGAACTCGTCTTCCTTGGACCTTCTTGTCATACTTAGCGCTTGATAGAAATGGTTTAACTTGTAAGTGACTTGTAAATCTAGTTATTGTGTTTCAGGTCAAGGAATCCAGAAATGATAGTGGTCTGTTTTTTGAAAATATTTGTTTTTGTTGCACTTGAATCTTAGTAATGAATTGTATCTAAGCTATTGAACCTTCAAATTGTTCCTTCCTTTGAGAGCAAAAATGATTATGTGGGAAAAAAAAATATCATCTTGGCTACTTCTTAAGAAAGAAGGACAGAAAGCTAAGAATAAATACAGAATAGGCAGAAGAAGTGAAACCGCATGCAGCAAGGAAGAGAACAGAATGGCCCTACAGGAAGATCTAACCTATCCTTAGAGAATAGATCAGAGTGACATCTAGACTAGAACAGAAAAAAGCGTAAGGATGCTGTGTCTGAGCCTTGGTTACTATAGTATTGTGTAAAGTTCAGTGAAATTGTTTAGATACCTTTGCAAAGGCTGTGCATTATGAGTTTCCACTCAGTGTACAGGCTTTGAAGAGATAATTAATGGTTTCTCTGTCTCATAGAGCTTGGCTACTTCCCCATCCTGCACATCCATTCTCTTATGGCAGCAGAACTGCTTACATGTCCAGCTGGAGAGCAGATCCACATGAAGACAAAACCCAGGGAGAAAGAGTTTACAGCCAGTTCCATTTTTTGCTCTCTCAGTGGCTGAGCTAGCTTGTGATAGCTAAGAGAACTCATCATGCATGTAATACAATGATACAGTTGTACACCTAGCAGGGAGCCTGCTGGTGAGGGCACGTCTGCTGCTGGGTTGTGCATGCAGCAGGGGTGGTGGCCAGACAGCTGGAGGTGGCACTGTCTCAAACTTCTATGCCAAGATTTGCCACAGGATGTTTTAAGGAGCCCTGATATACAGGGTATCCTAAAAGACTCAACCACAAAAACATTAAACAAATGTGAAAAATGTGAAGGTGACAAGTGGAAAACTGTTATCAAGGACTACTATTCACACGATTTTTTTGAGTGACGACTTTATCCTTTGAGGTTTCTCTGAAGTACTATCTTTTTCCTCTCTGCACTGGGGCTGATGCTGATTTTATTTGGTATTATAAATTATGTAAATTTTCTTTTTCATTCAGGCAGAATACAGCCCTTTTCCCTAGAACAAGTGTGGTTTTCTCCTTGCTGGATGAGTTATTTCAGCTAATATGATATACTTCATGGGGTTTGTTCTCCTTTAAAATTTGTTGGTCTGAGATTGGTTTGTTATTCACATATAATATAAGCTGACAGGAGTGATAATACAGGAGCGTGATTACACAGAATAATTCATATTTTTTTTCTTCTAGGCAAATAGATGCAGTTGGAAAGTATCTCTGTTTTCAAGGAGTGCTGTCTTTGTTCAGTCTGTATCAAGAATGAACTGTTGGATTTTTAGGATGGCAAGAGCGCAGGCAGCTGCTCTGGACATTTCCAGACTCAAGATATACAGCAGAAAAGTTCAGTTTTGCTCTGCTGAATATATTAAGAATAATATAAGAGGGGAGAACCACAAGCTAGAAATAGGACTCAGAAATAGACTTAGATGAATGAACAACAACAATGGAAAAATGGGATGCTGGCTTCAAACCCTGTCTTTGTGGTCTCCTCTTCTTTCACACTCTGAAACCAAGGATAAAAATATCTGTATTCTCAGAAGGGATTAGGAGAGTCTAATACTTTAAAAGCTTATTCAAAATGAGTCTAGACAAATGAACAAACAAACAAAACAATAAGCAAACATAAACAAGCAAAACTTAGAAAAATAAGCCAAGAACCAGAAAAAAGAAATTTAATTTTTCAGACAGAAAAATAGCCATATTCAATGTGACCAAAGCCAGATGATAAAACATATTAAACGGTGATGGTAGTTTTTGTTTTGCTTTAGTTTGGTGTATTTGGGGATAGAGAGGAGAAGAACTTTTTAAAATGAAGTTCATATACTTATTTTCCCTAGTTTCAACATGTTCTTTCTTTCCAGCTGAAATGGCTCTTTGTTCAGAGTTTTACCTAATCTTAAGTTTTCTAAGAGGTAAAACGAATAACTTCATTTTTTGTCTAACCAGTCATCTGATAATACAATGATATTCACAACTCCATTTGAAATAATGAAATGCAAATATGCCTTTCCCTACAGGGCCTCTGTGCTCAGTATGCTTCTACACTTCCACAGAGCTGTTCTTGCATCAGTAGAAAAATGTCCTGTTGAGGCACAGGGAAAACCCTTCCAGTAGTGACAATTAATGTCATGTGCATTAGGAGGTGCTGGAACTTAAAAGTTACATCCAGTACAAAGGCACTGTCTATGGAAATTAAGTATGGATTTCCCATATCAGTGCTTTGGGTGCATTTATTTACAATCTAACTTGCAAACTCTCCAGTGGCATGATAATTATTTTTATGTATTCTGTGGTCTTCTCGTTGATGCTAAGTAAAAAGCAAAAAGTAACTGAACTCTTGCCTGTAATAAACAGGTATGATGAGTTTTCCATCTCAGCTTTGTGAGTGTTCATTCCCTCCTGAACTGTCACTTCAGAATTTCATACTTACTGCTCAAAAGGATATTTGTGGAACACTTTTAAATGTTCTTGTTGGGCGTATTTCCATTTTCTTTTAAATGGCATCTTTGCATATTTTTCTTAGCTAGATTCAGATTTCTATCAGTCATTTGGAGTTGAAGTACCCTCGTTCATTTGGATGGACTGTTTGGTCCTCTTGAGTTTTTCATGGGTTAAAGCAATGGTGTTGATCCCATGCCTCTTTGATAGCATTTGGGACTAGGGAGGAAGATGCAGTTATTTAGTGTGTGCACATCACCTTGCAATCCCTGAGTAGTCAGTCCTGAAAAGCACTAAGAACACTTGGAAATGCTCATCAGGGCAAAAAGAGTGTGAGGACAGAGGAAGCAGAAAGAAGCTTGGACTCCTTGGACAACATCAAAGACATTTTGTGTGTCCGAATGGCCATTACTGCTGCTGTGGATTGCCTCCCTATCATTGTGCGACACCCACACCTGGACTTCTGCTCTTAATTTTCTTCTTCAGAGATTTTTGCATACAATGAAAGAGCCCATAAGGAAAGGTGTCTGCAAGACTGTGAAAGGAGAACTAGGTAATGGACTCTAAAAGGGAAGTTCCAGTTATAACCTGAGATGGCAACAGAGATATCACGTCAGGAAGGCTTAGATGTCAGCTGTATCAAGCCACTAATCCCAGTCTCTTATCTTGGTTCATATAATTAACTCTTACTGTGAATCCAAGATGACATGAAGACAACTGTGTATGATGAATCCTCAGCTAAGAGTAAGGATCAAATGAAGGTTCAGTGAACTACTTAGCAATGATTTCTATGACACTTCATTGGGAGCAAAACATGGGTGGAACAGGCAAGGGCTGGGCATATTATCATTTCTGGCATTACATTAATTGCACTGCTGATACTCTGTAAACTGCTGACAGTGCAGGAGTGGCTTGTTGCTGGACTCTGCCCTTGTTGATGCCAGAGGGGAAAGTCTAGTTCTCACCTCTTTAAAAGCCATGCTGAGTGAAGGGGATCGTGAGCCAGTGGCTGGAAATATAAGCAGAAGCGACTTGTAATTGATAAGGGGAGAGAAGATGAAGAATCAGATGAGTATCAAGCAGGATAATCAAAAGCATGAGTGAAAGAGGTGGAAGGAAATCATTGCTATTTGGGTACTCACGTACTACTGTGGAGTTCATCTGTAATGACATGTTCACAATGTTGCACCAGAGTTGTGGCAATTCCTATTTTATGGGGTTCATTCTTGCATCCTGAGTGGGATGACTAGCTATGGTGTCTGCTAAGCACAAGCTAGGAGTTAGGGCAATTCAGATGCTGCTAATGAGCATGTGGTGCCTTATTCCTTATTCCCAAGACAACTCAAGTCTACTCTTTGAAAATCAGCCATTCTGTACTTGCAGCATGGTGAAGCCTCTACAGAGCACCATGTGAGCTAAAGGGAGGTTTTACTACATCTTGTCAATCACTTAGAAAATCAGAAGGCAGCTTTGCTTTCTCTCCTGCTCAGGTATAGATTGGCATCGTTTTATTTCAGCTAATGCTGCCTGACTTTGTTACCATGCCGAGTAACTGAAATACTAACACCTCTGGGCACTGGAGAGAGTAACAAGTTCCTTTTGTACAAAGTGTGATGTTCAGTTATACAGTCAGAGAAACTGGGACCTTTTAGTTTCCAAGTCCCATTTTTCTCCACAGGTCGGATCAAAGAGAAAATTCTAGTGTGTTCAACAGTAGCCTGGACCAGGACATCTCTGCAGCAATCTGCAGATAGAAATGGGACTTGAGTGGTGGGGAAGTTTTTTTGTGGGCAATCAGCCTGACAGGGCTGAAGAGCTGTCAAGACTGGTGAGAAAGACAGGCATTACATGCAAATTTCAGGCAGAACAAGAAGTACGACTCAGCTGCTTGTGGCCACGAGCATGAGACATGAGCTACATCTAAGGTGCTCTGTGGAGGGGCCTGTCCATGGGAGTCTGAACTGCCCACACCAAGGCAAAGGGGGAGGCGAGTGACTCATGCTTCTGAGAAATTTGGAGGAATTTTGACTTGGACTAAACCCAAGTGCTTTGTACTTTGGACTGTTTGGATTCCAACCTGGAGCTAAGCAGCTCAAGCTTTTTCTAAAAAAAAGGGATCTATTTTATACACCATATCAAATTGCATTCACCTGATTTAGTGTCTAAGAAAATAGTTCTTCAAAATATGTTTTTATGGAGTTAGTTTTATGAGCTGAAGTTTATGGATATCGTCTTATAAAATATACATTCAGTAATGTCCTGTAGGGTATTAAAATGTAGCTATATAGGCATTTTAATGATGTAAAAGATTAGATCTGTCTCTAACTCTGCTGAACACAGAAGTGAAACCTTTACAGTAGAGAAAAGAGTAAAGTGTTTTGACACAGAGGTCTTACAGAGATGATCTGAGACCATCTGTAAAGTGACAGGTGATAACCCCATGAGTGAAAATAGTGTTTACTCCCCCTCTCTCCTTTAAAAAGCAGAATTACCTGCTTTAAAACACACACATGCAGTCTCAGAAACAATGCACCCTTTGCTAGCAAGATAAGAATCAATTCAAGTTGTCAGATGACAAGGTGATCCTTTTGCATTCCTTTTCAGTTTAAATTCATAGCTGGTGTTTAAAGCCAGCATGTTCTCTCTCTGAAAGTAACTCTTTGAAAAGTGAGATTAAGAAGGCTGGCACCATTCATCCAGCTAATTGTGTACTGATTTGGTATAATGCAACAGGATTATGGTGTTAGAAGGAGAAGAGAAAGTCCAGAAACAGGGTAAGATCCACCCTAGATGTATATTCTTTTATTTTTATTCGAAGGTGTGAGAAAGTTGAGTCACTGACAATCTGTATATACTGCGTCACCTTGCAACCTGAACAGGATCAAGAAAATACTATGTCCATACAGTGGGTCCTAAATATCCCTTATTCAGCACCTAGTCATGCAATTTATGAGAGTAATGAGTATAAAAGGTAGTGACCTGGATACTTTACACCAGCCTCAAAAGAAGTTTCTGTACAATATGGAAAGCACTGCAGAATGAGGCTTGGGGATATTAAAGTAGTTTGTCACACAGCAGTCACTAATATACTGGCAATGGAATTATCAATAACAAAACACCATGTTCTAGCTACAAAGAGTGATCCTTTAACATCTTCCCATCTTGACAAAGGTGAAGGGAGAGGACCAACACAAGATTGCATGTGTGATCTAGGGAGGCTGTAGAGAATCTGGCTTTCTACTGACTTTTTACACAGTCTGATGGTGACAGGACAAGAGGGAACGGCTTTAAACTAAAAGAGCTGAGATTTAGGTTAGATGTTAGGAAGAAGTTTTTGGTGTTTTTTTTTTTTTTCACTCAGAGGGTGGTGAGGCATAGGCTGCCCAGAGAAGCTGTGGTTGGTCCATCACTGGAAGCATTCAAGACCAGGTTGAATGGGGCCCTGGGCAGCCTTAGCTGGTGGGTGGAAATGCTGCCCATTGACAGAGGCTTGGAGTTAGGTTGGAGGGGACCTTAAAGATCATCTAAGCCAGCCTACAATTGCATGATTTCTAGCTACACTGAGATGTAGAAGCAGTAATAGGTTTATAAATAGGCTATTAACAATAGGTTTCCAGCAGGAGCTGGAAAGGTCACGACTGACTCAAATGTTCATGTTAGGTCTGAGAATCTGAAGGGGAATGATTGCAGAGATCTTGCTTCGTTCCTGTGTAAAGGAGAGCTTGCACAGAAAGCTGAATCCTAATACCTGAATTTTGATTAAGTTGTGGGTTTGCTTTAATTATTCACACTTTTCCTCTTGAAAACCACTGCCCACATATGCATGTTGAAACAGAACACCTATTTGTGATGATTTTCCTCTCCAGCAACCACTTACCTTGAATTACAGAATTTGAAAACAGCCGACTGTGAAGCTATAGGAGTAAGTAATGTGTTGCACAATGAGGCAAAAAGTAACTGGAAGAAAGATCACATTGTAAGCAATTGCTAAATAGTGCTGGAGAAGAAGAGTTTTTGCCTGCGAAGTGCAGCTGGTGTTTGACACATTACATGAGGCAACTAAGAGGTCAGCATGCACTTTTAGTTAAGGTACAGGTGCTGCATATTCCTTTCCTTGACCTTCCCTGCATTTCAAGTCTGACTTAATCCCTCCCTTAAGAGATTTATGTAGCAGCATAATCACTTAATTTATGCCCGCCCACAAGTGACCACAGGGGAAGCATGAAATGAAAATTTCCTATTGCTTTCATTGGGAAATATGAGAAGAGATTATTTTTGACGAGAGAGAGAATGTGAGAAAGACGCGTGTATGTTTTTTCTATACTGATCTTGATGTATGCTCCAGGCAATTATTTCAGTAAGCCAAGTGAGTTTGGGTATGTGTGGCTAACAGTAGAAAACAGAAACTGCGTAAACTTCACAAATAGGCTTCACTGTACAGAAGACAAAGGATTTGTCTCATATTTTTGATACCTGATATTTGTCACTTGAAATACATCTTGCATGCAATTTGCACCAGCTACAGACATAAATAACAAAGTTTTTCCCTAAAAAATCTCTTGTAGCTAAAATCAGACCCACAAACTTTAGGTTATATCCTTTATTTCTCTTTGTACTGGCCTTCAGAACCTTCCAAAGGATGTCTTTTGAAAACACTTTTTTTTCCCCTGAAACTTTTTGTCAGAGTAAAACCTTATATCTAGTTCTAAAAGTCAAGACAACACTTGCCATTATAGTTATGGCATTGCTCATCTGATAGATTGCTGAGTATATGCAATGATATCCTGAAATACCGGACATTTTGTATTTTACAAGAAAAGTGCATTAGATACTACTTACTGTATTTCCTAACTGTTGGTTTCTTTTATGATAATAATAGCAGCTTTAGAAAAGTTATTTACAGATACTACTTTCTTTTTTTCTGTCACTCTTGCTCAGGCATCACTAATTGGAAAGAAATTGCAGCCTAAACAAACAATCATTTGCAATGACATTGGGACATACAGAGAATTTTAATATGTTTCCTTATTGGCAAATACTACATTAAAAAATACAAAAACCAAAACAAAAATGCTGAAACACAGAGCCACTTACCTTTTAAAGTTTCACAACAAATGTGTCCTTGACGGATGCATGAAGGGTAACTAAAGAAGGAAAAGTTACCTTAGTATAGCAAGAGCTAAGTTGCTTGAAACAAGAGCTGCATCACTGCAGGCATTTGTGATAGGGTAGTGGAATATTGTTTAGGACAATTCCCATCGGCAGGTTTTTCCTGCAGTCCCCAGTAGAACTTAGAATCTCAAAAAACTTAACCCAGAAATATATGTCAGCCCAATAACCATGTGTGGGGCAAAATCCTGACCACTGTACCCTGGCCAGAGTAGACTTTTGGAGCTGCTCTAGCAGGGAATGGTGCTAACGGGTCCAGAGACCCACTGTAAGGTTTCATTTGTGAGTATGAGGCTTCATGAAGATATGGTTGGCCTGCAGGTAGTTTCCTAAAGAAAGATCATGTTTGTGAAGACATTTCATGCAATGTCATGTTAAGTGACTGTCCCAGAGATGGTGGAACAGGCAGACTAGAAATGGGAAGGAGCAGAAAGAAAGAAAGAAGGACAAACTGTGCTCCACTTGAAGGGAAGCTGGGAGAGGAAAGCTTGGGTAATCCTCCAGGGGGTCAGGATGGGACTGGTATCCTCCACACCTTTTCTACCAGGCAAACCAGCTAGATTATTCTTCTCTACTTTCATACATATTTTATTTTGTGACTTGCCAAGGAACAGATGAAAATCAGAGACAGAAGTGTACCAGGGATTTCTCAGTCCAATCCCCTTTGGTTCCCTTCTCACAACTGTTGCGTGTTCCTGTTTTATTTTAGAATAAGGTTTATAGAGTTGGCTCAATACTGCAATCAGCAGAGCATAGCACAGAAACTATCCCAGAGGGCCTCCAAAGGCCAATGCTGCATCCAGGAAAGTGCCAAGAAGCCTTGGAACAATGGCCATGAGCAGCTGCAGTGGATTTCCGCAGCCTCAATACTTCTCTGCAGATGAAGAGAAGCTGAAAAAAAAGTAACTATCACAGTGACCTTGCTTATAGCTCAGATGTCAAGGAATCCTATTTTTATTTACGAGGGGTCAATTTCATTGAGATTTTAATTGGAAGAGACTGTGATGCAATGGAAGATAAATAACCCACAGAATGTATAATTCATCTCATTTCCAAAGGTTTTACTGCTAGTCCCTTAGGCCCCGAGCACACCCCAGTCTGTATTTGGGATAAGAAATACCTGATTTCTCTTGTCTCTCATCAGATTAGACTAGCACAGCCAGTTCTTAATGGATGGCCATTCCCCAGAAAAGTCTGTGTGTGGTCCTGCTTCAGCTCAGCAAAAAACTCAAATATTCTCAGGCAAAAATATATCAGGTTATCTGAGTTCCAAGCTCATATCCTCCTATTTTCTTAAGCCAGATTTTTGTCTATCTTGTTTTGCAGTTGTAAATAGCAAAAGCTGTACAAGAAATACATTCCCATTGCCTGTCTCATACCAACTAGGGGATAATTACTTATTAGTCCCAGAATGGAGAAGTGTGATTTCCAATTTTCCTCTCAAGATATGCCATAGGGTGCTTCTTCTCAAAGTGCCTTTCCAAGGCTGCCAGCTTTTTCTGTGGACCTGTTATCAGCATGAAAGATGTGCTACTGTGCAGGGCATGAGTCTTTCCTTGCCCTGAGTGGAATATCTCAGGAACAATCCCTCTATCATCTGCAGCAACATTTTTTGTACAGTTCTTGCATACTTCCAGCACAACCTATGCCATCCCGTAATTGTTTTCTGCTTGGACTTGCTTTCTTGCTCTTTCTTCCCAGCTCTTAATTCATTGATGTTGATCAACCAATTACATATTCAACAAAGCTACCCACCACTCATTTGTCTTCATGATCCTCTAGGCAGTCCTCTTGCTTGTAAAAATCACTAACTGGTACAAGATGATGTTTGAGACAGCCCATAAACATGTCCTCAGTATTGACCCGTGAGGGGTGCTTCTGCTTCTGCACAGACTAATGAATGTGCAAACTGAAACAAATGTGTTTTATCACATCAGACTTTACACCACTTCCTCTGGGATGAATTTTATTGAAGCAGTAGAACTTTTTCAGCATCTTAAAAGACTCAGGTACTGAAAGACAGATTTATGCACTCTGGTTTTATAAATGTGGCGTGCAATCAGTAGTCAGTGGAGTTCAAAATAAACTCTTTAAATGATTTTGCCCTTTTAACTGCAGGAACATAAGTTAAGTCCTGATGAATGTTGAAATAAAATACTTAACATGGCATGAATTTAGAATGGAAAAAATTAGGTGTTTCACAGCTGATTAATTGTTCTGTAAACTTACTTCATCTCTTCCTTCCAAAGAGGTCAGTACATGTATTCAAAGCCTGTAGGTCCTAATGGTATTATTTTTATAGTGATTGCAGATAGTTGACTATTACGTAACTTAAACCTCGATGTAATTTCATCTTCTGCAGTTATTTCTAGATTTCTTAGCCTTTTGTCAGCTTCTAAATGATGGAAATTCTTGAGCCCAACCAATTTGCCATCCAGAAAGTACAGACTTTGAAATAGATTACTACTTAAGCCACAGAAGTATAATTAACAGCTAGCTTTAATGCCCTTTGTACTGTCAGGGCAATGAAGAGTTAGCCCTTCTAGAATTAAAGCAGCCAAATTCCACTCTAGTTTTCCTGAACAGTTCCAGTATGTGGGAGGTAAATTTCTGAAACTGGTAATGAAATTGAGTCCAAGACCTGAGTAATCATTGACTAACCTGAGAGCAGCACAGCAAGTTATCAATATCTGAAGGTATGTTTTACTTTTTGCGCTAGTACAATGACCTGTGGGTCACAGGCTGGTCGAGCACAGCGAATACACCGCACAGAAAGCAGCTGTCTCTTGTCCTGACCAACAGCTCCTTGTGTTTCTGAGAGGCAGTATCTCTCACTTGGTTTCTACATCTCACCTGACCTTCTCTGTGGGGCAGAAACGTCATTGTTGGGTGCACACCTAAGGGAGATTCCTGCCTCCAGCACATGTGAGGGATTGATGTCAGCCCTTCCTGTGCTGTTTCATCAGAAGTCTGGAGTTAAAGTATGCTTCAGAAATAGCATATCTTATTACCTCTAGAGTAGATACTTCTTAATTACAGTGTTCTCAGGCACTTGCACCAAGTTCTGCTCTCATTTACACATCTGCTCCTCTGATATTAATGGTGTTCCTATGGTACTCTCAGAAGTCTGCCTTTCATCTGCCTACTGCTATTTTATCAGTACTTAGAGCAGGCAAAACCTAACTTGTTTAAGACCCTTCTAAAGTATCTTCATCCCTCTGTCTCCATCCTTTGTGATGAAGTTTTTCTTCCTTAATTACTTCTCTTGAATCTTCCATAGCTTACATTTATGTGCCATGAAAAGACACGTCCACATCTTGCAGAGTTTTAATGGGTGTAGCTATTCTTTCTGTAGATCTCCACACCCAGACAGAGCACTTCAAAAAATGCAAAGGTCTCTCTGCTTATGTTCAGTCTATTTCTACAACCATTTGCAAGATAAAAGATCCTTGACTACGACTACTCAGCCATTTCTTCCACACAGATGTACTTTTCATCCTCTTCCTTGGAAACACTCCTTCATCAGGGCTGAAATTCTGGTAAGAGTCAGTTAAACATTTTGCCACTGACTTCAGCAGAGTCCAGATCTCTGCCCAGATGTTCCTCGTTTGCTTTAACATCTTCCTGCACTCCTGGGCCCCTAGTACCCCTCAGCTCCCTCCCCCATCATACACTTCACTCCTTTATTCTCCCCAATTGACAAATAACTATTTCTGGCAAGCATCGGAAGCAGCAGAGGATGCATGCTAATATCCTTGCCAGATGAGTTTTCCATACAAGTGGGTCAGTGTCATGACTAGTGCAAGCATTCAGGGGAATACTCTGCCCTCATTCATTACAACAATCAGGCTCTCAAAATCCCTCACATAAAATAGCTGGCAAAAGCATCCTGTTATCTTTCTCTTTTGACTGTGTTAGCTGTTACAGGCCACTCTGCTCATGTACTCTGTGCACTGGATACATCCATGTGAAGATTTCAATTTAGTTCTCGAATTGCTTTTTCTGCTAGGTCTAATCTAATTGCTATCAAGATGAATAGCTGACTCTTCAAGTGGTAATGGAAAGACCCAGGAAATGCTTTTGAATTTTAAAATCTCCTTATGACAGATTCTTCCCCTTCCAGAATATCTGCCAGGCTTCTAAAACTTACACAAGTAATTGGTCAGTGCAGGAGATAACTTAGATTGTAATACTAATGTGCTACAATTTGCTCACTGTGCTCACTATGACATCACTTTAATAGATACAGCTTAGCAAGCATTAGATTTACAGCCATGTTTTTTGCCAGATTGGTCTGCAGAGTTAAATACTTCAGCAGTTCTCAGAACTCTCCTGGATTATTCTCTTCCAGATAGATCTCATCAGCCTCTCTTTCCAATTCTAAGAACCTTCCACACACAGCTTTTTTCTCTAGCCATATATCTTTGCCCCCTTTGGCATTTGGATCTTAGACCCTGCTTTCATTTTTCTTGAAAGTTTTGGCTTGATTGCTGCTTGAAAGAAAGAGATAAAATAAATAAACAAATCTCAGGAAATTGTCCTAGAAAATCTATTAGTAGACTTGCAGACAACCTAACCTCATCATTAATCCAGGCCCAAGTGATGCAGAAGCAGGAATGATTTTTGAGGACTAACAACTCCTGATTAACATCTCTCATGAGTGCTCCTTCTCAAAAGATAAGGAATAACAGAGCTAGCTATTATTTAGCATGTTCCTTAGCATGTACAATTGTTCAAACTGGTGATCTAAACACTTTGCTGACTCTGGCTCATTCTCTGTTCCTTGCTTTGCCAGGGCTAATGATGTAATATAAGATAAGGCATAGAGTAGGTAACAGTAAGATTTCTGTTTCTATTCCCAATTTGTTTCTCTTTCCCATGTCAGTATGGCAAGTCTATTTATTTTGATGCAGAGAGCAGTTATGGTGATTCTGCGAGCTCCTAGTTGGACCACTTTTTTGTCTCCCTAGGCACCAGCTACAACCATTTCAGGTGATTAGGGAATGTAATAGGAATCATTAAGCGCACTACTCTTGGAAGTTAATTTCTACAACTGGCAGAGCTTTGGAATGTTCCAGTTTAGGAGGCACAATCCGTTCTGCACCTCTGGCAGGAGTTAACAATAAATCTGTAAGGAACACCCCAGGACCCACTGCACATAAAAATCTCAGACTGTTTGACATACACAAAGGCACAACGGTGATGTGATGACCTCAAGTTGAGAACTAATGTGATGAAATCAGGGACGTGCAACTTAAAGGGAAGATAACAGTTTCCAATACATAAGCATGAAAGGATGCCTTAAAGAGTGATTAATGTGACATCCCATTAGCTTTAAGTACTGCAGAACATCTGGCATATTTCCCCCTTGACTGCAAATTTCTGAGCTCTAGTGTTATGTCATCTTACACTATTCATTTTCTCCCCTACTCTATAAGTCATCTCAGCAATTGTTGTTCATATGAAAGTAATTATATAAATGCACTTGATTAAATTAGCTTTCATTTAGCACAGGTTTTGTTATATAGGCATTTCTCTTCCAAAAATAACTCAGAGGAACTAATGTGTTAGGCTTCTGCCATATGACTGAGAATAGAGTCCTTCAGCACTGCTAAGCTGGTATGTTTAAGCACACCTAGAGCCCAAATGTCACGTCAGAGGGAGTCCACTGGGCACCATTCACACAGAGACCTAGGAAAATTTTGTCCATAGAAGTGACCAACTACTGAAATTTTAATAGAATTCTGGAAGCTGACATTGCTCACTGAAGTTCTGTTTTTTATTACCCTTGGAGGTTTCATCTTAAAAGTCAATCAGAGAATGAAAAAGACCAGACTTCATGGCACAGTGACCTTGGGCTCTCTCTTCTGTTGCCATATCTTGGGTGCTTTAACACTGAGCAGATTGGATCCAAGTATAAGAGGATAAATTCAGAGTGATTAGGGATTTGTCCCGTGACTTCAGCCCTGTTGGATCCTCTTGAATGCTTTAAAAACCCTCATGAATTATGGACATAACTGTGCGTGCCAGCACACATTTTTGAAATGTTAATTTTTTTGATGTCTCACAGTTGATAAAACAAAATAAAATAACCTGCAACCTCAAGAAAGGTAGCAACATGAATGAGGGTCTTTTTGACCCTCCCCACCTCCTGTCCTTCAAGTGCTGAGCAGAACTTTACCTGATGGCAGCTACCATGGTGTGAGGGGTGGTTCCCAGTCCTCACAGCCTTCTTCTGACCACTCTCAGTATCCAGAATGTGGGAGTTTAGATTCAAGCAGCTTGCCAAGGAAATACAAAGTGTGAGGAGGAGATACAATGAGTGTCAAATATAGGATATGTTATCACCAGTCCCTCACTCATGCACATAGTAAAACAAGAGACACAGGAGGCAGGAGAGTGAGGAAGGCAGAAAGGAGGTACTCATCCCATGGAGCCACTTGCTTGTGTTGGTGCTGTGGTGCAAGCAGAAAGGTAGGAAATCCATCACAAGTAGTGGCAGCCCATCTGGGGCCTCTCTTCTGTGCCATACCTGGTCCTATTCTATGTCTAAACTCCTCACCCATAAGTGGGGAGAATGGCACTATGCCATCTCCCAGCTGCAGTGTGAGGATATATAAACCTTAATGTGTCAGAGTGTATGCATCTCAAACCTGTCATATGCTTTGGGTTCCATTTAACTACATTCATGTACACTCAGCCAGTGACTCATGGATCCTTTCTTTTCTTTTTTCTTCAGTTGGAGTCAATGGAAATACCCTGTTTTATGTCAGCTGTGTTTCATAACACTTCAATTAACAGATGCAACTTTTGGAATCCCTTAAATACAAGTAGGCTCTGTAAAAATGCTTTTTTTTTTCTTTTTTTCCACTGAACAGGTTCTTGGCTCCTGCTGTGGAGGTGTCCTCCAGTTCTAGAGAGGAATCTTCATAATTCTGTAAGTTATTTTATAAAAATCAAAAGCAGCTATCAACAGTATAATTAAGCCGTTTTGAATTAGGGGAGATAGAGATTGATAATGAACTATATGCTTGGAGCCCTCAGATAACATTATAATCCATAGGTCTTCCTCCAGAGCAGGTCACTCATGCCCAAGAAAAATACAGCCTCAGCATTCCAAAATCTCTCAAGAAATTCTGCTAACAGTATAGAAGTTTAATAACAGGGAGCAAACATCATAAGAGATTTGATTTGGACAATCATGCACAACTTTGTCTGCTTATCTGAAATGCATCCAAGTGACTGGAGCCTAAAAACCTTGTAAGAACAGGCTTTGTAAGATGGCTTGTCCCAGCTTTTTGGTTTAGTTGGTCAAAAGGAGAAAAATGGGAAGTATTTACAAATTGGGAAAGGTCACGGTGAGGAGACAGGGTGGAACTTTTTGTGGCTGCCTCATATTTGCCCATTTCTTTTTTGAATATTCCTTCTTCAGAAGAGGCAGTGTGCTGTAATAGCTTGTTAAGGCAGGGATTTTCACTTACTGTGCACTCTTTAGCACATACAAACTCCATCTATTAAAATACATTTTTTAAGGCTGCAAAGCCACATATTAGGAATTCATATTAGGAAATGCCCTAATTAAAATCATGTATGCAGCTTCAGCTCATCCTATTCAAAGGCCACAAATTTGCAGGAGCCCCCCACAGCCCAGTCCCACGCAGCCAGTTGCACTCACCCTGCCACAATGCCTGCAGAAGAGAGGACAGATGGTTCCCACTTTGGAAGAAGCTGTGCCACGAGGTGCTGGCTTGGCGTGGCTCAGGGTGCAGTACTGTGTCTTACTGCACTGTTTGTTTCTTCATGAGCCTTGCTAAGGTCTCATAAGCAGAGAGGGAGTTGTTTCACAATAACCCTTATAAGTGAAAGGCAGTTTAGCCCCTTTTTACACTCAGGGAATGAGGCAAAAAGAGGTTAGAGTGAAGGCGTGTTTCCCCTACAATTGCAGCTTTAAGTGTTCAGCACTTCTGCCAGTCAAACTGAAGGGTTTTCAGGCAGGAATCAGAAAATGGAGAGCAAACAGTAACTAACCATGTCAGAGCAAGGTTTTTTGGGCAGGAGGCAGGGTGCCTACTCCACTTTTCTCTTTGAATAATTCACTTTCAGAACAGGAACATTCTTCAGCAAATTTGCATCATTTTTGCTGCGCTGTTGATTTTGAATGCAAAAATCACTTTGTTGCTATTTTTATTATCTTAAAGGGCTATTTTATTTTATTTTTTTAGATTTCAAGCTGAAATATTGTTTTAAATCTATTAAAAAAATACAGTCAATGTTAGGTTTATACAAAAAAGTTGCATTAGTCACCATTTCTGTTGGTGACCGTATGTGAAAAGCCTGTTGTAAGGGACTAGTTCGGCACTTCACCATGGCCTGAAACCTGGGAGGGCTGGTATTTCTCCACAGCAACCTTTAACTGCCTTCAGCTTGTGTTTCTCCCAGTCCTCTCCCTCACTAGGAACATCTTAATCAGCTTTCTCAGCCAATGGATGCACTCAGGTGGTATCTATTTGGGGAGATAAGCATGCTGTTTGCTTAGTCAGGATTCTGCTCATCTGGATCAGGGTGGATGAATTCCCCTAAAACTTGCTGTTGTCTTCTGCTGGCCCTTCTCTGAAGCTTTGTTTCCTTGAAACCCAGTGCAGACGAGGAGCAGGGCAGGTGCAGAGCAGCATCTCACCCAGATTCCTCAGTGGCTGAGAAGCACACTCAGATAC
>JAOWBP010001760.1:35309444-35350155 GCA_028571105.1 Tragopan temminckii | reverse complement strand
GTTCAGTTGCAGCTTTTGTGGCCCCTAAATTAACCAGAGGAGAATTACCTGATCCTTCAGGACAAAAAAAAAAAAGTGTGATTTTAGCATGAACCTAAGAATCAGAGCCTTGTTCCCTGTTTCTCTGCCAATGTAATGATCATAGTATTTACCTAAGCTGAGACCCTCCCTACACAAAACGGGGCTTTTAAGCTCTGAAATCAGTTTAGGAGCTCTGGGCAAAGCTTTGCTACTTTTTACAGCGGAGGGCAACTGTGTTTTCAAGACTCTGCACCAGTACCAGTATTACACACACTGAATGATGAGACTAGGAAACAAACATGGAACAGAAAGGGCAAGTTGCCAGGATGAGGCATTTTCATAAGAAGCTGAAGGCTGGGTTTACATGTCTCCAAGTGCACTGTCCTTTGTTCCCAAACCAGCAGACTTCCAGCAGAAAGATGGTTACTGTGCCTTTGGCAAGCCTCCCTTCTCCTCTCCTCCCCAGTTCCCCCGCAGAGGCCCCAGCTCTGTTACAATAGGTGAAGTATGTTGGCACTTACAGCAGGACATTAATATTTGAAAACAAAAAAAAAAGCAGACTTTGTTCCTGGGAATCGGTACTGCTGGCAACATGCATGCTCATTGAAGGCAGCTGCAAAACAAACCCCGTTCCTGGTAGCTGTTGCTACTATGAGAATGTAAAAGCTCCTCATCCACCACAGACAAGAGCTGGTACTGAAAGACTTGTGCTAAAAACCAGCATGTGCTCGCTGTACCAGCATTAGCAAAACTGCCTGCACAGCCTATTCCTAAATATAGCGTAGTCTTTTTCAGGATGAGCTCTGATTCACTACGTGAATATAAAGCACCATGGTTAATAATGAAAACGACTCACATCAAATACACCACTCTTTTATATGAAAGATGCTACATGTGTTCCTGTTTCATACAGAGGAGTTTTCTGAGTCGGGATGCCGTGCAGCTGGGTGAAGGTGCGGTGAGCCCCAGAGGCACTGAGCTATGTCACAGCAGAGCTGGAGGCCCAGGGCACACCCACCCTGGGGTCACTGTGTTGAGCTGACTGGCAGCTCTCCTGCATTAACTTGCCCCAGGGAGTTTAAACAGAATAGGAGCCAGGACAGGAAAAAATGCAGAGACTGAAACTGTTGTGATCCTGAAAGCCACCAGGGCACAACATAATATTGGGCAATTTCCAAGTACTGTAACTTAAAGAGAAGAATCAGCAATATAAAATACATTTCCATACACAGGGAATTGAATATTGTCTTTTCCTGATGCATATAAAGAGGATACAATGCATGGCAATACAGCACCGTATTATGCAAGATAATTTATATGCAGGACTCAAGATAAAACTATGCTTTTTCCTTCCTGTATGATTTTGCACTGGGTAATTTCACTGCAAGCAACTGCACAGATTTGCAAGCAGGGCAGGCAGGGGTGAGGGAAGCAGAAAAGTGAGCACACATTAATAATGCTGGTGATGCCCCCATTAACGTCCATCACTGCCAGTCTCCAGCTTGGCACAGCCATGCATCTGATGGGATGAGCGATAGCCCAGTGCCATGCAGCATACACCCAGAAACCGTCCTCTGAAAAGCAGTGAGGCACACTCACTACATCTGAAGGAAATTAATGGCAAATTGATGGCAGACGGGCAGTACTGAAGCAGCAACCAGAACAGCTGTTGCTGGTGTTCTCCTCTTTGAATCCTCTGTCATCCTGCCTAAGCCACACAGAGGCTGCCAACACATCCTGCACATGCAGAAAAACTGAGCGCCTTTTTTTTCTTTTTTTTTTTTGCTGGCTTATTTGTTGTGGGTTCTTTGTCTTGAGCCATTGCCTTGTTGTTTTGAGGCTTGCTTTGATTAAGCTGAGTGTTGGCTTTAATATCAGCCTTCCCACTCGTATCCTCTCTTTGGTATTCTCATTTCAGGGGATGGTAAAAGCTATACATAATCCTTTGCCACAACAGTTTAATTTTTCTTCCTGCTTTTTTCCACGCCTCTGAAGCAATACTGAAGTGGGAAGGGGAGAGAAGTTTCAGCAGAGGCCTGCCAAACCTTTCTGCCCCTCACCCCATGGCAATATACTACCTGGGGCAGGATACAGGTGTCTAATCCTAGCAGCAGAGCCACACTTAATGATCCAGGGAAAAAGAAAGAAAAAAAAATGTGTTACGAGCAGATTAAGAAGTTTAATGAGTTACACAGGGACAATGCATTATCAGGAGAGGAGAGGCAAGGGGCAGTTCCAGCCATTCACCCACATGTTCCTTCGTGCTTTCTCTGCCCAGGGAATTGTGTGGTTGCGCAGAAATCGCTTTCAGGAGTTCAATGTGTTCACTGGGCTGAAAAGAATCACCCTCCTCACCACTTTCCTCAAAAGAGCAGGACAAGTGCTTTTCCTCTCACGCTCAGTCTTGGTAAGTCCAAAATTACTCCGCAGAATGCAATTGAGCTCTGCAGATATAGGGAAATAGGTTATAGTGGTTCAACACTGACAATCACATCATCATTGGTATTGATTCAGGAGTGAGGCTGACTACAGAGATCTAATCGCTAAATTGCAATGGATATGATGATGTACAACAGACATGAAAATATCAGCGATGTAATGGTTTTGGTGGCAGAACACAGGCTCACACATCCCACTGAAACCTTACCTGACATACAGAAGGCTTCATGACAGAGATTAGGGGAAGTTTTATAGAGAGCTGCAAGTGAACTTTGGTTCCCTGTAATGCAGTGTTCTGATTTTGGAGGTTAGCCCAATTGTCTGAGGTTTATATCTTTATGCTGCAACCTGATTTCATACTGTGTCTCTTGGAGTGATGCTAATAACATAAAAATTATTCTATTACATTTTGTTTACTGTTTGGTTTATGTTATTACT
This sequence comes from Tragopan temminckii, assembly GCA_028571105.1. Taxonomy (NCBI): domain Eukaryota; kingdom Metazoa; phylum Chordata; class Aves; order Galliformes; family Phasianidae; genus Tragopan; species Tragopan temminckii. The sequence continues at coordinate 35,347,257 of JAOWBP010001760.1, read as the reverse complement.
AGAGAGCCCACATCTGGGACAGGGCTCCGCTGCCTTAGGCTGTACTGCAGTGAGTGATGAATGAGCATCCTTGCTCTCAGAATATTTATATCCAAAAATGATGCTGTATTTTCAATTTATATTTCATAACAGTGTATTGATGTATTACTTTCCATCTCAAAGGCTCTGTGAGCACTTCTCATTACATGCTGTAGTCACAGTGCAAAGTAGAAGAGTGCAAGTGCAAAATATTTACAGTGCAATCAAACATCAAAGAGATTTTAGCTGAAGACAGGTAAGTAAGTGTTTTACTTAGGATAAGTGTCCATATAATCTAAACAAGAGCAGAGTGTTTAATGTCCTGCTTAAAAGATTCATAGGTAAAAAGCTACACAGTTTCTTACTTCATCCTACAAATATGTAAATAATCCTGCTTGTGTTTGAACATTAGTTTTTGCACTCACGCGTCCAGTTGCCCAGCACAGCCAAGGAGCATCCCATTCATATCCATTTCCCTTGCCTATGCCTACATTCTTCTCTGCTACTTCTCTGCTAGTACTGCTGAAGTTAAACAACTCTCAGCATTGCGTGTCCAAATCCCTGCTCAGTGGTTTATATAACTGTGCTTGCAAAAATTGGCTTAAAATGCTTTGTAAGCTGAACCTTTCAAGATCTATTACGTAGTTCTCTGGTAATGTGCTGTATTACAGCAAAACAGCTCTTCTTGCAGTAGAAGCTGTCAAGTTTTTGCTATTCTTATTCCCTTTGTCTTGAAAACTAGGATGGAAAAAAATAAACAAACAGTCGTAGATTCCACGTACAACTGGTATGAAAAAAAAGCACTGCTGACACTAATGGTATAATTTTCTTAGTTGAGAAGAAAGCATAGATGCTGAGCTGAAATGCATTTCAGTTGAATGGATTGCTTCATCAGTAGTAAGTAATGCTGCCCATTGAATCTGCAATATTGGTTACAAAGGTCTTTAGCAGAAGATGAGTTTGGTTTTAATGGTACATTTCTTCCATTGTGGAGCAGGAAAGGAAATGTGGCTTTGTTGTCTCCTTGGGATATTTCTTACATCTCCTATGGAGCCAGTGTGAGGCATTCCACTTAGGCCATAGGCACCTGATGCTTATGATGAATGTGAAGACATGTGGCAATGTGCTTAAGATTTGCACAACACTGCTCCTTTCCATCTCCCCCCACCATGTTCTCTGCTGATCACAGCATTTTCTCCAGCAGGAGTTATAATAATGTTGACCTCATCCAGGTAAGTGTAAAATGTTAATAAAAGGTCCCTGAATTAAAAATTGCAAAGGACATGTATGGAAAGCAGCTGTCACTGACCTGACATTTACTATGTTTGCATATCGATTAGAAATCAGTGAAATTTCTAAGGGGTTAGCAGAGGAAAAATATTTGAAAACTTCTCTTTCACTCTCCTTTTCCTGCCACCTTAAGCAGATGTGTGTGGGTTGGGTTCCTCTGAACTTCCCATAAAGAATCAGAAAATTTGATATCAACACAGGAACTCTGTGGGGACAAGCATATGTTACATTCCAGACGAGCAACTGATCCTTGACCATGAAAACCTCATGGAGATCAGATAGTTTCTCTGTTTGGTTGACTCACAGCTCTAGAATGGAAATAAGGATTACAACAATTTTACAGCCTATGAGTAACACTGCATTCTCAAATATGCATAGAATCTTGCTCTGTGTTCATTTGTCTTAACTTCTCTGGATGTGCAATCAAGGTTCACCACAAGGGAAAAATTAAAGTATCAGAATGTCAGATGTTTCACGCTGCTTTTTAAAGTAATGATTAAAATTATTGCCCCTTAATTTTTCAATTTCCTTATTAACTCTCAAAACTATGCAGTGGTCCGTAAGATGAGGCAAAGGACAGCTGGTTTTCAAAGAGTTTGAAGAGAGAAAGTTGAAGGTAAAAAAAACAACGTGAAAAGACCAGAAAGTCCAGTAGGTGTACTTAGTCTAAATGTAGTTTTCTTGCTTTTCTGCCTTCCCTTGATGCATTGAATGTATTCTGTTGTGAATAAATTGTGCTTTTGAGTAACTTAGTGTTGCTGTGATGGCCTTCTGCAAAAGTAAAGCATTAGGAGGAGATGAAAGTTAAGCATTCTGTGTGAAGAGCTACCAAAGAAGTAGAGACATATTTCCCTGTTGTACTGCATAAAGACGAAGATCATGAAGGAGGTCCAATGACATGGCTGTAAGGAGGAACAGGAGGGTTTAATAAAGCTTGATGGTGCAAGACAGATAACCCCACTTCTTTTCATCCTCAGCCTTTCATTTTCTCTTTCTTGCGTTGTTCTGAGGTACCTTTCTTCCTTTTCTTGTTGCTGCACAAGCATTAAGATGCAACTTGTAGTTCCTGTCTATTTGCCATATGGATCAGCTTTTTGTTCATGCCTAAGCAAGTGCGTGGCCCCGGGAGTGCATTTTCATCAATTTTGGGATTTTGGAAACATGATGGTCATGAATGCTCCATCCCTGGAAGTATTCAAAGCCAGGTTGGATGGGGCTTTGAGTAACTGCTAGTGGAAGACATCCCTTCCTGTGGACAAAGTGTTGCAACTAGATGATCTTCTAACCCACAACATTATATGATTCTGTGGTCAGATGTCATGTCGGCTCCAACTCCGTCTTCCAACATGAGACCAAGTACATCCTGGGTGAGAAATGTCTTACCTCTTCCACAACAAATCTTAAAATCTGCCTTTTCTCTTTCTCTGTGTATCAGCTCCAAAACTGTACTTTCTAATAACAGAACAGCCTCTTTTCTTGACATCCTCAAGGCTTAGGCATTCATCTGGGCTGATGAAGCTCCAGGTTCATAGCCTCTCTGTTTCACATAGGTTGTGCTGATTACAGCCAAAACTTGTTGTTTGGGTCTAAATTAAACTAGGTGGTATGCTACTCACTACCCTGGCTAAGAATGTCCGTTAATGCTTTTATGATGAAAATGTCAGAAACTGAATTTCTGCAACAATAAGCATTGGAGTCAGTGAGCTGGCCAAATATATGAAACATTTCACTAAAACAAATTGTTACAAATAAAAAGAATCACATTATTTGAAGGAGTTGCATATTATAAGATTCTAAATACCATTTTGCAGGTACTATTTTTTTCTCAAAAATATCCATTAGAGCATACGAGCTTGCCTCTGTTCTTATAATGGTGTAGTTCAAGCAAAACGTCCTAATGAACCTGCAACCACTGGAGTTAGAACATCCCATTTTCTTTGCAGATTGTGACTTAAAGGGCCGAAATAATATAAATGGCAAATGTTTTCCATGCAACAGATAGGCCCACATGTTCTTCTAACCTAGCCTGCCCTCTATATACTGCCCATTGAGTCCTCATATCATTCTACAGGCCTGCATCCCCTGCTCCTTACAAAAAACCTGAGCTATGCTTTTCCTCCTTTGAAGGAGAAATTAGCATTTGATAGGGAGGAAGTGCATCCTGTAACACACTGTTGCTTTTTTTGTTATTATTATTCTTGAGCAGGTACAGCTGTTTTTCAGTCTGATTGAAATGCTGCAAATGACCCTTCACTCAAGCATCAGAGAACTTCCTCAGCAGGAGGTAAAGCAGCCAAGTCCTTGACTGCTGGCTATATAAAAATCCCTTAAATCCTTTTGCCTGACTCTGCTTAATTGTTTTGGAGTTCTTTGCATTTGCCTTTGTTGCTATGTAATTTACAGTTAACATAGCTTCCAAGTTAGTCTCTTTGTCCAGCACCAAGGAAATGCAGCAGTCTGCTGAGAGGAGTTCCAGGGATGCTCCCACTTCATGAGCAGCCCGTTATGGTTTTCAGTGAACCTGGGTCTGTCAAAGAGCGTTTGGAATCTAAAGAGATTTTTTAGATGATAGCTGATTTTTCAGAACATTTTTAGACAACTGTCTTGAATTTAGCCCACAGAGAGTGTGAGTAAAAATCACTGCCATTTGAGGGCTTCTCAGTGGCCTGTGAGGATCTTACTCTGCTGCCAGTAAATAGATATTCATGTTTTTAAAGCTGCTGCTGTCATTTCCACTCTTTGTTGATGAATTCAGCAGAAAGGCCAATGCTGAGTGGATGTGGGGACCAAACTGACTCCTGTGGGTCATGGTAGATGGATGCTGGTAAAGTGCCAGGGTCCTTCTTGTGCATTTTTTATGCTCGAGCTTTATTCTGGGTAAATGGAGGACAGCTGACTTCATCTCCCATGAGACTTTATTTCTTTGAGATGTTCCTGACTGAAGGTTGAAATACCAGATTAGATGAAACAATTACCGAGTATGCACACACATGTATATGTAGAGAGCTGACTGTACAGTATTCTGCTATATAATTATTACCTTTCAGCAGAAAAATAGCTTATGAAATTGAAGCTGGTACCTATCATTGTGTAGTAGTATCTTTGTCACTGATTTCCTATGCTATTTTGAGCCCGTTATGTCCTTTTCTTTTTGCCTTTTTCCATCAACAAAATGGGAATAGCCCTGCTTAGCAACTACTAAATGCTTAGGAAGATAAAAGCGATAGATACCAGGACTAATTTTTTTTTCCCACTTTTTAAGAAATAACATAGAAGGATTTCAGAAGTTAGCATCTTTATTGCTTCTCCAAAAGCCATCAGGCTCACGATGAATTTTGGCTGAAGTAGATTTGTGATGAAAAGCTTGAACCTTTGTGGTGTCTTAAGTATAGCTAGGCTCCTTTTTCTAAAGTAATATTGTTAAACTAGTGCATTTGGAATGGCTACTCATACGCTACTCATATGCTGATTGGGAACTGTTAGGTTAACAAGGAGGTGGGATGTTCACTTTCAGTTTAGTTCAGACTCTTTTTTTCCCAAGGTCTCCATGAGTCTATTTAATCTAGCCCCACCTCTTCCTCTAGTAATTCATGATGGAGGTGGTATCTGCTGGACATTAAATACCAGTACTGCCAAGGAAGGAGGTGAAGTTACCATTCCTGGAGGTCTTCAAGAAAAGGAGAAATGTGGTACTGAGTGACATGGCCTAGAGTGATCACAGGCATAGACTGATGATTGGACTAGATGATCTTATTGGTCATTCCAACTGTAATGATTTTATGATTCTATGTTTAGTGTGCAGTGTAGAGATAGAGGCACTGTGTTCCTTTCTCTGTCCAGGACCTAAGTGTTCCTGTCCCTGGCTTGTTCATGTATTCCTCATATTCAACATTTTATGTTTGCAAATATATGTAAGAAAAGATAATGTCCTGAAAAGTCCAAACATCCAAAATGTCTTCCTGTTTTCCACTGTCCCTCACAGTCCTAGGTCTTTTTCTTTTAATGTTGTATGAAGTAAAACAAGATTTGCATTTCACACTACGTTGTTGTAGATTTTTAGAGGTAAGGGCTGTCCCTTCTTGTGTAGGCAAAAAACAAAGAAGAGAAATGCCAGCAAAGAGAAGGAGCTATGCTTTGAATGCCAAACCTGGTGCAAACCTGTAGTGAATGGGTGCAGAGCAGGCCTGCAAGGAAAGGGGGCTTGTGGTCAGATCTGCAAATCTCTCCCTGTCTGGAGAAGGACCCTCTCCAAAGAAACCTGTCAAGAGATGAACTGGAACAGAAAGCAGGAAGCCCTCCTGCCTGCTGGGCAGGTACAGTGCTTAGACTGACCTATACATTCTTCTTCAATTTACTTCTTGATTAAGATATAACAGCCATATTAGAAAAATATATAGATTTTTGGGGTGTTTGTCAAGGAGCACAGCCGTCTATCTAATCCTGTCCCTTCAATTGCAAAGGAGAAAATCATGCCTTGCATCGTGTAAGCGATATGTCTGCCTTCCAGGACAGGTATTTAAAAAGATTTCCACTTGGTGCTCAAGCACAATGATGTTGAGGCAGTTCTAGAACTTTCCATACGTAGCCCTATTTGTGCTATCTTTGCTTCCTCCTAATGGGAGTGAGAGAACTTCAACTTGAATGTCTCTCTACAATTACCATAGCTCTGTCAATGCTGCAACTTGATAAACTGTTGTACTTTGTCAACATACCATCATGAGTGGTAAAACTGTGTGAAATACTTATATGACACCCTTTGAGGAATTTATGGCTTGATTGTCTTTTGCCTAGCAAAAATAGATGGCTATAACAGGGGGCTTCAAGGTAGAGTTTTATGCAGGGAGGTGGGAGAGGCAAAATTCCCCATCAACATGTCATTAGAAGTGAAAAAAGCCAAGAATGTGAATTCAGTACTAAAAATGCTGGGTGCACAGTAGACCTGGATTTTGTGTGTCTCGTGTAGTCAGGACACCTGTAGAAGATTTTAAATCCAATGAATTATAGGAGAAGATTAAAAACTCAGTTGTTATTGGTCTGTTTCCACAGGAAAGGACTTTAGAACTGTAGATGGGATAATAGGATGCTTTCTCACTCTTGAAAGCAGAGAGCGATCTATAAAATATAATATGCTGTTATGAGCCAGTTGATGTTCCGGCCTGTTCAAGTTGGTAGCACAGCCAATGAAATTACAGACTCTGACATTGTCAGCACTTAGCTTACACTGAGACATCCAACTCACTGATTAGACCACTCCACACTACATTTTGTTAATTATCTTTCATTTCTCTCCCTCTGCGTTGCAAGCAGACAGCTGAGGAATTAAAGGAATGAGTAGAGTGCACAGTTTTGTGACCTATTATTGTTAGTTTCATTACCCTTCCTGAAATGTTATTTCCTTCCTTTATATATGAAAACCATTCACTAAAAAGAATTACAAACTGAAGCATTAAAGGGTTAGAGCTGATCCATTCAGACTCCAGCTTTCATTTTTTAAGGTCTTTTATAAAACCTGAAGTAGCTGATAATAATCGTATGGGCCATCTCTATGGGTAAAAGCTCTAGTAACTGTGTTTTATGGCTTGCTGACACCAGAAGGATAATTCCTTGAAGTCTCCATGTGCCACATTTCCAGATATGAAGCACCTGTGCACCTAACATTAGCACCTTGTGACTGGAGCTGCAGACAGAGAAAGGCAGTGGGGTTTGAATAGAGGACCTGTACTGTCATTTGTGAAGGAAAACTGGGAGAATGAGGAGGAGAAGAAATTGCTCCATGGAGAGAACACACCAAGCACATGCATGCTGCCCCTGGTCTCTCAGTCTCTGGAGGTCAGAATTTTACCAATCCTATCTCCCCCTTGAGAGGACCTGATATGTCCAGACATGCTCCCACACAGCAGCTGACACTCTTAGTGGGCCAAGGGTCTAAAAGCTGGGGTCTTGAGTTGTATTCCTGTGTGAGAGTCCCTGCTGGGCAAGCCTTGTATCCAGAGGCTGTATCTACAAGACCCTTGGGAAAGAAGTCATTGCGTCCCTATCATGTGCACTGTGTACCACAGGAAGCCAGCACAAACCCTACTCCAAGAAGGTAGCAGCCCCAGGTCTGTCTTGTTCATAGTGAAGCTGAATAGACAGCTAGTGCAGGCACCGATATACTCTGTTATTTTGCCATGGATAACAGTCTTCGTGTAAACAAAGATCAAGCCATACAAAAGTTATAGGAAATCTAAGTGAAAAAGGGAAAGGATTTCTGCTGTAGTTAATGGAAATGGCAAAGCACATCTTTTTTTTTGCAGGATGGGGATGTCAGAGAAAAGCTCTGTGACCTGGGATCTAAATCAAATGTCACTGGGCTTCCACATGCAGCGAGGCGAGCCAGTGAAAACTGGTTTTTTGCTGAAAATGTCTCTTCATGTAATTGAATACATTTTCTCCAACCTCTTTTCATGGCAAATCAGCATTGGCATAGAAACCAGCAAGCACATTAATAAATCAAAAAAAGCTTACCAAATTGTGTCTGTAAATATAAATTTACCTTGTCTGATAGGATTAGATGAGTGATGAGGAAATACTCTAAAACATGAAGTACTGAATTAGATTATTTTTAAATGGCTCTCTTCATATGCTCATTCAAAAAATGACGCCTCCTGTACTCTCCTTGCGCTAGAAAAGGTGAGGGGTCAAGTCTGTGGTGTAAACTGCATTGCTGTGTTGATTTTGTTGGCGTTAGGTGGCATGACTAGCAGAGTTAAGTTAATATATTCATAATACAACAAATAATATCAGGTGCAAAGCTTCAGAATGCTTTGCAGTGAAATATGAGTGTGTTGTATGAGTTGAATTCCTGTAGCTATAACATCAAGAAATATCAGCAGACCAAAAAAATCTCCCCAGAAGTGTTTTTAAAAAACTGCACTATATTCTGGAAGCCAGTTTCTAATTCTAGGTAGATGCTAAACTGGAGCTGTCAGCCTGCCTGTGAGCACTGAGTTTGCAATGGTGTGTTTAGATTGTGGCACTGCTTTAACATATACCTTCTGAAGCATTCTCTTGGTGCTGTTAATATGAAGGGAATTACTTGAATGTGGACCCAACTCAATCTTGCCTTCAACTGTACTTTAGTCCCATCTTTGGGTATTCCTCACAACCTAATGCAGGAGAGAAATAAAACTGTGAACAGATAACGCTCCTGCAGTCCTAACCAGCGCTGAGCAGCAGCAGTGGTGATGGAGGGACATTGTGCCTGGCCAGACCTCCAGGCTGAGGGAATGCATACCTGCATCCCTGCTGCGAATGGCAGGAAATACTGGTGGTGTTTTGTGTTCTGTGGTTGTAGAAAGCTGTTTTCAAAAGAGAGGGAATTGGTCTGGTGTATTTTCCAGACCTGCTTGAATGTGGGTCCAGAACGAGGCCTGCTATGTCAGGAGAACCTGGTTACGTTGTGGAGAGTGCCAAGAAAGCAAATTCCTGTGAAGGAATACAGTGAGAAAATGCAGCTAGCAGAAGAATTATTTCCAAGTAGCTGTGAAAGTGAAGCAAAGAAGGAAAAACAAATGGCAGTGTGTGCACAGTCAGATACTGCTGAAAACATCTGCCTGCCTGAACTGATACACAGTGTTGTGCCCCAACACATAGCACTGTGTGTTCCTTAATTAGAAGCATGTTTTTATTAACCCCACCTCAAAAGAGAATGTGTGGGTTTAAATTACAATGTGGGAATAGGTTCATGAACTCAGGCAGGTCTTACGAAGAGGCCACGGGGTTAACAAAACTCCATGGGGCTCAACCATCTCTTGTACAAACACTGGCTAATTGACAGTGGCATTTTTCTCCCACTTCTTATCCCACTTGCAGAACAAGACTGTCGGGGCTTGGAGCAAGATGTCTCCCTCTGTCAGCTCAGCTGTTCTGGGTGTATATCACCACATCCACCAAACAACGTCAGGGTCTGGCAGGGCTTGAGAGGTAGTATCCTAGGGAAAGAGACTAAGAAGAGACAAAGATCATGAAAATCTCTCTCCTTTTAGGGCTGTTAGAATATGCTTTTGGTAGGCAAAAGTCATCCTAGCCCATCGTCAACTAGAGAGGGGCAGTTTTGCAAAGGAGTGGGGTGTGGATGCTGTTCTGGCATCGCTTGAATCTGAAACAGCCAACCACAACCCTTTTTCTCTATATAGATTGCCCACTAACCCTCCTGAAAGACCTGAAGAGCATCACTGCCTCCTTACAGCACACTCTCTGGTTTTTATCTCTGTGCTCACTATCAGTGAAAAAAGACAGGAGGTAAGCCCACACACTCATTTAGAAACACTTGGGCATTTGGTCTCCAAGATAACACCAGATCTCATTAAGCTCACACTCAGAGCAAATGTTTTCCTTCAGCCCACTTGTCAGTTTTAGGGTGATGGAAGTGCATCTTTCACATTTCTGGGTAATCCCAGGGAGATAACATGCTGGAGCAGGGGTGGCAGGGGATTTGCAACCGTACGCGACCAAGCTCGCTGCTCTTTGAAGAGTGAGCCGGTTTGCTGCAGTGTTTAAAAACAAGAAAAACATCCCTGCAACTACCAACAGCCTCTGACACTGTCAGACACCCAAGCCAGATGGCTTTCGCATTTCCACAGCCAGACATTCGCAAACTCTGCGTTCCTAGTTGTCCTTAACACGACTCCAGTGAAGGTGGAAAGTATAATGTGCACTTGGTCCACTTGGCTAAGTATTTAACAAACTTTCTCTTCATGATGGTTGCTCAGATCCAGATTTTTCAGGCAGTGTGTTCACAAATTTCACTCAACGCTATCTGCTGCATTGGAAATACAGATTTCGTCCCATTATTTAAAGGCAAGCTTCTAAGAGTCTAGTAACTTTAGACAAATACAAATGCCATTTGGCCTTTACTGATTCATTGATTTGAGTAAAAAGTATCATTCAAAAAAGCGTGAGAGCTTTCTTCTCTTGGGATTTTCCTTTTCTTTCTCCAGAAGTCTTTTTAAAGACCCTTGAAGTGAAATGCAGAATAATGTCCTTGCGGAAGACACCATGGGGTTGAAATGCTATAATGCAGCTTATGCAGAATGGTGTAAGCTGCTCAGAGCACACATATTTCAAATAAAGTCTGACCTACAGAATTTCCCCCCAAATTACATTTGAAAAATTAGGCCTCCTGAAAGTGCTCTGCCTGAGTCATACACAGTAAGTCCAAATATGCTGCTTGCTCTTGGCTTTAAAAAAAATGGCAAGTCAATGAATTCTTGATCCTCAGCCTGTATTTTGCTTTTTTTTTTTTTTCCTCCTGCGTGCCTAATTGAGGTCACAAGCACCACAATAAATATTTCTAAATCAGGATTCCTTGCCTGTAAAAGATCTGTAGGCTGTTATACGCTTCATTTAAGGAACATGTAGACAAGCTTGTAATTTTTCTTCTTATTCTTCTATTCATACCTCATACAGGAAACACATATCCAAACTATATGAATTTGCTATTACTTAGTCCCTCTGGTTTAGCAAGATAGCAGTGCACCTGCCTAGTATTAGCATTAATCAAAATCAATTGTCTCATGAGCTTAAGCACCCTGCTAATCTGTGCATCAATAGTTACTTGCAGTGACTGTGCTGTTCTTCTCAGAAAATCATTCTGGCTACAAACTGCAGAAGAAATCAATTGAAGGCTGGTTATTCCTAGTTCTTATTATGTGTGATAGTCAAAAACTTTCATCACCAAAAGGTGTAATCAGGGGAAAATGATGACATTTTATACTTAGTTTCAATAACTAGTGAAGGTATTAGAGAAGAGCTTCTCTTAGAAAACTCTGGAGCAACTAGCCACAACGTATGTAGTAAATAGATGAAAAGAAAAATGTAGAGATTTTTTTTTTTTCAGTGCAAATTCTGGGAAATGTGTGGGAACAAATAAGCAAAGCCAAGTGGAGCAGACAGCTCAAATGTTCAAGTTTGTTGTTTCCTTAAGCTAGGACTTCAAAACCCAAAACCTAAAGAATGTGCAGCCTCAGCAAAGGGAAAAATCTACTAGGAAAGAAGTCTGAACTAATGACTTCTTAGAAGAGAGCATTAGGAATTGGATATGATAGTGCTCCTACAGAAGTGGACTGCTCTGATCTAATATTTCCATGAATTATATTAGTTCAAAATTCATTGGTACAAACCAGAGTAAGTCTCCATAAACATTCAGCAAGCATCACTGAATGTCAGTGGGTGCTCTTTTTTCCATATGGAGGAATTCAGAGACCAGTGTTTGCTTCATGCATACTTCGACGTCAAATACCATTGTGTCAGTCTGCCTCTTTGTTGCATCTGTCACACAGCAACAAAATGCAACAGAATATTGGTGGGAAGGTTCAGCCTCTGACTCTGTGGGCCAACATAATAAAACAGGAGGCAGTACTTTCAGAGCTTCCCTTGTATAATGGAAGATCCAGACATTGCTCAGAGAGAAGTAGATGCCTTTCAAGTAAGATGAACAAAAGGTACTGAAATTCACTTGCATAAAATACTGGTGATAATAACAAGGATTTTTTGCTGATGCAGGTTCGTTAGTTGGAAATGACAACAGGAAGAACTGACATAATGAAGAATTAAAAAGTAAAACTTCATCTTAGGCACCTTCAGGTAAGGTATTTCCAATGGAGTAAGGAAAATGTGGTCTCCTACAGAGATGCTGATCTTTCATCTCTGTATGATGCGGAAAAAGCCTTATATGGAAAAACTGCAGTATCTGGAAAGTAGGCTTGAGAGCCAAGCAGAAGCATATTCAGAAAAGCATTACTGGGATGAGCAGGAAATGAAAGTCCTATTTAAAAAAAAAAAAAAAAAGAACTAGAAGAACTTTGCTTGTTTGCTTTACTAAATTAAGCCTAAGAGTGATATGATTGCTTTCCATAGGCAAGTAAACAGAAGGGAAAAGAGCTGGGAAATGAACAATACTGGCACAAGAACAAATATGTATAAATTATCCATGAATAAATTGAGGAGAAAAAATCGGAAGACTTCTATTCATCAGAAGAGTGATGTTCTGCATCTGTCTTACGGCAGGAATAATTAGAATAATGAATCTCAGCCACTTTAAATGCTGTGAATGGGATTATATTGCTGGTAGCCCTGTCCTTCTCTAGCTGGATGTTCAAACTTCTGCTCACGCAGCAGAGATGCTCTTGGGGTATTTTCAAAGCTTTGTTGTAGATAAGGAACCAAATATGAAGGAGTGCAAAGGTGAAAATTAAACTCAAGCTTGTTTACTTGTGTTGGGTATTATTCCCCAGCAAAGAAAATTACTGACTCACTCAGGTGCATTTATTTCTTGTTCCATTTTGTTCACAGTGAGCAATCTTTGCTTTAGATACAGGGGATATAGCAAGCTGACAGTCCTGCTCCATCACAACTGCTCTTTGGTAAGAGGCAGGCAGTATAAACCATGTTGCATGCTCTGCAGTCACAAACCTCAAGCAAAGCTATTGCCCTTAGACCATGAATGATCAAGGCCATTTTTAATAAGTCATTACATGCTACTTACCTCCAGACACTGGCGTGTCTGGAGGAATAGTTATCTGCACTGTTGCCCAATCATTTTGTGTCTGTTGTTCCAGGGCACGCTGGCTCCACTGGATGCTTTTACCTGGGCACTTTCTGCTGACTCTCCCAGACACTGACTGTCTCCAGGGCTATGGCCCTGGGAGCCTCAGGACCACCATGAAAAAGCCACCCCAGAAAGGGTGGGGGGGGGAGGGAGCATGCAGGAGGCTCCAGGAGAAGTGGACCCATTTTTGGCAACATGGGAAGAGTTACCTCTCTGTGGAGAGAGCTGTGGTGGGGGATGAGCATTTCTCCCCAGTAGAAATCAGCATGAAAAATAGATACTTCTTTTCTTCACCAGCAATTTTTTTCTTTTAATGAAATGAAACCAAATTATTTGTTCTTTAATAGTCACTGAACAGGAGAGAAAAAGGCAGCTTGAGCCAAATTAAAGGTTTTATCTAAGAGATCCCTTGGTATTTTCTACATTGAAGGAGCCTTCCAGTACTCAAAGGAAGTTATAAACAGGAGAGAAATCAACTTTTTACACAGATAGCTAGGGATATGAGAAGGGAGAGCAGTTTTAAACTAAAAGAGGAGATTTAGATTAGATGTTAGGGGCAAATTTTTCACTCAGAGTGTGGTGAGGCACTGGCACAGTCTGCCCAAACGCTGCAGATGCCCCGTCCCTGGAGGTGTTGAGGGCCAGGTTGGATGTGGCCCTGGGCAGCCTGAGCTGGTGGGTGGTTTCGTGATTGGCATTCCTGCCCGCAGCAGAGGTGTTGGAACTAGAATATCTTTGAAGTCCCTCCCAACTGAAGCCATTCTATGAATAGGGAAAATAAAGCACAGCTTTCTGGTGGGCATTCCATGTGAAAAAAGCAAGTGGAGCAATAAGACAAGATTAGGCAGAAAGAGCATCTGACCCTAATTCTCCCAGTTTGTGCCCACTTTGGGCACAGATTTCTGGTGTCCCACCTGAGCACTCTGAGCTCTGGCACAGGTACAGGATTATGTTTCCCGTTTTTGAACAGTTATACTCTGCAAAGCTGTTCAGTACAAATAAGAAAAGGAAAAGCTTGAGTGATTTGGTGGCCTGATGGCTCCAGCTGGGGGAACAGCTGGGCTCTGGTCCTTGCTCCAATTAGTGCTTCTCCGGATACAAAAATAAAATATTTTTACCAGGAGATATTGAAAATATCTTTCTTATTAGGGCCCTGTATAGTCCAGTTGCAAGAGTACTTTCCTGAAACACAGGGATTGGGAAGACCACATTCAGTTTCTGTTTCCCTCTAGGCAGAAAATAGGCTGTGGTCTCCCCTTCCCTTGCTGAGCCTGCTGACATCCGCACTGCCAGAGGAAAGCCACTCTAGCCCTGGCAGTTTGGTAAGTCCTCCCTAGGACCTGGCTGTAAAATTGAAGCATTTCTTCCTGAAGCACCAAAGTAAGCCAGTTTGCATCTCTGCCTCTTCTCCATTCTGATACAAATTATTAGATGCAAATTGATTCACAGCTATCTTCAACCTCTCCTCTTGCTGATTTGAAGTATTTTGAGTTAGAGACTACGCTTATCATGCGCATTTGCCTGACTCTAGCTCGGGGCTGCAGGAAAAAGGAATCCCATCCCATGCATGTGCCCTTGTTGCACTCTGGGGCACCCTTTCTCCTCTGCTCTGCCTCACACAAGCTGTGTTTGCTTGCACAGAGCCTTTTGTTAGCTATCTGGCTGTGGATCTGGAGCTGATGTTCTTTTCTCTCCATCTCAAAAGCATTTATGCAAAGACAGCACTTTGCTGACAAATTAACAGGGAAAAATAGCATTATTTAAGGGCAAACCTCTCAAACTTTTGTCATGGTGCTCTATAAATACAACACAACAGTATACGGTGTCTGCTCAGATCAAATGTTTGCAATGAAAGGATGTCTGTGAATCTATTTAAAGGGGATTAAGATTTTAGCTGGCTAGATTCTGGGTCATTGGTTTAACATCTATATTATTCTGTACTGTAGTATCTGTCTGCTAGACAGATTGCTTTAACATCTATCCTACGGCATACTGCGCTAATTATGTTTTCCCTCCTCTGAGAGGCATTTTCAGATCTGCATGCAAATGCTGTCCACGTGGCCGCACTGATGATGGCACTTTGTTAGCTGTCTGCTTCTCCCCTCTTATGCCTCATAGCCGCTGTGTGACAACCACGTGTCTGTGGGCTCTTCTCTGTGAAGTCCTCGTGGGCACGTCCCTCTAACGAGCCAAGCTTCCTCTTGCCATGCCAAACTGTCAGGGGATGCAATCACAGCCAACAGCAGTGGCACTGTAGGCTGTTGTTAAATCAGAATGAGCACAAATAGACCTAGAACCAGTCTGATAATTTTATTTTTGTTTTAAGGGCTGGCAGGAAAATTAAGTTGGAACGAATGGTGTAGAGAAAGAGATTGTTGTTTTTTTTTTGTCAGAACATTTCAGTCAACCAGATATTTTTTGACCTGGAATTATTTGTTTTCCATCTTTGGATTGTTTATCTTTCTGCTTTCTCCTCTCTATTGTGGGCTGATTTATAGGAGGAAAATAGAAAAGAAGCCAAGAAGCTCAGCACAGAGAGCATTAGACTGAAACCATTCAGCGGATGGAAGCTGCCCTCCTTTCTGGAGATGTGGGGTCAAATCTGCATTTGTCAGATGCAAACTGGATTTCCTGCTCTCCACTTCACACACGGACTCACAAAAGCCTCATTTTCCAACAAATTTACTGCTATCTGGAGCCATCCCAGCTCTTCCTTTGCTGCTTCTGCCCCTGATGAGATTTGCCCAGTGGAAAAGCATAGTCTGTCCTCAAGGCACAGTGGCAGCAGACCTGTAATGACAGGAGTGTGATAAATAGAGAATAATGTGTCCTGCTAGACAGAGTAATGAGATTACATCCAAGCTGCCATATCATATCAATTAAACCCTCGGCCCTTTTGGTCCAGCAAATCCATGCTGCCGCAGCAATTGGTACTCTGGGGAGAAGGAGGAGAATGGGACTGACACATCCTGCCTAAAATAACCCTGGCTTTCCCAGTGCTTCCTGCTCAGGCAGCGGGCAAGGCTCCCAGGTGCACCATGGCTCTGAGCACTGCCAGCTGTGGGGTTCTTACCCCCAGAAGAGAAAGGTGGGGTGGGGTACACCCAGCCAGCTGCCTTGCGGATTGCAGAGTTGCAGGAGCCATGTGTGCTTGTGGATTGGGAGGCACTGTCTTCTGCCTGGGTCCCCTGGCTCTGCTGATGGTAGTGTTCATTTGTCCCAGGTGACAGCCAGCAGCATCCCGAGCACTCTCTCTGACAACTAAAGTGCACACATCATGGGCTTGCCTCGCCCACTCTCCTCTGTGATACAGCTCTTTCCTGTGGAAGATGTGGCATCTCCCTTGGGCAAACCTGGCATTTGAAGAGGCAGCAGGCAGAGCAAAGTATTCAGCAGAAAATATCTCAATCCCTCAGTCTGCTGCAACACTATATGAGGCCATCACATACTCAGAAGTGTGTTCTCATAGAACATCTGTTGGTTTAATTAGATGTATTTTGGCTATTCATTCTGGCTTTCGGACTAACCACACACATTCTCTGAGAAAGGGCTTAAATACAGCCAACTGATTTTTTTTTTATTTATTTTAATCTGGGCAATAAAACTTTCTGAGAGATCAGGAATGATTGTTTTCCACTTGATCTGTGTTGGATAAGCATGGCTGAACTACACTGTCTGTTCCCCAGGTATTACCCTAGGAACGGGATGGGACGTAAATCCTTCCTGCTCTTCCCCCAGCTGCTTTCAGCTCATCTCTTGCCTAGAAAGGTTGAACAGATTGTTCCAAAAGCATAAAAGCCAAGAAATTGCTGGTTGCCTATCCATTTCAGTTTTACTCCTGAATTTACTGATATGTAAGAAGATACAATCTCCAGGTGATTTTTTCTTTGGGATTCAAGGGCTCTTTGTGCCTCTTTCCCATATGAGACCACTGGTGACTCTAGGGTAAGATACTGCACCAAACCTCTCTGCAAAATGAGACATACGAGTTGTCAGATCCCCAGCAGCTGGAGGGCCAGGGAAGAAGAGAGCAACAGAAAAAAAATTGTACAACAGAGCTAGTCAAAATCTCCAGGAAATGTGGTGGAGTGTCTATAAACACTTTGAGTGAGACTGTTGCCTGTATCATGCTCAGGCTCCCTGCACTGTGGTGTGCCATTCGTTCCCTGTGCTCTGTCCATAATGTGGGCACCTGGGACTGGCTTCTTTGCTGTGATCACCACTGCACTGATTAACAAGGTCCCCTTCTGGCCTGCTTTTTAGGACAGAAGAGGGTATAGAGCAGTGGGAGGTAGAAGAACAGAAAGCAGAGGAGAGTGAGGAGTATGCAGAGAATTAAGCAGCCAAGAAAGGGTTGACGTGTAAACTATTTGGAAGTGACCTGCAGCAAAGGGCAAGAGAAAAAAGATAAAGGGAATCAGAGAGAATTCCAAGAGGAGACTGAAGATGAAAAGATCAGGTCTTCTGAAGGCAGACAAGCATTCTGATCATGTACGGCACCATTTCTCAGGTGGAGTAGCTGGTACCAGGGACAAAGCTCTCATTCCTACTGCAGGGTGTAAGGTGGCAAGGGTTACAGCTACATAGCAAAGGTGCAGGGATGTCATTGGTTTCTAAGTCAAGGTTTTTGCTAACTGGAATGGCAATATTACTTTCAAAAGCATTATTTTCTGGGTGTTTTTGTGTGTGTTTTTTTTTTTTTTTAAACAGTTCTTAAAGGCTTTTAAATGCAAACACCAGTTACAGTAAAAAAAAATATATATAACAACCAGTGAGTTATCTTTTTCTTAGTGAAGGATTTTGCAATGGAGAGAAGAAAAAAATGCAGTGATTGCTGCCTGAAGGATGGCAGTGTCAGAGTGGGGTCAGCAATTAGCCACCTTTCCTTGACATACCTTCTTGGCATAAGCAATAGTTACAGCATCAGAAGAGCAAACACATGTACTTCCTCAGGTGCAGCTCATTGCTTTCTTAAGTACATAACAGTGAAGTGCTGAGGACCTACCACTGTGCTTCAGGGGAGCCTTGGAGTGAGAATTTGGGAAGCCCCCAGGTGCTTCTCACTTGATCCAGGTTTTCTATCCCTCCAAAGGACACCTTGGAACATCCTATCTTTTGTTAATGTACTTCTGAGAAGTGGTTTTAGTGTGGAGAAAATATCTTTGTCTTTTAGAGCACATTTAATATGGTGTAAAAAATAATGTTTTAGGCTAGAGGTAATGTCACAGATGGTCTGTGTCCTGCAGAGAGGTAGATCTGATGAGTGGTGGTCATCGGATTTGAGCTCCTGGGCTGGTGTGGCATAAAGGAGAGGAGCTGCAAGAAAGAAGCTAGAGAATATTATTCTTCCCCTTCCACAATCAGAAGGGATCCGTAATATTTCAGCACTCAGCAAGTGAAGCAAGTGAAGGGCTGAGTCACACTCATGCATAGGACATTCATTGAAAATGCCTTTGTGCACCTTCCAACAGCCTCTGATGGACCTTTAAAAGGATTTTGCTGTGTAGTTTCAAAAGAGACCATCTGTAAGGTAACTAAGAAAACCAGTGAGATTGGTAAGAAATAACAAAATCATCTGAAAAGCCACATTAAAAAAAAAAAATTGTTTAGGGGTGGGGAGGAAAAAGGCCTTCAGGTGTTTCACCACTGCACATCAATTTGGAAATGCCTATGAAATTCTGGAAATACCAACAGCTTGGGGGAATGAAGCACGGCTATTCACTCCTGTCCAGAGTCAAACTTTCTTAATGGTATTGTCAAAACAACCAAGGTTGGATTGGAGAGCTAGCTTTCAGGACCCTCTAAAGGCAGAGGCTTCTTCTGATGTCCTTCTACAGCTGTGCCAGTCTACGCTGGCTCTGCCTTCCCTGCTGTTGTAAAAAATCCAGCATTTCCTTTGCTTCATCCTTTCGACAGATCTGTGCATTAGACTGAGAGTGCTCCTGCCATTGCAGGGAGCCAGAGCTGGAGGCCCTGGCGGCATGCAGCTGGCACCCAGAGCCAGTGCACATAGGGAAGGAAGCCTGCAGAACCTCCTGACAGTCCTGCTTTGCTCAGGGGGAGGTTTTCTCCCTGTGGAGTCTGAGATGGGCAGTGTTTTAAATGATGTATAATTATGGCACTGCGGCCATCGGGGTGAATTCTTGCCTTGCTGCAAAAAAGGAAATGTGAAATCCTTCTACTAAGTTTAGGGGGAAATTTCTGCATCAGTCGAGCTTCTTGGTGAGCCTGTTCTAAATGATTGCTCAAGTTGTGAGTAGAATGAGCAGTGACATTACAAAAGCGATGTGACTGCTGTGTACTATCTGTCCCTACCTGACCTCCTTCATATCTCTCTGAGAAGCACTAAAACTTGGGGGTTGCGTCTGGGCCTTCAGCGAAATGCCACACAAATGAAGCTGAGCAGAATCCCACCTCCCACCTGGCCCTTGTGACACTGCCACCTCCTCTCTTTTGGGACATGTCTCACTGCTGTGCCTTGGTTAGTTGTGCAGCTGGATGCTGTCCAACACCAGGCATGGCTGGAGAAGTGCTTCCTTCCTTGGAGAGCTTCAAAAGCCATGTGGACATGGTGCCAGGCAATCTGCTCTAGGTGACCCTTCTTATACCCTAAGTATTGGACCAGATGGCCTCCAAATGTCCCTTCCCACTTCCGCCCTTCCATGATCCTGTTAAGAGCCCTGAGCTCCTGCTGCTGGATGCTGAAGAGGCCATGGGGTGTCTGAGGCAGCACTGAGGCTGGACCAGCACCAGCCCCCGCATTGCCTTACCAGAAACCTGCAGGCACCAGTGTGATCCCTGTGGAGCTGCCCAGGGCTGGGAGATGTCCACTGCCAGGGCACCACATCCAGTGAGAGCTTCTGCACAGAGACTAGGAATCAGTCCATTGGATACAGTCATATCTCTCATTTCCATTTGCAGGTGTGATTTGACACAGCAGCCAAAATGAGCTGGGTCACACCTGTAAGCATAGGGGCAGTTTACATTAGGATGAGATAACAATTTATTGTGATTTTTTTTCAATTTGATAGTTCCAGTGTTCCTTTTTTTTTTCTTCAAGCAATAAAACATTTCAGTAGCAAACAGTTTACATTAAAATCCTAGCTTCTAATGCCACGATTTATCTATCTACGTTATATAATATGTGGATTTATACTTTCCTGCTACACTTGCCTTTTGGAGTACTTAGGTTTTTAATATCATTAGCCTAATATTTAGTCAGAATGCAAATTTTATGATTGCAGTAAAACTAATTATGGTGAGGCACTCACCTCATAACTCACAGTATGCTGGTCCTTTGAGGCATTACACATGCTATCACTGAGCTTGAGGAAAGCTATAAACATGGTGGGATGCAGCACAGTGCCTAACAACAGAATAGGAATGAAGATGAACTTTGCTCTCAGGTAAGAGATGTTTAATGACTGGCCTCCCACTGTTGAAGCCTTTCTGTGTGTTGGGGAAAGTATGCTATTGAATCCACACTTTTATTGTGCTTAGAAACCAATTTCAAATTGTACTGGATAGAAATGAGGTTTTCACTTGTTTTGTCTCTGTTCCTCACCTCTCCTCTGTGCCTCTGCTACATGCTCCCATCTTCTTCCCAGCCCTAGAAGCTAGCTTACCCTTCTGCCTGGCTGATGACAGCTCCGTACCATGTAGTGCTGCCTCTGGGAGGGGAAGGGGCTGCCATGCTGCCTTTGTGGGGCTTTTCTCCAGATTTTGGTGTGGCTTTGATAGAAGATGGGTGAACCAGTAATTGCCTTTTGGCCTGGAGGCAGAAGGACTCTGAAATTATCCTGAAAGGCCTTGAATCAGTAAATAGCAATTACAGTAGCTCTCTCAGAGGGAAAGGGTGATGTCACGATGATTTTGAACAAATAAAAGCACTTGATAAAAGCCCAGGCAGTTTTACACTGTCATCTTTCCAGATTTGACTACTTGTATTCCGTGTTTCAGCTCATAAAGGCTGTGTCACAGGCAGCTGTCTGCAGAGCTTTGCATCTTCTGCCTGCCCCTGTGCACCATCCCTTATCAATTCACCTGTGCCTGGCCACCAAGACACAGCTTTGCTCTCCCCATCTCAGGTCACTCTGGCCCGCTACAGACAACAAGCCAAAGTTTCCTATAGGCAGGTACTCTCCATTTTCCTAAACCATCTTCCCGTCCACACCAGAATAGCCCAGTAGGTCACCTTCTCATATCTGTCTTCAAAAAGGGACATGTCAACATGGGACTCTTTGGTCATTCATTTCTCCGTATTGTTAGCCTTTGACTGCTGCTGCTGCTAAATTTCTTGATTGCTCATAGGTTATAAAGTTGGATGGGATTGCTGTGACCATCTGGTCTGACCTCTAGAATAATTTAAGCCACAGGTCTTTTCTGATTTATTTCCTACTGTCTTTTCTGAAAAGAAAAAAAAAGACATACATTAAAAAATGCCAGCCCTTAGCTTGTTTGTTCTGATGATGGAGCAGCCACCACAAGCTGCTAATTATTAAAAATACATTCTTTACTTCTAGTCTGAATTTGTCAGCATCAACTTCCAGCTGTTAGATCCAGTTGCATCTTTATCTGAAGAGTCCTCCTTCACATTTCTGTTCCTCAAATAGATTCTATGATTAATTCATCTCTTAAACTTTGTTTTGTTAAAATTAACCATCTGGGTTCCTGAGCTTTTCTGTAGTGTTTTCTACTCTCTGGCTTTTTCTGAAGTACCCTTAACTGAGTCAGGTCTTTCTTGCACAGATTACACCATGGAAAGGTACCATAATATCACTGTCCAACACTAATTACCCTTCTTTACCTCTTCAGTGGCTTGTAAAAGGTGCTCCCCTCTGCAGGGAATATATGCTACACTATTTCAGAGAGATCCAGCAACCACAGAGAAAGAAAACTTTTTATCTTTGCCTTTCTAAGTTGTAAATCACTTTGAGGACGTGAGATACATATCACTGCTATATCCTCCTTCCCTTGTTGTTTCCACGCTATTAGCCTAAACCACAGATGATAAGTTTTTTGATGCCTGGTGTGGGCTCTTTCTCCCTAGGCCCAGGATTTAACAGATGGTAATATTTCAGCAGGTACTTTCCCTTTACACCCAGCTTACAAATCCAGTCTCTCATTATCAGGTTTTCAGTCTTTTTAGTATCTCATAAACCTAGTAAGGTATTATTTTACATTTCCTTTCAGATCAATGGCAAATATTTGGCAGAACATATATAGAAAAACTAAGTTTCATGGAACATCTACAAAACCTATTTGTCAAAAATGTACTTGTAGATGATTTCCCAGCTACAATTTTTTTTTCCAAATCTCCAAGCCAGCTAGTTCCTAGCCCCTCTAACATCTACTATGATCATTTGTGTCGTTCTAGTTTATTATTCATAATAGGAAGTGGTACCAACCAAACATCTATCAGAAGACGTTTATTTCAACCTTATTCTTTATCGATCAAATTTGGAATTTAACTGATTTTTAAAGGATAAAATAACATTATTTTTATTTTGTCAAGCCTGTGTAAGTCTGTATAAATTGTATTTCTTTTTTCTTTTTTTATGAAATGAAATTCTCTATCACCTGTGTGCATATTCCGCAAGGGATCAGTTCAGTTGTGCAGGGCTGGTGTCATGGGATCATCTCATTTACCTTTTTTAATATTTCCATCTTACTGGCTTTCTGCCAGTACCCTGGAACTTCCCCAGTGTTTCAAGATGCATAGAAAATTAACATTACTGATGCAGAGAGCCATTCATCAGCTCTTCTGAAGTTGTTGATTTCAAGTTTTCCAGATTGTAGAAGTCTAGAGAGAGTAGCTGCTCATTAGCATCGCCTTTGGCTTCTTTTGGAAAATAAGGATTTCTGTACAGCTTTGAAAATCTGTGTGTGCTCTGCCTTTTCCCCAAATACAGAACAGATACTTGAATTGATCACTTCTGCTTTTTTTTGCATTCCTTCTAGTGGTGGCCAAGGGAAGTGGGAAAGATTACTTAAGATGTCTTCCTGGTTGGTAGTGTTGATCTCTTTCTGAAGAGGCCAATACACAGAACTGGGAGAATTTATGTGGCTAAAAACATGCATGTGTTCCCTTACCTGATACAATTCTGGCAGGGATATACATCATTCCAATGACTCAGCACCACAAAAGGCTGGTCAGCTTTTCTCTAATATTCTGATCATTCCAGTTTGGATCAAGATGCCTACACATGTTTTCATGTACCAATTCACTATTTGTAAGGTGTTACCTGTAGCAAATGAAAAAGATAGAGCATGAATAACACTTCTTTTTCTAAAGGGATTTTTTTAATTGTTCTTTTTTTCTTGAAAACTACGCTGCTGACCTGTCACTGAACCTTCATTCATCTGTACTGTATGCTCTGCATGTGCATACTGTAAAATGGTGGCAAGTATTAAATATTCATCTTTTTCTCCAAAGCAAAGCTGTCTGAAAAGGCTTTGCTTAAATCTTTGCTATGCTTAAAGCTTGTACTCACAATGAAAAGGGAAGCTAAGACAAATATAGCATGCATCACCACTGTTGCTCTCAAATACTAACAGTGTTAAATTCATAGCGGGTAAAAAAATACAGCTGCCTTTAAAATTGTTTCAGAATCATTCTGAAGTATTGCACCATATGTTGCCTTTAGCAGCAGTGTAAGTCTTTGCTTATGGAAGGTTCGTATATGAATTGAGTGGCCATTTGAATTAAATTCCATTTAGCAGAGCCAATTAAGGTGCAAAGGGAGTTGCTAAAAAACTTTACTGCAAGAGGGCTTTGCTTCACTGTGTGTTTAAATTAGTAGTGTCCACACTCTGATACCACTCATAGTAACATGTATGGTTAACGGGAGCTGTGGATAATGGATTTGATGAACCACTGCCTCAAGTGAGAGTGGCTATTTTGCTGCTTAATAGCCATCACACATTTGTTAAACTACACCTGTGAGCCATAAGGTGTTTCTGCTCTGTGAAGAGTAGTAGGAATCAGCAACATGGAGATATTGTTTAAGAAAAAAATAAGAAAAAAAACTGATTTCTTCATATGAGTGGAGAATTTTTTTTCCAGTTTTTCAAAAATAATATTTATGATAAGACGTGCAACAGAACAGGAAATTTCACCAGCTGAGATAAGGTGGCAAAAGAGCAGATTGTAATGGAAAACCTGTGCCGCCTGACATGTTGCTCTAATGACAACTTGAACACGAGAAAGTGTGGCGGGAGCACGTGTCTGCACGCCTATACTCCATTAACATTTTATTTTTTATTATATTTTTATGCTGGAATTGTGCACAGAATCCCCAGCTGTAACCGGTCTTAATGCTACAGTGCACACAGACACCATTGGAGAGAATCAAACGTGAGGGAGAGGAGAAGGAGAGGAGGAGAGGAGAGGTCTTATTACAAAGCTAAGGAGAAGCCTCATTATCCTCACCTTCCCAGGAAGAACCAGCAGTTACACTGCTCAGATAATGCTCAGTGCTGAGTGGCAATGAATGAAACAGATCATTACTAGACAGTTGGCTGCAAGAGTTACTTGGGGAAAAAGCTATCTCAGGATACAAAGAGAAAAATTTCACTGAAGAGAATTTTTTTCCGTGTTATTTAAGCAGCGTCCAGCACAGTGAGTATCCCTGATGTGATTTTGTGTTGTGTGACAATGTAAATGTTTACCACTGCTGATGATCATCATAACTATAGCCAACGTAATTTACAGCAATTGAAAGTGCACAGCTGCCAGACCATGAAATGGTCTGAGCTTTGGAGTGCTTGTGGTGTTTATGGTGATGTGATGTGCCTCAGTGGCTTTTTGAAAGGTCTAACTGTAGGAACTTGCTCACTCTGTGCTGATGGACAGTGGCCTGGGATCAGAAAATAAATCTGAATTCAGCAGAAAGGTGTCTTTCAGAGAGCAAGAGCTCGGGCTAGGAGTCCTACTCTTTGCTGAGGCACCCTTTGGAGGCTGTGTTGTGGATCTGTATGTATTTGACTTTTAAAATACTCAGTGTAGCAAGAGAGAAGATGGAGGCATCCAACTTGCAGACTTGGACGTGGAGCAGGGCACGTGACTGGGCAGAGCTCATCTCTACCAAGGAAGTGAAATTAGTGTGGATGTCCCGGAGCCGGAGTCAGGCAGGAATGCTTCTGGTGGCACAATCTTTGTGGGTGAGAGCTAGAGGCATAAGATCACTGAGGTATCTAATGATATAGGAACGCTCTCCGAGCATACTGTCTTTCCTCTTGCAGGCAAGCAGTTTCTGTCTGACTTTCCACTGAGAATTTATGAGGGTGTTATTTTCTCATACAGATAACTAATCTCAAGTGCTCAGTCACCAACTGATGTGCTGATCTCTACTCATGTCTGAAAATTTTGGCCTTTAGGCCTCATGTTCTCAGTAAGACTGAAACATTATTTATTCTGTCATGCAATTGTGAGTATAAATATCTGCAAACATCCTCAATATTTGAAAACCTGCACTTTGCAATATTGCAAAACTTGCAAGATCTGCAAATACCCCAGAGCTTGAAGAGCAGAGATAGTTATATTATTATTTAAAATATTGACATATACGGAGCTACACAGTCTCCTACAGTCTGATTCAGAAGCCTCAATGCTCTGTATCCCAGCCTTGCTGCAAATTAAATGTGAACGGCTATGAACTTGAGTGGGTTAAGGCATCATGTAGTGCTGCTCTGGAGTTCACTGCTATTTATTATTGCCTTCCACTGTGAGATTGGAATAGGCAGCCTGAATGTCACGTACACTGCATTTATAATGCTGTTTTAAGGTCATCTCCATGTGCAGATGCTCTAGACAGTGTGGCTGATAAGTACAGATGTGGTTGTTGCAAGGCACTAAATAGATTTGAGATGATTAATTTGTAAAAGCCGTATTTTAGCCAAGAACACTGCTGTGGACAGTCTATCACGGGCAACCTTCCAGCCACCAACAGCTGGCAATTAACACTTACACAAAGATGCCCAAACTTTGTCCAGCTAAAGGCTTCAGTGGCCATTTGCCAGAGCTTTAGGGCTGCACCTATTTTACATAAAGTGGAGCAGATTGAGGCAGATTTAATCTTTCTTATGGAGCTATGGCCCACAAAGGCTTTTGCTTCTGGCGTGCTTTGCTGTACCCTGATCAAACCATTGCCCCATTGTGGAATTCAGTGGGCCACATTTAGCCTCAGTGTTGTAGTCCAGTTTTATGAATTGGCCTTTGGGCCAATGAATTATGCTAACTACTGGCAACATAAACAAAGCCTTTCAAACCAAGTGTGGAAACGCAGCAGTTAATCACATCCCTTTGTACATGAAGAGAAGAGACTTTGCCAAGATATAATACACGTTCTGATAATATAATTTAACAGTAACTACTAACAGACTGCTAGTCATTTGCGCTCAGCATTATGCATGAGGGAAAGTTTCTGACCTGAAAATGTGCAGACTCATAAGACAAGAAAAGAGATATCAGATGCACGTAACTCTTTCTGAAGTAGAAGGCTGAGGAAGAGAAGATCCCAGTCAGCATGAAGGACAGATGGCAGCTTCAGGCCACATCACAGGGAGAAGGAAAGAGACTCTCTTGGACTACTTCCACTCCCACTTCTGCAGCTGTCTCCCCGTTGCAAAAGCACTCTGCAGCAGTCAAGTGAAGAAGAGGGTGAATCTATGCAACCTGGTTCTGATCACTTGCCTTAGCTGTCTGTCTCCAAGAAGATTTGTCTTTCTTTTCACCAGAAGGGCAAAGAAAACATTGGGTCTACATCATCTCAGGTTTACTCTCTTAACTCTGGTGAAGTCAGTCAGGGACCATTCTCTCCCTGCTCTGACATAGCTCTGGGCATGACCTGGCACCTGGGTGCTCAGAGTTGCAGAACTATGTGCCATGTGTTACCACTTGAGAAAAAAGGGCCCAAACCCATGCCTTGGCTTCTCTGCTCTTTAAACTTTATTTCATAAAGTCATGCCCTGGGATCTTTGACTTGATGCAAATCAAAAGTCCTGGACTCTGTGAATTATCCCAGCATGAGCAGGAGAAATGGAGACTATCCACCTGCTCTCCCATGTCCTGGAGCAGCTGGGAGCTTGTGATCACAGGGTTAGTTTCACCCTCTCACACTGGAGAATTAGTTGAACGGTGGCTCCAATTAACCATGTGGGTGTTGTAACACTTCCCCTGTATGAAGTGAGATGTGGGCACTCTGCCCCAGCCATATTTTTGCAGAAAAGACTGGCACTCCTTCTCTCTCCCCCAGCTGTCCTGTTGGAAGAGATACTTAACTATCTAACACAAATGAGAATTATGGGCTGTGAATCCTGGTCTGGAAGTCTGACTTGTCTGCAGCATGAAAATAGATGACTAATCTCCTCAGTGGGGTACAGTTTAAGAAGCAATCATTTCCTTGGTGTTTCCTATTGGCTGTACACCTCCTGGCCACCAAGCAGGCTGCTGTGGCTGCACTTTGGTTCTGGGCAGTGACCTACTTCCAGAGGGCTGAAGATTCCGCTCAGGGAAGGAGGTTTATGGGGTTTCAGAATCTGGCACGGTGCTCAGAGATATGTCCAGACTTGTAGTTATGACATCCAGGGCAAACTCGGTGTCCAGGCATTCTCATCTGGCTTCTACTTGGCTTCCAGAGAGCGCTGACAGTGCCATCGTCTAACTGTGTTTCTGCATACAGGCACTGCACCCATGTTTTCCTTTTTCCTTTGCTGTGCTGAAATAGGCACAGACACCATACTCAGTCTAAATAAATGTAAACTACTGTATAAAGGGACAGGGCACAATCTTAATTCTGTGTGCCCCAAAATTGACTCAGTTATTTTTACCTTTCAAGAGTGAGACCTCAATGATAGAAGTGAGAGTGCTACTGAAATGTCAGCTCAATATTTAGAGAGGTCAAGAAAGCAAATAGAGCATAAGCAACTAAAAGGAAAGGAAAGAGATAAGAAATCATGATCCCTTATTACTCCCATGAATACATGCAGGACACATCTACGTATTTTATACTGTGTGCAGATCTGATAGTCCTATCAGCCTCTAAACCATGACAGAACAGAGAAGACTGCAGTCATGAGAACTGAAATGACCCAATATATGGAGGGTGTTAAATACAAGAGCACTGGTAGCCTAGACGGATAGCTTCAGAGGAATGTTACAGAAGTCTGCAAAACAATCAGAAGCATAGAAAAGGTGAATGGGTGATGTTGTTCATTGCACCTTGCAATACAAGAGCTCTGGGATGTCAGGTAGAATCACCTGGTGGTAGCTTAGGTCACATGAATGGATCATCTGTTTTACTCATCACTTCATGATGTCCTTGACAAGCAAACTTTCATGCCAAATAAAAAATAAAAATAAGAGAGGCAAACTCATGGCAGGTGAAGCTATTTTGGATTACTAATTGCAAGGAAACCACTTGTCACTAAGTTGTGAAGGTGCATGTCACTGGAGATGAGGAAAAAAATAATAAATCAAGGCTCTATTTCTGCATACCTGCTCTGTTTTTTCATTCTTTCTGCAAGCATCCCTAAGATTTGTGACACTAACAGAAAAGGACATGTATTTGAGCCAAATTTATTACAGGTCTCAAAATACCCTTAGCCTTTCTTGAAAAGGCTTTGAAGGAAAAAAAAAATAAATCAGCCCAGACAGCTGCTTCTTCTCTTCCTGCATAATAAGAGATTATTCTTCAGACGCTTTCACCTTGGTTCAAATGTGTTGGCCCTGTGTACTGTATTCTAAGGTGGATATTTCACAAAATGCATCTATGTATAAGCATTTCACATTACTTATTTTCTTAGTCATTTGCACCCTTGCAACAGTGAGATATTTACATGCATCTTTCAAAGGATCCCACAGAACCTTACCAACACCAGATCCCCCTCACTCCTGAGAGGCAGGATTTTAGGACAGGGGAACCAAGTGCAACAGGGAGTCAAGTCCTTGCCCAAGTTCACATACAAAGCCTCTAGTAGACCAGAAATCCTAGCAGCAAGGATTCTGCTCTGAATGCCAGCCCTGCCTCTTCCCAGCAGCCTCATCCAACCCACAGATCTTTGGACCCTCTGTTTAAGAGTAGATTGACGTTTGTTTTATGTGAACACACATAAGCACACGTTACATGTGTGCGTATCGTTACATGATACGACAATCAGTGCCTCCTGTGCTTCCTCCATGCATTTGTAGGCCTTCACCTTCATTCTTGTTTGAGGAGCAATTGCTGACAGGAGCAGACCTTGGACCACCCTCCCTCACAGAAGCTGGAGTACAGCTGCACACAGTCAAGCCTAACTTCCCTGCTCTCAGCAGGGTGCCCAGCTTGCCTCTGCAATAGAAAAAGGCCTGGGCCTTCAATGCCCACAGTTGATTTGACTTTTTGAGATGAGGAACATACAGACAGGTAGAAGGAGATATTTCTCTCTTGTGAATTGGTGTGTTGGTGGAAGGAAAAGGAATACTTTAGTGAATTATTCACCACTGCTCTCCCCTCTGGAATGGACTGAGGAGTGGAGGTAGGCTTCCTGCTGAACAGGTTGAAAGGCACGTTGTTTTTCAGAAGGACTAATCCAACTTTCTGCTGAACTCAAGTAATTCATTGTAGGGACATGTGTTAAAAGGGTGGTGGTAAAATGTGGGTGTGAAAAGCTCGTGGTTAACTGTGCAGATGCATTAAAGAAAAATAGCAACTAGATGATGATGTGGAGAGGAAAGAAAGAGTGAATAGAAATACCCACAGTAACTATTTCATTGATAACAGGATGGAGAAAAAATGTATTGCCTTATTCTGACGGAGGGCCAAACCTCCCATTCTCCTCCTAGAAAAATTGTTTTGTTTGATGTGTATTGGAAGTCCTCAGGGGACAGCAGTCCTGCCCATGCTGTGCTTTGTGCCAGCCCAAGATGAGGGTAGCGGTGGCTGTTCTGCAGGTGGGCTGGTTTCCAGGGGGGATGTGGTGGACTGGAAAAGCTGAATCCCTGAAGCAGGGACAGCTTGTGCTGGCACAGCCTCTTATGCCATGCTGTCACGGTAACCTTGATGAGGTAGATGACATCAGAAGTGGTGCCCCAGCTTCAAGTGACTTCAGTAGGCAGCGGACCCAGCTCTGCACCAGCTCCCAGCCAAGGCATATGTCCAACTGCCCATCAGTAGTGGGAAGGAGGAACTGTCTCAGACACTGTGCATCTCAATAGGCTGGATCCCAACTGGCAGGCTAGGTGCTGCTTTCCACCAAACATCTAGTGCATCACTTTTGTAATGAGAGGCAACAGCTTCTGTATGATTTTCCTGTGTGCACCAACAGGGAGGCATTAATTAACAGAAGACAAGCACTGTCTCGTGGGAAGGCATCTGCTACCTTCAGCACAACCAAGACTGAGACACTCTTAGTATTTTCTCAAAGTTACAGGCAATAATTTCCACAGCTCTCAAAAAAATTATTGCATTTGTCCAGATCTCATGGGGATGGGTAAAGATGAATTCACTGCTTGTCCAGAAGCGCTGGTTGCCTAGGGATCAGCAACCATGACCCAATTGCACTCACTGTGGGCAGATGAAATATAGCTGCAGTTAGGTTCTTCAGAAAGGTCTAATTTTCCAAAGTTAAAGAGATTACCAGTGAAATTAAGTGAGAGGAAAGGAATAAAGAGAGAAACAAGAGTCCTTTGAGAGATCTAATTAGCTGTCCAGAATGCCACAGTTTCAAACCCTAGAGATAGGGGAGCTTTGGTTACAGGACCATTTTGGCTCATCTGCAAAGTAAATGCAATTAGAAATAACAAAGCGATATATCACACTTGGAAAACAGGTAACGAGGGATGTAAACAATTAGCTACTTAAAGCACCTTGCAAGGAGTAATATAAAGAATCAGAACTATATAAGTATAGACAAGTATAGACAAGATTTGGGCCATTTGCTAGATAGGGGTGGTATAATTGCTAGCAATAGTGTGGAAAAGATTTAAAAAAAGAGAGCAATAAACAGTCTGAAGGAAAAAACACAGAGAAGATAAATATTACATGAAGCTGAGTCATACAACAATTGTCAGATATTGTGTCAATATTTTTTGATGGATGTGGTATTAAAACTTTGGAGAGCATTAAAAAAGAGAGTCACAGAAATTATTTGGAGTCTTAGTTACAAGGGCTATTTGATTATCAAGTATTTTCTCCTTTTTCAGGCATTTAAATTGCCCTTATTTTGGCAGAGATCAGTAAAATAAAACCAATGTCTGGAAGCTGAATCCAAAGTGTGTATTTTTAGCAGCAAGGGTAATTAACCATCAAGAGAAGCAGTGAAAACCATTGCCCTCCTGGAAGGCATGTTTTGGCCCCAGCCAAGTTTGACAGACCAGTGCCTGGGCAATCTCCTGCAATTTGATGCAAAATAAAAATTATTTTGAGGCTGGTGGGCTAAAGAAGCCTGGCAGCTTCCAGCAAAGTAACACAGAGGTTACTAGATGGAGCTTACTATGTAGACACTGAGAGGGGAAACTATTCTCTTAAGGAGGAGAAAAAAAAAAAGCTATCTGCAATTTAGATAAGTGTAAAATTGAGTGGGAAACTATCTGGGGACAGATCAGTACCACAGCTCACCTTATGCACCCTGAGCCTCAGTGTTCCCATCAAAGGTTTGGCAATACTGATACCTTTTTGGGTGTTCCCAGATGATTGTATCCAGATCTTAAAAATTTGGGCTTGGTTGATACCTAGCTTCATTCAGTACAAAATGTATGCATCCTCCCACTGCTAAACCAACTAGTCATTAAAAACATTTCCTTCTTCTTGATGAGGAAAGAGGGCACAGATGAATTCTGGACTTTAAATAATTCTCATAATCTCCAACATTAAAAAAAAAAAACACGTATTGAATAGGTGCATTCTATGCTTGCCACGGCTCATTAGAAAATGAGCTTCTTATACCTGAGGTCTGTGATAGCTGATGGTGATCCTGCTTGTGAGTTGAGCAGTGACATGACCCACTTGCAGAGCAACTCTGTACTGGTTACATGCTCTACCTGCACAAGCCATAAGCTACAATTTTACAAGAGCCACAGCAAAATTACCAAACAAATACATCATCTATTTGTATTTAGGGGAAGTAGAGAAGAAAGAGTCTGATCTGGATGACACTGATGTTACTGGGAGCTTTTCTAGTCAATTAAGTTGGAAGTGGATAAGACACAAGAACAGAGAATGCAAAATAAGTCCTCAGCTGAATGAAAAGAGAAGCCTGATAAGGCACAGGGTGAAGCATATTAAGTACTCTGCAGTGTGAGAAAATAGTCTGTTGGCTAGCCAAAGAGAGCATGAGAAAATTGTGTTTTGTAATAGTACTTAATCATTTTATATCAAAGCATATTTTGAAGTGAAATAAGTAATATACAAATATACATAAAATAAAGTACCTGGCACTGATGGTTATGTTTCTAAAATGGAAATCTGGATGATATATCTCACAAATGACCCAAAAGCAGGACCAGTGCTTGCAATGTTCAGAGTAAGATCCCATGTGGCTGGGACTGAGGCCACAGAAGTGCAAAAGCATTCAGTCAGGAAGCATGAAGAATGGCGTTATAACTTCTCTTCTGCTACTGCTATAATGGCATTATAACTTCTCCCTTCAGTACTTATGGAAGGGAGATAAAAACCCATCAGTGGTTTTGCATGCTTACAAAGACAGGTTTCTGCTCAGGGTAGTATTTGTTACAGCTGCTAGCTCTGATCTCTGAAGTAGGAAAGGTTTCGTACCCTGACATTGAAAGTGCTGCACAGATGAGAGCACAGAAGTGGATCAGAATACTGCATAGATTCAAAATGCAAAATATCAACATACTTCGTAGTATTTTCCTGTTTTGACTTTAGTTCGTGAGGGCTCTGCAAACTTATGTGGTTCAATAATTATAAAGAATTTATGTCCCTACTTTACAGATACAATATTGACTCCTAGGAAGAGGAAGACCATATATACAAGAAATAATTTGATGTTAACTTGCAGTCCTTCATTCTATCTGCTGGATCATGGTCTCTACCAGTGGGTGCAGTATGGTTGCTTGATACGATCAATGGTCCAGTAATTAGGAAGACATACAATGTACTGGAAAATGGCCATATTTTCTCTAAGGAGGTTTTTATCAAAGGAGTCACTGAATTTAATTCACATCATCTGAAATGACTCTGAATGCAGCCAAAAACTGAGTCCCCAGATGCCTTCATCTGCAGAGCTTCAGCAGTTAATCTCATCATTCCTTGCAGCCTGAGTTATGTCCGTACAAGGATGTCAGTGCTTGGCTTGTGATAAGGTGCACTGAGGAAGCAAGATGAGGGGCACTTATTGGCTGATAATAGGACTCTCTATGATATATAACTATGGTATGGCCAAATGAAATATATTCTATGAGAATGGGCTGCTGTCCAACACTTCATAAAAATGTTTTTGAAGTGCTAGTAGATCCGCTCTATAAGATACCTAAAGCCTGTGCAAAGAATACTAATCCATTCTGACATCCAGGAGAAAAAGAGAAGAAATTTAATGCTAGGAATGTTTTTATGAGCTTGAGAGGAAAAACTAGTTTTTGCTAATGTTTTTCCCTAGATATTAGATTAGTCCACGCTGCCTCCATATTATTCCTCAAATCTTCAGACTCAACTGCTTCCCAGCACAGAATCTGTCATCCCAGCTGAATCCAACATCCACTTTGTCATGCGGAGCCCCACCTAAAAGGGCTCATTGAGGTGTACTGATGGATAATACTCTTTCACAGGGTTGTGAGGCCTATAATACAGTCAGTCTTGGGTTTTGTTTTTTTTTGTCAGTGTGACCATAGCTTACATACATCCTGACAAATGTTAAGAATGGTTCATGTTTAAACAAGTCCTGTCAGACCCCTGAAAAGATGTGTAATTGCATATTCTTTCTGAAGCTAAGCCCATAGGGAACCAGAGATCATGGAGGCAACAAACTGCAGGAAAACATGCATTTTAGTTCTGGGAGGAGGAATGCTTTTCCCTAAGGACAAATGATTCAGTTCAAGAGTGCAAAGATTTTATTTCTTCTCGCCCCTTCCAAGTTAAATTAATACATTTGAATTCAGGTAACATCAGATTGTTAATACACTCAAACAGCTGCTTTCTCAAGAGTGGAACCACTATCAGTGAAAAATGAATGGAAGTTTCATGCATAGAGTGAAAGACTTTGTTTCATAAAAAGGAATAGAGCAATGAAAAATGGCTCCAAATATTGCAATTATTCTACATAGACCATGTTTATAAAAATGTTGGGGATCTGCAATACAGTCAGTAATATGAGGCTTCTCTCTCCAGCTACAATAAACTGAGCAATATGCAGCCTCTTCTGTATCTATTACACTGGTTTAACTTCACTGACTGCAGCAATTACTCCTGATTGACATCTAAGTGAATTAGAAGCGTGTGCTGCGCATCTTAGCTGCACATGAATTACTGCGTTGTACTGAGCAACAAACTTGGAAGGCCTTCTTTTTGCATCCCAGGGACCTTTTTGTTGTCTACTGAATGGCTTTAGACCATAGCCTGAATTCCTAAAATCCTGTATGTTCTGTCGTATCAGTTGTTCTAGCATGTAATCAGCTCTATTTCGTATCTGAGACATCGCATCTTATTTTGCAAAGAAGTGTATAAGTAGATAGATCGTGGCCATATAAGCTTGTTTGACTTTCTGAATGTGTCCAGCACCTGTAAATATCTGAAAATGATCATCGTGGACAGGCAGTCACAACTCCACATCTGTGAATATGGTGTGTTGTGATCTAGTCAGTTGAGACACATAAAGCTTTTTTGCTCTGGAACTGAATTGTCCACAGTTGGACAACTGCATACCCATAAGCTGTGTGTTCCTGTGTCTATGCAGAAAAAAGTGTCCGGGACAGGGACATAGCAATCCTACAAGTGGGGGCCATGATGCAACTTTGGAATCCAACACCTGAAAGAGGAGCCCCAGTGAGGGGCTGTGACAAGAGAGATGGAGCAAGAGTTGGCATCTGTCCTACCACAGGTGCAGCACCAGGTGGTGCCAGGCTCCTCTGCCATCCCCACCACTGCCTGCACCACTCCTCACTGGCAAGGATGGTGGAAACACTGTGTGGATGTTAGAATTACAGCGCTCCTCTGAGCAATTCTGGATGGCCTTGCAGCTATGCATCCCTCAGGTTCAATCTTCCATTGCTTCATATACTGATGTTCTGCTCAGCTGTTAGATTCCTTGGCCAAAACCTGAGTTTCACTTATATATGAAATATCTTCTATATTTCTCTTCTTAATGAAGTGAAAGATGTGTTATCTTGCCATTTTCACACAGAATCACAGGGATTGGAAGGGGCCTGAAGAGATCATTGAGTCCAACCCCCTGCTAAAGCAGGGGTAGCAGTAGGTACCTACAATAGGTAGCACAGGTGGGTGTCCAGATATGTCTTGAATATCTCCATAGAAGGAGACTCCACAACCTCTCTGGGCAGCCTGTGCGTGCTCTGTCACCATTACCATAAAGAAGTTCTTCTGCATGTCTGTAATTGATAGGTCATAGATTGTTTGGGTCCTTAGGATATCTAAAACCTTTGTTGTAAAGAAAATAAACATATTACACCATCCAGTGAGATGACTTAAAATTAACAAAGAAGGATTGGAAGAAATATGTGCAAACAGTAAAATAAAACCTAGCCTATAGATTTTTTTTCCTGTTTTTAAAAACATAAATTAGCCAAAAACATTTTGTACGTATTATGAATTTGAGACAAAAAGTTGTTATCTTTTTAAATAGAGAATTGGAAAAAATAAGTTGATGAATTGCCTTCTGGTATTTTTTGTTAATTAAACATTTTGATATTCATTCTAAAATATAGTTTACTTTTAAAAGCTAATCACATTTTAAAGGATTGAGTCAAACAACAATTAAATAGATCAAGATGATGCCTTTGTTCCATCTCAAAATTGAACACGTTCCCAGAATAAAGAAGGTAATTTTTTAAATTGTTGACAAAAATCCCTGAACATTTTCCGTGTGCTGTCAGCTGATTTAAGTTTCCCCTCTTTGTTTTTGCATTTCCACTTATAAAACTGAAAAATCAGCAGTTTGCTGAGCTGTGCTGAGCAGGACAAGACATGTGTTGCTTTTTCTACATCTGTAGCTGGTGAAAATGCATGGATTAAACCAGGATCCTTTTCTCTAATTTTACATCTCCCTCAGCCATGGACAATCTGTTGGTTTCTATGCAGGATGATTGTTTGGATTAGGAAAGCAGGAGCATGCATAGCAGGAGCAGTGGTGGAAGAAAGCCTCTGGCAGTGAAAATATTGGCAGTGTTCTGAACCATTTTCAGACCTTCTTTCACAACCTGTCTGTGGAGACATTATCTTGCAAAGAGGGTTTTGTATTTTATTCCTAGAGGTGTGAATAGAATCGGTGGTGCTACTTGGGGAGAAACTAAGATATTTTAAAAAATGACGGTAATACATATTTTAATATGATCTATTTATTAAAGGGGGGCTAAATGTTGAAAGTGGCATGCTGAGTGGTCTTGTTCTATTGGAGTTCTTACTTCTGGGAGAATCATTCAAGGTATTTACTTCTTTAAGATTTTGTTATAGGGAATTCAATCCAGAGAAAAGTGCTAAACAGCTTTGGCTTCCAAATCAAGTACAGTCTGTGTGATATAATCTCCAAAGATCTTTGTCTGAAAAACAGGCCCAAACACCCTGCAATACCCAAACTGAAATATGTTCAAAGCTGACAGTTACTGCTAGATTACAGCCACAGGCTTGTCACATAGAGCATGAAATCTGACCCAACCTTACTCAAAATTCATCCCAAGTTCTCCTGACACTGCCTGATGATTTTCTGCCTGGCAACGGATTTTATTACAAGGGGATTTCTTGAAGTATGAGAAGCAGTTCTAAGCCATCTCAATAATAGTAATTATTTCAGTGTTTCCTCGTTGCTAGATAGAACCCAGACTCTTGGAACTGCACAAAAAAAAAAAAAAAAAAAAAAAAAAAAAAAAAAAAATTAATAATTTTGTCAGCTCAGCATGAAAATGTTTTGGATCTCTCACAGAAAGGAGCTTTGTGTAAAATATGTTTAAGATTCAATGAAACACTTTGTTCAGCCCAAAACAAAATATTTTATGAGGAGGAGTTTTTATTCTTGCTAAATGAATGTGAGTCAGTCCTATTTAGAAAACCTTGTTTCAAAAGATGACAGAATAACTTTCCTTCCTTTCCCAAATGGGAAGGGAAAGGTAGGTTATGTGTATGAAATTTCAGTAAATTTAAAATCCTTTGTAAATAGTTTAAAAAAAAAAAACAAAACAACAAACAAACAAACAAAAACAGTGTGTGGTTTATTTACTAATTTTTTTAACACAGTTTTTCCTGAATTGTTTCAGCCAGTTCTGTTTGGGGTCAATACTAGTTGTAAGCATTTACCTCTTTGCCTACTGCAAACAAGCCCTGTGGAGGGTGGGCCTGAGAGATAAGCCTGGGTTATCAGTGGTGTATACGTGGCAGATGTGCTGGAGGATGTGCTGCTAATTACATGACTAATGTTGTTTTCCTGAGGTTTGGGTTGAAATGAGTGTGTAGGTCTGAAAGGTTTGTGGCATGAGAAAAGTGAGTTCCCCTAGAGCTTCCTCACACCTGTCTCACACTTTCCTACAGAAGCTGATAGGGCAATAGGTATATAAAAAATGAAGGACAACTTCAATCTTTGCTGTTTTTCTTTTGCTTACAATGGACAAGAACTTATTTCAAGCTAAAAGTCTGGCCACAAGGAGCCCTCTATGTCAAGATCAGCAGTAAAAAAAATAGATTATATTTCTCTGTTATTATTTAAGCAGATAGCTACTTGTTAGCAATTTGATTTAGCACGGCATCTCCCTTGTGG
>JAOWBP010001760.1:35254404-35268651 GCA_028571105.1 Tragopan temminckii | reverse complement strand
TCCAGTGCTCCATCACCCTCACCGTAAAGAAGTTCTTGCGCACATTTGTGCGGAACTTCCTATGCTGCAGTTTTCGGTTTCCCCTTGTCCTATTTCCATTGTGAATTCTCTACTTGGAGAAATAGGGGCCACTGGTGAATAACCTGACTAAATCATAGGCATGACTGGCATTCCACGCATTCTGCCCAGTGCAGCCCCAATGTAGCTGGGGGCAGTCGGAGGCGGCTGTGCAATCCCTCAGCCTCTGCTGGCTCATGCAGTCATGCACTGCGGGGGATTCCTGGTAAATCAGCAATTGATGTTGGCAGTTATCACAGAGCTCTCATTTCCTGAGATCTGTAAAGTGAAGACATTAACTGCTAATAAACGGAATGTTTACTTGATTTCCTCCACCCTTTCAGTTAAAGAGAAAAGATAAAAGCAAAACAAACAGTGCTAAGTGTATTATGATGGGGTTAGCTAATTGAACTCTTTGGCAATTTCAGAGGTGCATAACTACACAGCCTCATTGGCAGAACATATTTGCATACTTGCGCAACTGCATGAGGCAGCAGAAAGCTACATACGTGGAGTTTAGTTAAAGGTTTCTTTGTCAGTGAGAAACATAATTCCTCATAACTTTGGGAATTTGGATGTCATCTTCCAAGCTCATTCTTCTTTCCAGAGAAGTATTTCTCTGATGCCACTGCTGTGTGTTTCAGTGAGGCTTTGCCTCTAAAAGTCCTTGAGTAGCTGCAGCATTCACAAGCAAGAGAATGGGGATGGCTTGTTCCTACTGCTCAGTAAGGGCTGTGCCAAACCAGACCCTGCTTTGGTAACTGTTCCAGCACCCTAAGGTGATCCCTAAAGCTCCAGAAGTTCCAAAGCACAGGCTTAGCCTTGCCAAATCATTGGCATGACTGGGGCTTCCAAATCCAAACCACACCAACCAACCTTACAAAAGACCCATGTCTCCTGATAGAAGTAAAATGTGCTTTGCACATTCTTTGTCCTAGTAACTCAGAAAGAAGTTTAATGACATTCTTGCAGTATTATCTCCCAGACCTTCCTTACTCCTACAAATTTCCATACTCAGCTTTTAGGAGGGGAATGTATTTTCCCCAGCGAGTGATGGGTGAGCAAAAATGAGATAGTTATGAGGCATGTTGCCATTTTAATTATAAAGGCTACTGTGGTAAAAGCTCAAAGTTAAATTTATAACAGAAACAAAACTTGTACAGGCAGGAGATAATAAATACCAGTACTTGACAATGACATATTTTTACAGTAGGGATAATTCGGCATTCCCCTCCAATGAAGCTGCATTCAAAATCCAAGCCATTGCTTGATCTAATCTCTGAAAGCAGCCACTATTTGCATCACCTGCAGTAACAAGAATGTGGATGTGAACAGCACTGGAGAACCTGAATGACAGGATTAACCCCAAGATTTCTACTAGTCTGATGTTGTAGCAGGACTTCCTTTTTCTCAGAGGAGAGATCATTTTTCTGCTCTTGGGAAACTAAGTCAGATCTCCTACGAACTAAGCACACTTGCCCTCTGACTGGATGATAAAGTTGCACACAGCAAACCTCCTTCAAACGTCTTCAGAGAAGTCATCTATGCAAGCCTAAGTTTGAAGGTTTGGGCAGTCCTTCTAGGTGTTGTCATTCCTCAAAACCAATGGGAAACATGAAGCCAGCCTTGTGCTCAGCCATGTGAGGGACACAGAGGTGACTAGTGGTGAGAGGTTTGCCCTTGCTTGGCCACAGGTGCCCAGGAGCACCAAGAGACATGAGGAATGGGACAGGGCCACACTGTGCTCCTTGAGCACCTGACACAATCTGGGACCAGGCTTTGAACTGCTAAGGAGCAGGTTGCCCAGAGAAGCTGTGGATGCCCCATCCCTGGAGGCTTTCAGAGACAGGTTGGATGGGGCCCTGGGAAGTCTGAGACATTGGAACTAGTTGATCTTCAAGGTCCCTTCCAACATATGCTGTTGTATGATTCTATGATTCTGTGAAGGAGCAGTTTTCCTTAGATCTGAGCTTAATTTATCACTGTTTTTGAGCTGCTTTAGCAGCCTGAGAATTACCATTGCCTTGTTGATCTTCCTCTGTAGATTCTGTTTTGGAAAAACAATAGTAATAGCTGGGTTTCAGAACCACTGTTCCCATAAGCATACAGCCTGCTTTTGTCCTTCACACAGGGTGTATAGGTCACAAGTTGTATTATTATTGTTATTTCTAAATCAGCTCTTCTAGGCGTGTCTCCTGCCTTTTATAAGTGAGAATGTTATGTCTTGCAACTGAGCAGCTATCTAGATATTAGGTTTTTGGGTTTCCTTTTTTTTCCCTGGTTTCTCATGCCTGTGGCATCTCTGCCTGAGCACAAAGCTCAGCCAGAGAAAATGAACCCATCCCTGCTTGCTCCCTCTGCAAAGAATCCTGTGGGCTTGAAGCTAGTCCAGTAATGGTAAGTGTAGAATGAATATCTTGGAAATGGATAAAACTGGGATCAAGGAGCAGAAATTTAGCTGATGATATAGAAGATAACGGAGAAGAGGCTCAGCTTTCTTTTGGGCCTCTAAGACACTGGGTTTTTACTCTAGGGCTTCTCACTGGCATGGGCAGGATCCCCCACAAGAAGAGATCTTCCCACTGCTTTCTGGGCAAGCTGTGGCTCTCAGGCCAAGAAGGCAGAAGCAGTTTCCCAGCACTCCTTGTGACTGCCTGCCGTCATCCTCTGGGTGCCCAGGGACCAGCTCGGCAAGTTCATCAGCTCCTACTGCCTGCCAGAGGATACTGGTTAATTGCTGTTGGATTGCTGTGCGATGAGCAGGTTAGATAGCAGGACTATTAAGCACTGCTCCACCACCACCCCCAAACCAGTATACCAGATACTTCCTCTAAAAGTACAGTTTCTTCCCAGTTCTAATGGATGGATCTATTTTAAACCTCATATGCTGCTACAGTGTAGTATTTAATCAGTGGGAATAAATGGTCAGTGCTAGATTTTATTGCTCAAGTATAAGTTATCACGTAGTGGAATCTGGTAATTACCCAGAAAAAAAGGAAGAGGTAAGCAATTTTTTTGTATTTTTCAGTCCAGTCAGATGCAGTAATGATTTTTCCAAGACTTTCAGCCAGTTTCCTTAATGTTTTCCTCACAATGCATTAAGACTCCTGTTCAGCAAAAAAAAACATAAACACATGCATAACCCCAGCAAAACAATCGGCAGCTGCTTGTGTTAACTTTAAGATTAATACTGAAAAAGGGCTTCAGCAACCCAGGAGCAGTGATGCTCAGTGGACTCAGTAGCAGCACACTATTTCAGACTGCTGGTGGAATCCCACCTTCTAAAATGCTGAAGTTCACTGTTTCAAAGCCAATTTGCAGGAGGAGATTTAGGAGGAAGTTTTCTCAGAGGGTGGTGAGGCACTGGCACAGGCTGCAAGAGGAGCTGTGGTTGCCCCTTCCCTGGAGGTGTTCAAGGCCATGCTGGATGGGGCCCTGGGCAGCCTGAGCTGCTGGGTGGCAGCCCTGCCCATGGGAGAGCTAGATGATCTTTAAGGTCCCTTCCAACCCAACCCATTCTGTGATTCTATGATTCTGTGATTCAGCTATCTGATGGTTCAGGGCCATCAGATCCACGCCTCCCCTTACTCTGTCACCCCACAGCATCCAGGGCAGAACATACCAGCAGTGATCCCCAGGGTGCCATTCCCACAACACCGATATCCAGGTGAGGATCGTGTTTTGCAGGGCTGAGGAGGCTGCACTACTGCACAATACCTGCATTGCCACAGCAGACGCAGCCATGCCCAGCAGCTGGGAGGAGTGTTTTGACAGCAGAATCTGCCACTATCTGTTGTCTTTGAAATTGCTGGCAAAGTGACGAAGGGAACATTAAGGGCTCGGATAGAATACATAGGTGGCCAAGTTCACTATCTTTGATTATACCATACCCTCTGCCAAGCATTTCCTTGCAGCACAGCTATCCAAAAGACTGGAAAGCCATCATTTCACTTGGGAAACCTTAGGAATATCTGGACCTTGGTCCATTACTAGGTTTTGCCATCAGTGTGGGAAACCCACAGCGATAGCCGCTGCAGATCCGTGAGCTGGAGCCCCACAACACTTTGCTGAGAGGAATGCTCATCTGTTGGTGTTACTTGTTTCATTAGGAGCCATGCAAGAGGGCTTCTTTGCTACATGTCCCTAGGTTAGACTGTAAAAAAAAAAACAAAAAACCACAGCACTCACCTTTCAAGGACAAAAATGGCTCCATGAGATACTCTAATCTCAGTGTAGGTCTGCTGGATTATTATCATTTATAATTAGTTTTCTGAATGCTGTGACATGCACTGATTTTTCATCTGTAAGAATACTGGAGAGTTGCAAGAACCAGGAGGATTTGCCAAGACATCTGTATCAAAGTTTCCAGTGTAGACAAGGAAGACGTCTCCTACCTGGGAGGTTGTTGTGTTTCAGCCAAACGTTTTGTCTTCCAGGGCTATGGCAGCCTTAGGAGTTCTGTTTCAGCATGGGCTTTAACTCTTTTTTTAAATAATAACATAAATTTTGAATATTAATGTATTTTCCACTGTGAGATGGTGACTAATTAATGGGGAAAAAGCACTTAGAATTCACTCTTGCCACTATTTTTCCTGTTTAATGATTTGTCTCACTTTGTACTCATCTGAACACCTTGG
The DNA here is from genome assembly GCA_028571105.1 of Tragopan temminckii. Taxonomy (NCBI): domain Eukaryota; kingdom Metazoa; phylum Chordata; class Aves; order Galliformes; family Phasianidae; genus Tragopan; species Tragopan temminckii. Next base: position 35,263,957 of record JAOWBP010001760.1, on the reverse strand, counting down.
AGCCTGGAGCAGCTTGGTGCTTCCTGTGTCCCAACACCAGAACATCAGTTACACTGAGCATTTTGTACCAGTGAGTGTAATAACCGAGGTCTACATCACGCTGAGCCAGCCGAATTTAAATGCTATGGTTAACAAGCTGATGTCTAAATGCTGTCACTTACCAAACAGCCCACTAGCCTAGAGAAAAGCTTGCTGGGCTGCAAACATAGAGCAGAGTCAGAGCTGCTTAAATTCCTGCACTTGCATCATGGGCTTACGCCACATACCGCACCCAGACGAAAGCTTCAGAAGAACTGTACCCTTGGAAGAACAGTTTGTTTTGTTGCCTAAGATGGAAATTAAACTAATGTTAGCTACCTTTTTTCTATTAGTTTAATTAGCAGCCCACCTCCTTGCAGTGCTAAAAGTACTTTTCTCCCTCTGCTGCTCTCTAAAGGCAGTGGTGATGTCCCACCAAAACGGCTCTGTTGTTTCTAGTTTGAGCATGGATCCGGTGAGGTATCTTTACAGGTTTCTAATGGCATATGCATGCAAGTTGGCACTTTTTTTAATCAGACTATGCAGAAAAGCAGTGTTCACTTTTTAAGGGCAGAGCAAATTCTCCAAGGCGTTTTAATGTCAAGGCGGGTCAGCCAGACTAATATTAGCTCTAATTCCACTCTGACTCTTCTTATCTTCCTTACCTGCAGCCCCTTTCTTGCCTGAGACAGTATGCATAATAAAGTGCTTCCTATCTCACCACATCATCTCATTGAGCAGCATAAGGAGGCACACTCAGCAGCAGCCTCAATACATAGGTTTGGAGTGCGGAGTCTGACCTAGGTATTGTTCAGTGAATCTGTGATTCAACATTCATCAATACCAGCCCTGTATCCACCAGACCATCTGGCAGTATAAGATTGATACAGGTCAGAAGCAAGCCCTCAAGAATATTTCTATCCTGTCGTTAACTGTGTACTTCAGGGAGTCTGTGCCAGCTTGCACCACGACTGTGTCTTGGCCGTCCTGGTGCAGCAGTTGCCCTCTCTTTTTGGTTGCCTTTGTGTGGCTGAATAACATTGTCCCAGCTGCACTGAGGGGACCTTCAGAGGCAGCATCTCCAGAGATCAGCCTTCTGGTTTTAAGGCCAGCTCACATGTTTCCATGGATCACCTGCAAATATTTTTTGGGAGAAGTTCGACACCATGTCTACCAAGGTATTTCCAAATCATGCCAAGTAGCAGGATGAATCTACACCTTTCTGCGTCCCTATACCTGGTAGAGCTGATTCACACAGATCCTGCTTATTAACCTAAATTTCCTGATGCATTGGCTGTGGAGGAATGGAGCCAGCCAAAGTATTAAGGAAAGAGTCATCCACCTCTCACTGCTACTGACTGCTGCTCTGCTTTAGTGTGAAAATTGGACAGCCAGCAAAACAGCTTCAGAGCTGCTTTATGCTATGCAGAAGTTTCTCCATATACATTGCCTGCAGGGAATGGGCATAAGTGGGCAGTGTGTCAGGCCTTACTCATGTGAGCATCTCCGAGATTGGTCCACTGAGGAAAGCCAGATGACTAACCCTTGCCTTTCTCTGCTTGTGACAACCAAGTGCATGGACAAACCTCTTGGCTCAGCTGAGGCTGGTAGCTATGCTTGAGACCATCAGGATTTATTTAAGATGTGTGGAAGGTGACCTTTTTTGCAGAGCAGTGGAGCCATGTTGTCAGTACTGTGCATGCATGAGTTCAGGCACAGCCATGACTGGAAACTGAGACAGCAGATGAGGATAAGTCCGATCTCAGTTTTGGTATGGTGAACGTGCAAACAGAAGAGAGTCAAACCTGCTTACAGAGCAGCATGGCAATATCCAGAGACCATGACCTTGGGGTGTAGGATGGAACAGACTGTGGGAGGTCCTGTCAAAGGCCTACAGACAATAAGCACTTCAGATCTGCTGGGAAAATGTTATCTGCCATTAGCACAACTGAATCAGCAGACTGATAAATGCACTACTGTTCCATGGCTATCAGATTTTTGACATGGTGCATGGTGATCAAATTTTCATTTCTGGGCTCATGGAGCCATGGCCCACAGGAATCCAAAGTAACTGATTTTGGCCTTTTGCATGTAGGTAAACTTCTGAAGAAATGATTAAAAACAAACAAACAAACAAACAAAAAAACCCTAAGCAAAATATAGTAATAAAACTGTTTACTGTGAAATAGATGACTAATCTAAATGCTAAGAGTAGAGGATTTAATATTAATAGGGAAACTTAGGAAAGGCTGGGAGATAAAAAGTTGCTACAGCTGATTAGTAGGAAGAGACGAGTGCCTTCTCACCATTCTTTTTATTTTGGGTATGGTTCAGAAATAACTCATCAGCTCATGTATTTAAATGTCAGGAAAAGGCTTCACATCATTCCTCCCACCTCATAACCAGCAAGATGGACAAGGAGGAGAGGTGCTGGTAGGATTTGCAGGTTTGGCCCTGTGCTGCCCCTGTACAGTGTCACCATTGTGCTGATTACTGAAGGCTGAATCACCGATAAGTGAATGGCCCCTGCCAAGAATTGCAAACACTGAGCCGCTGCGAGAACAAAAGTATGCAACGAAAGTTCACTTCCAACTCTTTGGGTAATGGCATGCTTTGAAAGGGGGAAGGGGGCTTAAGAAGTGATTTTTCTTCCATAGATTTTCCACCGAGGGCTATTAAATGCAAACACACCTCATCTTTCTCACAGAAACCCTGAGCCAGAAATTGCTGGAAGCTGGAAAATTGTTCCAGGGAAATACCACTACATGCAGGCCCTCCTCTTGCATTCTCCCTGGGTACCTGCCCCTGATTCTCGTCCAAGGCAGTGCACTGGGCTGTAGACACTGGTTTGATCCAGTGTGTGGCTTCTCTTGCCTTCTTGAAAAAAGGAAATCTAATTAATTTCAATTTGAGGCCTTCTTCATGACCTTTATCCTATTAAAGGGCTGGGGTCTCAGTTATCAACTCTGGAACAAGGGAAACACTTTGCACTTCAGCCTTGCAGGTAGCCCAAAGCGTGGCAGAAATCAGGAATGTTTGTGCTTGGCACTGTTACTGAATTTCACTTTGACATTCAACCATGTATTACTGAATATTCTTCCCTGACTTGATTATTCTAAAAAAAATTAAGGGAGCTGTACTGTAATTGCTATTCACTTTTTGTTGATCATCACCCTTCTGTTTCATTCCTCTCCTTAATCCATGAGCACAAAAGGTGGAGGCAGGCTGCTGCCATGAGGCTGCAACCTCATGATGAAAGCATCAGGAAATCAGTGGGCACACCTGCCATAAACTTAACAGGAATGAATGCAGTTTAAAATAAAATGGAAGGAGTAGATGTGCGCCCTTATAAAAATAAAAGGAAAATAGGCTATCTGGTATTGAATAGAAACCAGGCATCCTCCTGAAAAAGAAGTGTTTAGAAATCTATTTTTCTTCCACATGGATGTTTGAATCAATGGAGCCAGCTAACTTTCAAGCTAATAAAACAGAGGTAGGAAAGAATTCAAAAAACAAACCAAAACAGAAAGGGAGGAGAGGGTCAGTTTGCTAGCATCCAGCTAGGCTAGCCTGCATTGCTAGTTATCTGAGAAAATTCAACCGGAGTAAAAGGTGGTACTTGCATTTTTTGAGTTCTGGGGATTGGCACTCTTATTCTACATACATCAAATGGGCTTTTGTTGGACATATAGATATGTAACTACACCTCTCCTCACAGTTTTCTCTAAAGTAGCTTCAATGTATCTTCATTATCACTCAACACACAGATAGATAATCCTTGCCTTGCCTACCTTAGGATGTGTAATCGGGAAAGATGTTAGCACACCAAGTCTTTGTGATCATTTCCATTCACTCTGACAGTTGTTAAAGGTATTTTATCCAAAATAACAACAAAACAGCACCCCATGGATCAAATCATAAGCAAGATGTAATATAACAGGAACCCATTTGGGTTTTTGACATCTGGAAAAGAGACATCCTGGAGCCAACTGCCTCTCTGTAAAATGCTGAAGGATGGTTGGTTCTACCTGGCATTCTCTCATGGTCACACCTTGGGGTGGAGTGTGCCTGTTGGGAGTTTTACTGGAAACAACTTCATTTTTGGAAAAGGTGCAAGAGAGAAAATTGGCTGAAAAATTAACTACCAAGCAACTTCTGCTGCTCTAGAGCTTTTCAGTCATTTATCCCAGAGTAAGCAATAAAGCAGCTGCTGGAAGCAAACAACAAAACAAATCAATGAAATTAGTTGTAGTCACTTTTTTTTGCAGAATGTTTTCTCCTCTCCATATCCAGCTGTCTGAGAATGAATTCAGGAATCCCCAAATTTGTTCTAGAAAAGATTCCCATACCTGCATAAGAAATATTTTTCAGAAGAAATATTTTTTTCAGTGACCACCTCAACTGCACCACAATGTCCCCTGCAAAGTCTTTCGTCTTTCCATGCAAAGCTTGGTTCTGAAGTCACTTTTATGTGTGCGCATATGTGTGTATGTATATGTACATGTACATGTTCCAAAAAGATTTTTTATTTTAGAACTTCTGGTCTGCCTAAAGCATTTCACTGCCAGCACATTTCGCAGCATGGCCATGCCTTCTGGTCCTGCCAAGCATGCGTTTCTCCAGGGACGGCAGAGGATGAGATAGCTAAGAAACGTTGAATGTCCCCAGGGTCTGGCTCCCAGCCTTAATTCATGCAGCTTGCTGCAAGCAGAGATGTGAGTAACACTTCCCATCTTGGCTCCACCCCAGAGAGTAATGACTTTCAGTTTTCATTCTGTCCTGACCTGTGTTTCAGACACTGGGAGAGCTGAAGAGGCTTTCATTTAACTTGTTCCCAGCTCATCTGATGGTTTTGGAAAACAGACTCTTCACTTTTTCTTTTTTTTCTTTTTTTTTTTTCCTGAGGTGGCTAGGCCAAACTCAGGATACAACCCAAAATTCAGATAATGTCAAATCCTTTCTTAGTGCATAGAATCATAGAATCCTTAGGATTGGAAGGGACCTTTAAAGGTTGTCTAGTCCAACTCCCATGCAATGAATAACACAGCAAGATCAGTTTGACCAGAGCCTTGAAATTCTCCAGGGACAGGGCATTCACCACATCTCTGGGCAACCTGTTTCAGTGCCTCACCACCCTAAAAGACTTTTTCCTTATATCTAACTGAAAAAGGATTTTCTGTGATAATTTAAAAATTTTCTAAGTCAATACATTGAGGAAGAGTAGATGACCTTTCTATATCCAGTTCATTTAACTGTGTATATACACATGTACATATATGTGCACCATATATATATATATATATAATATAAAACTAAGATAAGCAATAAGTAGGACAGTGTACAAGAAACCACATAAAATCCCAACTTTCACATCGGAAACGTTAAGTTAATGCATCAAATTTGCACAGAAATCCATATCAGAGTGCAATTAAAAATCGTGTTTGTTTGATTCCCATCTCTTATAAGAGACTTTTGACTTTTGTTTGTGAAAGGGCTTTAAAATTACTATTTCATTGGACAGACCTGAATATTTACCTATTTGTTAGTCATAAAGCAGTATGGACCAAAAAAAACCCCAACAAACAACACAAAAATTGAGTATCTTCTGAAGACTTAAAGATGAACAAAATTCTGCAGTCAAGCAGAATTGTCTGTGCAAAATTCTCCTTTGTTCCCAAAATAAGCGAGGTGTCAGTTAAAATCCAGTTCATACAAGGTCATCATGATCTCTTCTTCCACAAATTACACTGCAATTTTAAAGGAGGAAAAATAATCCAAGCCCTCCTCTTGGCTGTGCTGGCAGTAATAACACAGCGCCGTGGAGGATGGTCATTCAGAAGACAGATAATCAAAATCAGTAAGCAGGTTTTCACTGGCTCAGTGCGACAGCCAGAGTTCATAGCACAGAGAGTCGAATGGAGGATTATTTGGAGACTCAAGGAAAATAACCAGCTCGCTGGTCTGAACTTGATCCTTGCAGCTTGGATAATTTAGTGCTATAAAAAAGTAGGTTGCTTTGTTTTCTCATCCGGACTTTGCGTCCATTGCAAGCTTTGTTGAGCTTTTCATCATCACAAACTTCAGATTCAAAACTCAGTGCCTGTATTTCACTTTGAGATCTCGTATCCCACTGGCCCCCATTTGCTTTATCCCTTTGTATGAGCAGTCTCTGCAGCAAACTGCTGGTAAAATATTAATAAACTGACTGTGGAAAGTATGCAATAAGCAAATAGGTGCAGGTGAGAACATCCTGATAATTGCTTAGCATTGTACATACCCAACATATTTCAATTTAATGTTATAAGTACAGAAATCTCAATATTTCTGACAATTGCTTATCCACTGTTTCATTTTTTCTTTTCTTCTTTTATTATTCTTATAGGTAAAGAAGTTTTTTTTTTCTATCAGACCCACAGTGAGTGGATGAGATTCATAAAATATACCTACCATTCACAAAAGTGCCAGGCTTTACTCTTATTGAAAAATGTAGTAGTGATGAGTAATGGAAGGATTCCTCCCTTTGTGGAGGTGGAGAACAACTCGTAACATTCCAGGCTTCTTTTTTTCAGTACCACTCCTGCATTTTAAGAGATCACATTTATTCTTGCTTGCTTTTCTGTTTTGATTGAAGCCAACAGACATAGGCAAGAATTCAAACCTGCATAAATCTCTTTCTGCAAGGTTTTGTAGGTCCTCAGCTTCTCACTGAGACGTGGGAGCTTGACCTGAATAAGAATTTGATCTTCTAAGTAGTCAGTGTCAACATAGCTGCTTTGCACATGTTCATTGCATTTTATTTACTAGATGCTCTTTATCATTTGTTTGTTTTTTAATACTATAAAATCTGTTAGTTATTTAGCATTGGCACGCAAGAAATCCTGAAACGACCATTTGGAAGTTCTTAATGTTACAGTGCCAGCCGCATTACTTTAGCACTCATCTCTTCACCATTTCTTTCCATTTTTTCTGAACCATCAGCTGCTGCCCCTTGCCCTGGACCCAGCATCACTGAATTCTCTGCATCCCTGGCAAGCAGGTTTTCATGCCCACTAGCCAGGCTGCAGCTAAACATGAATCTTTTTCATGTGCTGAGAGTATTGGGGTGGCTGATGCTCTGATGTTTGACCTGCACTGCATCCCTTCCAGCTGCACCCCCTCAGGCTGCAGCTTCCACAAACTGTGCATCTGCAGGTTTCAAGCAATTGCTCCAGCCCAAATCTTACCCGTTAGGCAGATTCCTTAAAGATACATTAGATGTAAGCCAAGAAGCTCTGATGAAGCAAGGAAATTAAGAAGAAAACAGAGTGAAATGCATGGCCTGTCAGTGTGGCCACTCTTGGCTCTTGCCCTTCCTTAGCTCAACTCAGGCGAAGCCTCTTCATTTTATTTGCGTGACGGTGAAAAGTGCGTCTGTGCCAGGGGTCAGCACAAGGCCTGTAGATCATTTCAGACCTTGGACTGGCCTTCTGGGCAGAGGTGAATTTTGCTGAGCCAACATCTTTATTATCTTGAAGTAATTTCCCACCTCTTGTATTTGGTGCCATGTGGAAAAATACCTCTGCATAAAAAAAAAAAAATAAAGCCTCGAAATATCTCCCTGTTTACTTGAAAGGTCCAGACAGGATGGAATTTTCCTTTTCCCTAAAATTACCCACATGATCTATGTAGCACTGTAATTTTGATCTGTGTCTGTTAAGGATATACTCCTGCTCCCACCAGGCTCTGTGCCTAACGCTCCCTCGATTGCAATGAAAGAAAAGCCCTCAAGCCAGAGGAAGCAAGACCTCCATGGAAAGAAAAGCAATTAGAAGAAAATTCTAGCTTCATATTTGTGGTAATAAAAGAGAACAGCTCGAATAAATATGAATCAAAGAAACATGAAAGTTTGAGGTCTCCAGGCAGAGTTTATGGTGAGGAAATAAGTTGTTTCTTTAGCGTTCTCTTTCTTAAATGTTAGACTAAGAAATCAAGGTTTGATTCAGTAATAAATTAGCTGGTTTGCACAAAATCTGATGCATTTAAAATCTAGCATCATAAACATGTCATTCACTGATGCTGAATGGAGGAATTGCAGAGTCTATCAAACACCTTCAAGTAGGTCATCTTTTAGGGATTAGTCTAAGTTGTTATCCGTTGACATTTCACATGTGACATCATAAGCTTCTTAAAATGAATGAAATTCCGTTTCTTTTTCTGTTCTTTTCTTTTTTCCTTTTTTTTTTTTTGTTTGTTTTTGTTTCATTTTGTTTTGTTTTGGTTTGGTTTGGTTTTTTGCTAAGGGCAAATGATAGCTAAAATCTTGCAAGGCAGAAAGATTTGCTAAACTGGCCACTGATATGAGCCGCCTCCTGTTTTGTGTTCCTACTTCTACAGAACCTGTTGGTCACAAATGCTTCTTGGTTTTTGTTTTGTTTTCTTTTCTTTTCTGAAAATTGGATATTTTCTCTCAAAACATGAGACATGGTAAGAATGAGCAGAATGAGCATTAAAATTTTTATCCATCATCTTCCAATTGATGATGTATTGATCTTAGGAACACAGATGTGAGCTTGATCCTGCAACTTTCAATATCAGTCCTACTACTGATTTCACGTGTGATCTTGAGCAAGTCACCTGTGCTTGATGCTCACAAGTGCTCGTAGCTGGCCTCATCCTCTGGACACCATAGTCCCCATTGAAATGATCCCTGAAGTGTTCTCTGCCTTGGTGCTACTGCCTGCACATTGGATTCTCCTAAGGCAGAGGAGCACTGTCAGCGCAGTGGTCATGAGTATGGTACCATCTACATGCAGAGTAGACCAGTGAGACCTACTCAGGGCATTATAGCAAACAGATGTTTACCTTCCAGTCTGTAGTTCATTATCAGCCTCTCCGAGCAGGATGTTGTAATGGGGCAGCATAGAGGGGTTGCAGCTTCTCCTTCCTTTCTTCTTCATCTCACATGGCAAATGCAGGCTCTGGTGTTCAGGACAGCAAGAGATACATACCTACACTTCAACCTGACATGGCTCCCTGCTACTAGTCAGGGGAAAACAGGATTAAACAAATCACTGGATTATCATGAATGAGACTAATAACTCAACTGAGCACAGTAAATTAAAAAGAGAGATGTTATACAATAACATTTACTGTGATGAAGCAGCATCATTTTATTGTGTGTTCTGAATACTTAAGAGCCAATGCACTGGCCATCTTGAATGTAGTGTAGGAAAACATCCTCATGAAACAGTTTTCTTTTAAGCCTTAACTGGAGAAAAAAGAGCTAGTATGAGTAAGAGTATGCCAAGTATACTATTTATAAATGTCATTTATTTATACATCCTTTGTATATTTGTGTATTCGCTGAGACCTTAATTTCTCAAGAAATTTATCTCTGTATATTATTTACTCGTCTGTAGTGGCTTCCCCTTTTGGACCAGTAAACTAAACATGTAATTGTTTAGAAACTCTGTGAACTTGCCAAAATGTGAACTCATGCGCATGGAAGGGGCAGGAGTTCAGATTTCAATCTGGCCACTGAGGGCGGCACGTGCTG
>JAOWBP010001760.1:35190099-35204511 GCA_028571105.1 Tragopan temminckii | reverse complement strand
CAATTGTTTTCTGTGGATTTGAAAATTAGAAAGCAGAGCCTTTAGTTATTTTGGGGAGCACCTTTGGTGTATTTTTGTTTTATTTCTCATGGTAACTGCTTCTGGAGCTGTAAGCCTTGCTTAAAGTCACTTCATGATGCTTACACAACAAAGCACTTTCAGATTGAAGTGTGGTTGGTTGCTGCGTGAGGTCCGGTGGCCTTAGCAAAATACAATTCTGACATTAACTCTTTGTTTTGAAGGAGGTAGGAGTTACCCTGTTTACTTAGTGTTGATGAGTCAACCAGAAAGTCGGATTTTGAAATGTGAGGTGATTATTTTCAGCATGAAAATAATCAAGATTACAACACGCTTTTCTTTTAAGTCCAGTAGTCATCAGATTGATCGTTCTTGTTGTGAAGGCAGTTTGAGAAGGAGGGAAAATGTGTGCAAGATATATTAGAATATTTGCATTGGCTACAATTTAAGGTTCACTTGGAAATTCAAGCTGCATTTATAGTTAGCAAATTCTCTTTTAGAGTGTGTTTTATTTATATTTATATAAGTGAGTTTTAATCTTTGTGTAGCATTTGTCATAGACTGCAGTGGTTTTTGCATTGACTTAATTGCGTTATGTTTGTACTACACAAATGTTGGTAGTATCCACGTTTTTTGATCTTGACTTCTCATTTTATTTTGCAGTGAGGCTGATTCCTCAGCTGTAGTTTTTTTCAGGAAAATAAATTGGTGATTTCTCCTAGTTATCCACCTTGTGCTGCGTGTTACTGATAATTCTGTGATAGAAGACTCTGTTGTTGGCCCTGCTTCTGTGAACACAGCTGTGGCAGAATGAGTCAATCTGCAGTTGAATATATCATTGACCCACATGTCAAAGGTTTGGAAGAAGAAATAAAGCTGATGAAATTGTTGTTGTTTTTAATAGGAGCTGTTTATTCATCTTTGTTCTTCCTTTCTTCTCCTGAAACCATTTAAGGTGTTCTGCCATCACTTGTGAAACTGCAGTTGTTGAGGCGTTTGAAAAGCTGTAGGCTAGCAAAAGCTTTGCTTTCTCCACTAGATGGAAAATGTTTTAAGACATTTAATAGGAATTATGGCTGATTCTGCTGGTGTTGCTAGAAGATGATTTTTTAAAATCCTTTTTAATAGTTTATTGTAGAGTTTGTTTATGTTCCTGTTTGGCATAACTTCTAGGAATGCATGCTGCAAAGGTTCATGTAGTTTTCATGCTTATTTCCTTGGTGATATAAAGTGTTTGGGTTTTTTTGGTTTTGTTTTTAATCTTGTAGGAATTCCTTAAGATATTTGTTACTATTGCATAGATAATGTTGCTATGGAACATATGTGGAAACAATTCCATTTTTTACTTTGTAAATTGACTATGGGTCAGGTACTAAGGAACTGCACAAATTTTTCAGAATATCATGCAGTACGTGACCTATTGGATCTATATTGTGACCTGAATGCATTTAAAAGCAACATGTATTTGCTTTAATTCTAACTGTTGCACTCTGGTTTTATTGTGATTTATATTCTGCTAGCAAAACTCTTGAGCAACAAGTACGTGTATGTGAATAATAATTGCAGCTTAGTTAGAAGTTAGTCCTCTGCAGATTTTTGCCTGCGGAATTTGAATGGAGAGCAAAGAAAGATGTGATATTCTCAATGCCAACTTTTGATATTTTCTAGAACTTGCCACAATGAATGTAGGTTGCAAGATAAAAAGTAGTATTAAAAAAGCTTAAAAAAAAAAAATCCTTACTCAAAGATATATTCTTGGAGATATTACAGATAATATGTAAATTTCAGGTCAGAAATCCTTCTCTACTACTCAAGAGATTAAGTAGTTTATCAAGTGTTACCCATGTAATATACTCACTTATGCTAAAATATTGAAGTACATATTGATTTGTGGTTGATACTGGTGGGATGGGAGTTTAAAAGCCTGCCAGTGTTCTTTGCCTGTGGGAATAGCGTCCTGACCTTTGTTTGTTGCTTCGTCCCACGTAGTTGAATAATAATCTCTCAGTACCTCCTCTGACACTATAAAGGAGGGGTTTCCTTTCTCATGCAGGAGCATTGCTGCGGATTACTGTGGCTGGCTATTTACTGCTTTGTTTGCAGAAGCCTCTGTTTAATTCTTCAGGAAGTCCAGGTTTCCCTGCTACAAATCCCATTGTATCAGATTGAAGACTTTTCTCAAACTTCACTTACTGCACATTCTTTTCCACTTTTTCCACTTGTTTTTTTTCATATGCCTTCTTGTTGTGTTCTTCTTGTGTAAAAAGACTGAAACAGTTGGGGAAAAGAAAAAAAGAATTGGTTTTTATAGAGATTTTTGAAAAACGAAAGTATTTATATTTCAGTCTTCCATTGCTTAATACTCTTTGTGAGTTCTTTAACTAGTCTCGGTAATCATAGACCAAACTTCTTATTTATTTGCACTTCTGTATCATTTAACATTGAATGAGTGACTGTCTTGATTATTCCTTAACACTGCTAAAAGCAGAAATGCCTATGTGATAGTAACTAACTGGGAGATAGATCTAAAGAGCATTTCAAGAAACAAGTCATTTTGCTGAAGCTTCCTGAAAGACTTAAGTGATAATGTTTGATTTAAAAACTTATATGCTATGCTTTCAGTTTCAAATGTTATTCAAGCGGTTTGTATGACTGTTAGGTTGGTTTCCTGCATTTGTAGTGCTCTTTTTCAACTGGTGATGGTCTGAGGTCAATGAGACTGTCAGAGGAGACCCATTGGGAGTTGGTATTGGGAATGCCAGTGTTCTCAAATAACATTTTGTCTAAGATTTCTGCAAGATTTTGGGGAATTTCAAAGCCTTCATGTTGTGAAATCGTTGTTTCAAGTGTGCCACGCAGGTGCTTTTGTGTGTTCAGCTTCTTTACCTGAAGACAGACTTTTGGAACACTTGGCCTCTTGGTTTTGAAGCTGTTCTTGCATAAAGTCAATGGCAGTCTTAACAAAGTAGTTGAAGCACTGTTAAGATGCGTTGGTGGGCATTTTGATTGGCTGTCGTAGTACAGATGCACCAAATATTTTATTTATTGCCATTTGCTGCATATTGTAGCTACATATCGTCTGTTTTGTGACTAACTAAGGTGCAATACCAACTTGCTTCCTTTTTTTTTTTTTTTTTTTTTGGTTTAAGAGCACACAAGAAAACCAAATGACAGTTAACTGGTATTTTTTATTATCCAAGCCTTCTATTATTGTCTCTCTACGTGATATACTTATGGAAATTACTGCAAGTTCTGCTAGTGATGGAAAAAAGCATAAGAAGGCTCTGTATTTAAGGGAAGTGTTCTTTATGATTTGAAAAGCTTAAAAGAAGCTGACTTGCCAGCTATATGCTTCAAGGATATATTTTGCAGTCTAGATTATCAGAATCTAACTCTTGTGAAAATTGACTCTGCTGACATGATAGAAGACTGTTCTGTATCCTTACATTCCTATGTAAGGGGAAGTGGACTTGAACAGCACATACATAAAATATTTAAAACATGTTTAGATGAGAAATATGAGAGATTGCATATGATGCGTGTGAATTTCTAAGAGAAACTTAAGAGTTCTTATCGCCTCATAATTCCTCGCTTTTGAAATCCAGAAGACGATTTGATTTCTTTTTGGTAATTGGCAGTTCTTCATCTTTAGAGAAATATAAATTTGAGATATGTAAACATTCTGGGGAGATTAGTCTACTTACAAGTTTATGTTAGGTAGTAATGCTTGGGTATCTGTGTATCTATTTACTTTTTCACAAGAGATTTTTATTCATTAGCCTCTCTTCTTGACACAAGTCCACATTATAAATCACAGTGAACCTAGCTTGCAGTCTTGCCAAAGAAATGCAGGACTGAGTGTGTTTGGAGGCTCAATGCAGATTTTAGAGTGAAGAATAGAAATTTAAGATCTTGTTTTCTTCTTGTGGTTGAGGGCACTTTGTGAGTCTTTGTGCGTGTTTGTTATATGTTACTCAAAGCACCTGGTCAGTATACTAAATGCGCCTTAAGCGAGAAATAAGTACATAAAGGATATATAAATATAATAATGAAGACTGTTTTGTAGTCTCCCACCTCCCTAATTTTTCAAAACATGAAACCAGTGACTTCTGTACTACTGAACATTTGTATTTAAATTCCCTAATACTCCAATAAAGAAAGTTTGCAATTTACTGCAAATGAAACATTAAACTAACTGGAGCTTTATACTGGGAAAATATATTCATATTGTGAAGTTTTCTGATGCAATTGTGCAGCCTATGTTTCTTTTAAAGGAAAACTTTGGAGAAGTGTGTTGAGATGCATGGGCTGCGGGGGGACAGCACAAGAAGCTGAGGTAGAAGAGCATGGGGAAAATGGGCAGCCAGTGTCAGTGCATTTGGTTGTTTTCATGCCCTGATTGTCAAAGCGAGAAACTAAAACTCAGGTGATAGTTGTTGATTCGCTTCTTTTCTGAAATGAATAATGTATCTCAGTGGTCACGGTGCAGTTTTGTCACTTCTCTGTTCTGTTAATGCACAGAAGTAGGAGCAAGTTTTAGCAACAAAATTTTAAAATGTAAGAATAGGGAAACTCATGAGATTGGAGAGATCCTTGAACTGTTTTCTAGATTCCTTTGAATGAATCTATGTTGCATTCCTTTGCTCTTGAATCTCTGCTAGTTACTGCTGTGTTATTTCAGAGAATGAATACAATCTATGGCATTAAAACATGACTAATGCACAGTGTACATTCTCAGTTAAATAATCTTCTTTCCTTTGCGGGGAAGGGGAAGTCAATGTACTGGTTGAGCATTAGGCAAAAGCAGTTACTAGAAAACTGAAGTAGTATACATGAGGAAGATTGTAAGGCTATAAAATCTGGCAAGAAAAGTATGAAAGTGTAAAATAGAAAAAAAAAGTAATTTACTGAATAATATGTCAAAAGTCTTTAATAATAACTTTATTTGAACACATTACCATGAACTTAACTCAAGCCATATGGCGATGGCATGATCACTTTTATGAAAGAAAACTTATCAAGATAAGGTAATAGCAGAGAAGCTTTGCTTATATATTGACTAGTGAAAATCTTGGAAAGGCTGTCATGATGAAGAACTTCTTACGGATAACTTGTCAGAGGAGCTCTTCTTGCACTCTTGTTAAAAGTGCAAATAGACAACACAAAAGCAAGTTGCTAGAATCAGACAATATTCATCACATAACTACAAAAAATGAGAGTTGAAGTAACTTTACTGCTGTGTAATGACTCTTCTTGCTAGCCACCCCAAGGCATTTGGCATAAATGCAGTGTGAAGCCATAATTAAAAGGATGATTACTAAGAATGTCATCTGTGCTGAATAGAATCTGTAGTAACATAAAGATCTCATGGATGCATTATAATTTTAGTAACTCCATAATCTATGTGAAAAGGTGCTTCTCAAACCGTATAGAGCTCACTGAAGGAATTATCAAGAATATTGAACAATGTGAAGAATTTATTCACAGAGAAGGTAGTCAAGTAAGAAATGTTAGAGTGGGTTGCTTAGGGGAGTGATGGAGTCCCCATCCCCAAAGGTATTTAAAAGATATGTGAATGTGGTACTAACGGGCATGATTTAGTGATAGGATGTGGTAGGTCGGGTTGGACTTGATCTTAAAGATCCTATCCAGTGTAGATGACTCTACATGTAAAGAAGATCCAATTGACTCTGGTATGTAGGATTTCCAGAAATCTTCTGCATGAGATCATCAAGGAGATTTATTTTTAAAAAAAAAAAAAAAAAAGCAGATAGGATGTTTTCCAGAAGTGAGTGGCAGTAACACTTCCATTATGAAAGCGTGTGTGGTAGGAAAGTCGAGATTCAACTTTACCTAATTGCAGAAGGCCCCCTAAGTTCAAAGTGGGTAAGAAGAAAGTAGTGGAGGCCATACGTTAGGGAGGCACACAGAATTTGTAACTTCTTGCAGGAAGGAACAATTGTTTGGGATTACAATAGACAGTTGTGTGAGAAAGCCAGTTTAGGATCAGAAGGATTCATTCTGTCAGTTTTTAGGATAACACAGAACAAAAGAAAATGGGCAATTGTCTAGGTCTGTGGTGCATTTGCATTCAACTGCCATGTGCAGATCTTCCATTTCTAAGATGGGACTTGGGAAGGTTCAGGAATGGTTTCAGTGGTTCAGATTGTCAAAGGTACAGAATTAATTCCTCGCACGTGGGAAGTTTAAGACAGGATGGATCGGCCTGAAGAAAATGCGCAGGGAGAAAAGTCATGTGAAGTCATGAGTAACCTGGAGGAGAAGAGGATAAGAAATGGTTCTTCATGGTCTTTATCAAAGCAAAAATGTTGCATCAGTTGCGGGTTGTTTTTTCATTGCAAATAAAAAAAAGAGCTTTTTCACAGGGTAGGAAAGTAGCTGCAGAAGTTCTTGTCATGGGACACTGTGGGTGGTAAACATTTAGGGTCACATAATCCAGTGAAAGAAATTAGCTGAAGAAGAAAGGCCTGGTTCTAAAGCAATACTTCAGTATACTTGTATGTTTTTCTCCTGACTTTTCTTGCGGCTGTTAATATCGCAGTGTCTTGTCTTCACAAGCTCAGGATACAGTACAAATAAAAAGCCCGTTTGTTTCCTTGTTTGTTTGTTTTTAATTACGTGTATTTACATTATGCGTAAGGACTATGCAGTGCCAGTGAGAAGTGAAGTGAGGGCCTTGTCTGATTTCAGATTGTTTGGATGGTTGGTGCAGAGTGGGGAGCACAATGATAAGAGCAGTGTTTACAGTTGTAAAATGTGTCTTCTCTGTGTATCTAGATTTATCTTACTGTGCAGGTTATAATACTTTTTTCCTGGAGTGATAGAAAAGCTTCAGTAAATGTTTCTGGGTTTTGCTGCAAAAAGATAATGTTGTGGTATCTTTTCTGTGATCAGTTGCAGCACTAGAAAGGACTGTGCTTAGCACAGAGCCTTCCACTGCACCCAGCACCAGAGGATATTTCTACTAGAAGGCCTTTGGAAAGTGGAGGCACAAGCAGTGATTATTAAACAACAAACTTGGCAACATCAGAGTGGTTAGGGAGCTGTACTGAAGACTTACCTTTCTGAAAATATCAAATAAAACCCATTTTGGTTGATTTAGCTTCCTCATCAGTCTGTTAGGCTGTTTCTAGGACAAATGAATGCCAACCTAAGACAGAGGAGCATGTGGTAGGGTAAAGTAGAGAGAAAAAGATGATGCTCAGGACTGCTGTGATAGGAAGTTGTTCTCTTTGAGACACATTGCACTCAATTATATTTAGCTTGTGTTATTACATACATATGATATGAGGGCAAGCTTTGGGCAACAAAATAGGTTGGGACTGATCTCAAGATATGTTTTTGTGTGAGGGGAGAAGTGTGTATTGTTATTATTTTTTCAGGTAAATCTGAAAGTAACTTGAAATTTGATTTGTTGAAGATTGAAGTTTCAAATATTTGCAGTAATGTGGGGTACTTGATTTTTTTTTAATGGAAAATCCTGTTTTTTTTCCATGTCCTTGTCAGTAATCCCTAGTGTCCTCAGACTTTGGAAAACCAGTGCAATATTTGAATGTCTTACAATTTCATAAAATGTTTCAAACTGAGCTATGAATTACTAGCCATTAACCAAACTTGTGGGTTTTTTTTTTTTGTTATATTTTTTGCAGGATTTGGAATTTCATGGTGTAATGAGATTTTACTTTCAAGACAAAGCAGCTGGAAACTTTGCAACAAAATGTATCCGTGTTTCAAGTACTGCCACAACTCAAGATGTGATAGAGACTCTTGCAGAGAAGTTCCGGCCAGACATGCGCATGTTGTCATCCCCGAAATACTCACTCTATGAGGTGCATGTCAGTGGAGGTTAGTTCTTATTTGTCCTTTTTCCTGCATCTGTGCTGCTCTTCTACCCACCTTTAGCCAAAATACCTCTAAGTTCTGCTCTCTGTTTCTGAGCTGTATAACAGTTTGATTTTTTGTTGCTGTTACGTATGTCGCTACTAATTGTTACACCAGGAAGTGGTATTTCAGAATGTCTATTAGGCCTGCAGTTCATGTAAGTTTTAATTATGATTATTAAGTGCTGTACTTCACATCCTCTCACTTGTTGACATTTGTGTGAGTGTTGCTATTTTTAGGATCAGTCGATTAAGTCTGGATTTATAGTGGGAGGATGGAGGTGTTAAATTAGAGCACTTGAGGGTGCATCTCAGTTCTTTGATGTGGTGGGTCTTGTAGGTAGCCTTATATTGTATATGCATTTACTACTAAACTGGAGGAAGTTCAATATACTGTTGTCTGAAGTTGCTGTTTTTCCTCAGCAGAACCTTTAGTGTTATCCAGGAAGAGCTTAGATTTCTAAACAGCCTTTTGTTGTTGCTAGTATTTGTCTTCCCTAATAATGCCTCACTTCAATAGGACGCTACAGATTGGAAGCAGGGTAGGGTGCAGAGGGTCACTACAAAACTATGGGAAACTAGTGTCTTTGATTCTTCTTTTGAATGACTGAAACTAATATAACGTGAGATAAAGAATGGACGTTTACTGAGTGTATGTCACTTTTCATGATTTGTGAGTGATGACTCGATGCGAGTCATAAGGGATTAAAAAAAAAGTTCACGTGTCATCACTGATTAAAGTGATGAATACTATATGGTTTCTCTGCTTCAAGTTGTTTGTGTTTGTTTTAAATCCCTTAGCACTGTATTTGTAGCCAAAATAGAATAGTTTGCTTTGCAGGGAAAGTTCCTGATGCTTAAAGTATGGCTTGTAAGAGAAGCACTTCACTCAATATGAGTTTTTCACTTTAAGTAAAATGTAAATGCAAAGATATCAGTGCTGTGTGTATATACTATGTCCTACTGCTAAATGGAGATAACATAACAGAAGCTGCTTAATTTTCTTAAACACTCTCTCAGATTTTTTTCACGTAAAATGGATTTAACACACTAAATGAAGTTTGTGTAGTATATGTACATAATGGATTTTTGTTTTATAGTCTGATTTATTTTTTACGATCTTTAAAGAACAGTAGTTCTCGGGCCAAGGTCAGACTGGTTGAATTTTAAATGAGGAAGATGAGTATTTCAGAGCTTCATTAAATTATGAAGCTTCAAGGATTTTAGCTGCAGAAACAAGTTCTGATTGTTAATCTTATATTCTTGGGCTTTAGTTCTGGTAAAGAAAATGCACAAGTCAGTTTGTTATGGACCTTTATCTTTCATAGATAAACTTGGGTTGGGTATTGGAAAGGAGCATTTCTGCATCCTTACACCACTGGGCTCTATACCTTCAGGAAAGCATCAACTGATTACTGGAACAAGCTGCCTAGACAGACTGTGAAGTCTTCTTCTCTGGAGATATTCAAAGTCCACCTGGATTCTTTCCTGTACAGCCTACTCTAAGGAACCTGCTTTAGCTGGGGCATTGGACTGGACCATCTCCAGAATTGCCTTCCAACCCCTACCATTTTGTGGTTGTGTTACTGTGTGCTGTTGAGTGAAAGTGCAACTTGGTTTCTAGATCTCTTTGCTCTTGAGATGCCACGTAATTGTTAATGCTTTTCATTTTTTTGAAGAAGAAAGAAGATTAGACGTGGATGAGAAGCCTCTTGTTGTACAATTAAACTGGAATAAAGATGATCGAGAGGGAAGATTTGTTCTCAAGAATGAAAATGATACGGTTCCTCCAAAGGTGAGGCTTTAAGCAGTATGATAGTGGTAACAGCAGTCTTGCAATTTATGGGAATTGCTTGTATAGCAAAATTTTTTTTGAAATCTGTTTTTCTGATTCCTGAAAAAAACTGCTGGATGATGATTGGATAACTGTTGGATATCTGCAGCAAGTCTACTTAAATCTTTTAAATGCATCTTCACCACCCTCACCATGCAGCATTTTTATGATCTTTCTAATTAATTGTGATACTTGGATCCGTGTAGCTGTCTGGTATTGTAGCATGCAATACCCAGAAAACTTTGTTCTAATAAGATGAAATAAAAATATCTTCCAAGAGTATATGATGCTAAATGCCTAAGAGGTAATCCCAACTCTTGCAAAGCCTTTAAAGGAGGATGCCAGAGAGAGTCACTTAACTAAAAAATTGTTACCTACTTCAGTAACATTCGGTTTCTTAAAGAAATTGGTGGAAGACTGTTTCTTTGTGAGAAATTAGTTTCTGTCCCACAGCAAGGGAAGGATGGGAAGTTTTGGTGTACTTGATGTTCTGTTCTTTTTTTTTTTTTTTTTCCTTCTTATTTCTTTTGTATTAGTCATGAAGCATTTAATTAGTAACATGAACTTAAATCTGACTTTGGCTCCTGAAGTCAACTAATTGTATACATTATATGTTTATCTAACTTTTATTTTAGTCTAGGTTTATAGTTATGGTAAATGTGCTATTTAGAATGGGCTATCATCAGACAAACTCATCTTGGGCTGAGCACTAAATTTCATTTACTGTTGGATTTGGAGCTTTTTAATTTTAAAGATGCTTCAGGTATAAGTTCAAGAGCTGTTTTGGTGTTTATGCTATACTTTTGACTACAGGATACACCCATATTAGACACAGGGAAAGAAAATTAATGATGCCTTGTACTACTTTTACCAGTCATGCTATTCATTTTTCATTGAATTAACAGAGAAGAAGGATTGAAGATTGACTTTTTTGCTTCCTGGTAGAAGCAAAAGACTCTGCATCATCTTTCTCTCATCTTTCATGATTTTTTCCACAGAAGGCAAATAACCAGTGGATTATAGGTGTCTTGAGTATACAAGCAGCAGGAATTGGAGAAGAGAGCAGTGGAAGGGTATCTCAGACAAATGCAGTATAGGAGAATTGTGCTCGCTAATGTTTGTCCTTTTACAGTTTGTTCTTACTTGATGTTCTAAAACAGTGGTATTGGAAAAAGACTAAGTATAACATAGTCTGGTGAAATAGATTTTACTAGTAGGTGGAAATCTGTTTTGGTTATCTTTGAGGCCAATAGACAGTAGGTAGTATTCAAGTAAAATTCTGTTGTTTCTTCTGTTGCCTGACTATACTTCCTTTGTACAAGGTATTTAATTAGTTCATACTTGCTTTGGAATGTGAAATTATTTTGGCCTTTTATTTTTTATTTATTATTATTTTGGCCTGGGTATTAGTCCCAGAATACTTGCCTGGAGTATTTTTTTCATATTAGTAATACTATATCTTAATCAGACTTACCTGGAAAATTAAAATCAATAATAACATTTCATTAGACTAAAAATGATGGAAGTTGTTTTAAACTGATTTGTTTCAGAAGGCTCAGAGTAATGGCCCTGAAAAACAAGAAAAAGAAGGAGTAATACAGAATTTCAAACGAACTCTCTCAAAAAAAGAAAAGAAAGAGAAGAAGAGGCGTGAAAAAGAGGCATTGCGGCAAGCATCAGATAAAGATGATCGACTTCTTCATGGGGATGATATGTAAGTATTGTAAACATTGGTCAGGTCATACAACCCACATAATTCTTCAAAGGATTTATTCTCTCTGCCAAATAAGTCCATTTTATTCTTTTAGCAGTGGTTGACGAAGGTATTTTACTATCATAAACCAAAATAAATAATGGCAATTTTTGTGGCTTTTATGTTCATTTTTGGCATAAGCTTACTTTTTTATAGGAACCTTAATGCTTGTGCAAAAGTTGACACATACTTGTTGACTTGGACTTTTTTTTTTTGTTTTTGAGCATTTACTCTAGTTTGGTTCTGTTCCCTTCTCTAACTGTTTTGTCTTTTGACAGGAAAATAGTACTTGTAGGTGCTGCATTTGACTTTTCACCTGGCTACAAGCCTGTTTGTTTGGCTTTTTTTTTGTTTGTTTGTATTTGAGATCAGGATTGTTTTTCTTTTGTGTAGTACTGCTCTGCATGGACATGTTTGCAGCGTTCTTCACATGTCAGTATTGGGCTTTCCAATTCTGTACAGTTACTTAGCTTGATCTTATTTTTAAAAAATTAACGTAGTATTATATTTAAGTACATAAGCAGAAGTAAAATCACGAGCTACAAGCACGTACTAATTCTGCTTCAACATGACTTGTGATATTTGTAACTCACAATTAAGTTAAGGGTGTTATGTAAAGTTCCTGTGATTCTTCATCTTTTTTTTTTGTGTAAGAAGTAGAAGACCCCTTTTCTTCCTTGAAAGGTAGCATTCATCAGTACTTACATTGGTTGCTGATTATCTTATGTTCATGAACAGTCCTAATCCCAGAAGAAGTGCTGTTAGAATAGAAACCATCTAACAATAACTTAAATAATCTCCTATATGTATGTATTCCACTTGCCTTTTATGAAGTGGTGGGGTGATATATAGAGAGAGATTGCTCTGAAAGTAATGCTTCCTACTTGTTTCCACAGAAACTACAATAGATACAAAGAGAACAGTAGCACTACTTGATAGTCTTTTGTAGCTGAGAATGTGTTCTATTTTTTAATATGACCCACCTTCTCTTCATACATCCTTCTCTATCAGACACCATTTTGTCAGACTGCCCTTCTGCTGCCATCTGTCACACAGCAACAAAACGTAACAGAATATTGGTGGGAAGGTTCAACCTCTACTATCATACCAGCAGCCATCCACCTCTGATGTCATGGGCCAACATAATGAAATAGGAGACATTATTTCAGCGCAACCCTCATATATATATTTTCAGGTACTAACGGCAATTTTTCTCTCTTTATTTAAATTAATTTGGCAGTGAGAATTCTCGCCTTGCAGCTGAGGTTTACAAAGATATGCCTGAGACCAGCTTCACTCGCACAATATCTAATCCTGAGGTGGTTATGAAACGGCGGCGGCAACAAAAGCTAGAGAAGAGAATGCAGGAATTTCGCAGTTCTGATGGCAGACCAGACTCAGGTATGTAGACTACTTTTAGTTAAATTTGTCTTAATCTGTTAACTGAGTGAATATTTTTAAGGCCAGCAGCTCCTGTGAGTTTGTACTTTAAGGTTAATTTAGGTCAAACAGGTACTGGAGAAAGTAATAGTTAAGTATGGTGTAATGGAACAGATGATTCATAGAGGTAAGATTTCACAGGAGTGTACTCTATGACTAGTGTGAGTTAGGGGCAAGTTGTTGGGAGAGAGTATGCTTATTGATCTTACTAACAGTGCTGAACAAGGACAGAATTAGATATATGAATGTTACAAATCAGAGAAGCGTTCTGAAATGAGTATGATTCATTTTGCTATGAACAATCTCAGTAATCAGCAGTGCAATCAGTGGCACAAATACAAGATGACAAGGAATATTTGTTTGGCTCTGCCCAAAGGGTTCTCCGGAAGATCTTTTGGATCACAGTGATCAAATATTTCCTGTTGTTAATGTGAATATAAAGAACACAATAGTTGTATAGATACCATCATTACGTGCAAGACAAGTGGAGCAATTTTAGTAGTGTAGTATCCACAGAAGAGTAGTGAAGAATGAGTAGAGGTATAGAAAACACCACTTACAAGAGGAGTCTGAAATGGACTTTTCAAAGAGAGGAGAGAGTCTCAGAGATCAGTACAAGTTGGCTGTTAAGATGGGAGAGTTTAGTTCTTCATGCAGTTGTTTTCACTATTTCATTTTGACATCGCTAAGAGTGGTAAAGATGGCAAAGTGTAGGGCGAAAAGCTTTCTTGGAGAATACAGCATCACTGGAGGCTTTTACCTGTGATCAAAATACATTTTGAGGATTTTATGTAACCTGCCTTGTATTAGTGCATTGCCTGAATGATTTCTGAAGAAGTTCTTTCTTAGATTCTGTTAGAAATACAGTAAATTACCATCTTCTATTTTTATTTTTATTTTTCTATTCTGTGGTAGCAGTGTTAATTGAATTTTGTTTCCAAGGTGGGACACTGAGAATTTATGCGGACAGTTTAAAACCAAATATACCATACAAGACAATCCTGTTGTCAACTACAGATACTGCAGACTTTGCAGTTATTGAAGCACTGGAGAAATATGGCTTGGAGAAGGAAAATCCCAAGGATTATTGTATTGCTCGTGTAAGTAAAGTTACTATGTCATAACTCTTCCCATATTTCATATTTTACGGTTGTTCTTGTAAGTGGCTTAAAACTGAATGGAAAGACTTCAGTAGTTCAACAGCTGACATTAAAAAAAAAAAGTTTAACAGCAAAGAGTTCTTTGATTTTTTTTCAGATAAAATCTCATTTTAAAATGTTACTTGATACACAGGTAAACGTTAATAATGAAAGTAACATGTTTTTGTATTTGATACTGTGGCCTGATGCCACAAAATGTACTTATACTTCACAGTTGCATAAAATAATAGTGATCCTGCAGAGACCGAAATTTGTGCTGTTTGTGCATAAGCTATCATGAAATAATAGGATGGCTTGGGACCTCAT
>JAOWBP010001760.1:35146374-35184862 GCA_028571105.1 Tragopan temminckii | reverse complement strand
TGGGAAGTGTGGTTAACCACAGGTTAGAAGAAGCCTTGGAAAGCGCAATGCATTTCAAGTTAATTAATCCATTTGTTTTATCTGTTGTTATATACGTATCTATCTATCTATCTATATATAAAGTAAAGAAGATGTACCCCTGAATACTCTGTGTGTCTAGTAGCACCTCTGAAAACTTACAATTGTTCTTTTCTAGGTCATTCTGCCTCCTGGTGCTCAGCACTCTGATGATAAAGGTGCTAAAGAAACTATTCTGGATGATGATGAGTGTCCACTTCAGATATTCAGGGAATGGCCTAGTGATAAAGGTATGTTGGAAGAGCTTTAGGAGGTTTTTTGTGCATTGAGTATTGTAAGTTGTGTTTGAGAATGCCTGTAAAGAAGGAAATTGGAACATCTGTTTTTGAAGTGTTTTGTTTTCAGGCACTTTTAAGGCTAGGTGCCTTTAGTTATTTACCACTTCATTCAGTACTGATTATAGTAGTGCATCCTTAGGCAGTAGAAGGATTATACATTTCATCCTGAAGTTTTCAAATTATGCACCATGGAGAGGTGTTAATCTTTGAAACAGTCTTAACTTACAAGTAACTACATAAATGTCAGGAACATAGTAAGCTGAAAGTAATCCTCTAGAAAACTTATGAAGTAATGTATATTAGAAGTGTGCTTTTTCACTGATAGTGAGACTCAAAGGATGTATAATGCTATGTTTTAGGAATACTAGTCTTTCAGCTGAAAAGGCGGCCTCCTGATTATGTCCCAAAGAAATCCAAGAAAATAGCTGATGGAAAGCCATTAAAGGGGAAGGAAAGAGTTGACGGGTCTGGCTACGGCTCTTGCCTTCCTCCTGAGAAACTACCATACCTGGTAGAATTAAGCCCAGGTAAGAATTCTGCTTATCTAGTAATGTAAATTACTATGTTATGTAGCCATATCAATTTTTTTTCTTACAAATAAGACTTCCACTGAAAACACAAGTCTGATGTTGAGAGTAGAAGCGAACATCACTTCGGTTGTCTTCTCTTGTCAGATTCTGAATTTAAAATATCTAGAGGCAGTTGCTCCATATTGCTATCATATTGGGATAAATATTGTCATTTTATTGGAATAAAAAAGTACAATAAGGGAGAAATGTTCGACTAAGATTTCATTAGCTTGGTTTCAAATGCAAGTACCCATTCCTCCAGTTCTCACCTTCCTTTGGATTTGGGGGTTTAAAACTTGGTAATTAGTGGAACAGTTTAATACAACACCCTTTGATTTTAAAATGAGTAGGACTCATTATCTCATTGCTGTCCCATATTCACTGGTTTTTCTGGAGGACTAAGTACACTGAGGCCTCTCTCTTGAATTAAGTGTAGATATTCTTGGTAGATTAAAAATATACATACGTGTATCGTTTTCAAAACACTTAAAATCTATCTAAATCCTACTTCTTATTGCAAAATACGGCTGTTTGGAGGAAAGAGGAAAAGAAAAAACAGGAAAGCATTTCTTAACTCTGTTTTATCATATACCTTAGAAGTTGTATTTGACAGTGCCATACATTAAATTTTTAGGACAAGAACATGAATTTTTAAATCAAACTCATTCAGTAAATGTTTTTCAGGCTGTGTGTAAACTTCAGATCACTAGCAAGGCTGTGCTTTAGTTTAGACTTCATTGCAACTCTTTGGGCTTCTTTGTCATTGGCAATTTTACGATACAGGAATATCTGAGGAAGCTTGTTTGTTTATAACACACCAAATTTTAAAACACATGCAACTTCTCATTCTCATTTCTGTCACTTTTGTGTTTAAAGATAGGAATGTAAAATTTAAACACTTAAGTGGTTTAGCTATCTGCCACTTCTTTTATTAACACCTCTAACTAGGATGTATTCCGATATCCAAACCAAGTGATGTACAAATTGAGGTCCGGTTGCTTACCTTTCAAGTGGTGAGGTTGAAATCCTTTCTTTTAAAAAGAGATACTCTAACACTTTGTATGCAGTTCTGATTATAGTCAAATAGTGTTGGCTTTTTTGTTTGTTTTATAGAAAGGTGAATTTAACAGTATACAGTGTTAAATATATTTTGTTCTTGCGTTCTACGGGCTGAAGTTAGATTAACCTATGTTTTGGTGGTTTTTTAACACCTTTTGTGTTTTTTTTTAATAGTACTTGTTATTGTTCTCTAAACTGTTACTCTTCATGGAGCCTAGTTGCTTTTGTATTAAAATGCTGCCTTGGCAGTGGAGTGAAACATCTGTTTACTGAGAAAGGAAAAGCAATCTGAAATGACACAGGTGGCAAGGCTACCCACTGAGCCTTTGCACAGTGCCTGTGGGACTGACCTATTGTTCACATTTTTCTTCTAACAGCTTGTTATTGCTTTCCTAAACAATAATAGGAGTTGTTTTATTCAGTAGCTTTGTAGAACTGATGTCTTTATATACTATGCAGTTTCTAAAGTTGAATGAGTTAAATGCACTTCATCCTTATAAAGTGGTAAGCGTTGTCTGGCTACAGTTTTCATCCTTTCCTGTCTTTTCTTTTCCTGCCCTCTTCCGCATGTTCTGCATGGTATCTGTCTGCTGCTGCTGCCTTCACCTGGGTCCTCTGCATGTGTTTCTAACCCCAGGGAGAAGGAATCACTTTGCCTACTACAACTATCACGCTTATGAAGGTAACGCTATATTTAATACTGTTCTCTCATTAGTCACTAAAAACATCGTTCACTTTGAATCTTTTGTTTCTTTTGGACATATGGAAGGCTGTCTTGATTATCTTACTGTTTTTTTTTTTTTTTTTCCAAGAGACCGCTTCTGTGAAGTAGCTATCTTGCTTGTCAGCTACAATTTAATTGTTCTTGGTGAATAGATATCAAATAGGTCATGAATGTGCTACTATCCAAAGAGCTCAACCTTCTAGCTAAGATTAACAAGTTTTGTAGGATGATCTACAAACAGTATTGTGGTAGGAAGAAATCATTCTTTGATTCATCTGCTTGCAGAATTCATAGTTAAGTGTGTTTGGTAAATGTCATGAAACTTAACTGTGCTCGTCAGTGTTTGATGCAATAAAGATGTCATCACTAATGATTTTTGTTATAGGAAATAGCGTTTGGGCCGCTACAAAATGATCTCAATTTCTGCTTTGTGGTGTTCCATAACATCTCTTTGTATTTCTAATTGCAGTCTTTCTTACATTGTTGTCTGACAGTAACAGCGTACATCAAAGAGATTTGGGCATACTTAACAGAAGTCTTAAGTTTTATCTTTAGTGTTTGATAATCTGATCTACAAATCATTATAGATCTTTGATTCTCTTTTGATTCTCTCTCTACTTTAAGTGTAACGTGCAGATGTATTCTTGTCTATTTGGCAAAAACAGGATATAAAACCACTTGCTTCTTACATTAGGAGTCAAGATACTGAAATTTCTAGCAAAGTGTAATTTCCTTTAATATCATTTTTTAACATCCATTTCCTCATTTTATTTTGTAGACTCCTATAAAACCAGTATATAGGTTGTGAAAAAGAGTTCTTAGTATTCTAGAGCCTCTCTCTTCAGAACAATGTATTTTACAATATATATACGATGTACTTGTATATATTACAAAAGTAACTCAATGAAGCTATGATGGAAATGTACTTCTGTCAGAGCATTGGCTCTGTTCTTACAGTACAATCTGGTAGACTTCAGTTCCACATTCTGTGCAATTACACTAATTCGGTATGTTTGCTACTGGAAGCATATCTTGTTTTTCCATTTCTGCACAGCTGCTTATGTTGCTGATTGGTTTCTATGACTTTCATAGGCTGAAGATCAGATTCTGCACCATGAAATAGAGGATGCAGTTCAGTAGCTTGTGACTGTAAATATGGCAGTCAGCAGTTGTCTCTGTATTCTCAGCCTTGCAAGTGAACCACTAAGCTGAGATGAGTCTGATAGTAACAGAAATAGACTGAAGTGAGATATGACAATATTGCAAATAGGTGTTATTCTCTGGGTGATCATATAATTGTGAAATAGTTTGAGTTGGAAGGGCATTAAGATCATCTCTGATTATGACTGCTGATGAGTTCAAAGTTATTAACTTCAGTTGTTCAATCAATCCTTAAAGTTTGAGAAAAATGACAAAAATACATCTTCGTGATAGTCTGTAAGATTTATCCTGCTAGTCTAAAATAAAAATCATAAGGGTTTAAAAATAAAAATAAAAACCAGACATCTAAAACCTTTCTTCCTGCCTCGTTACATATAAGCAACCATAAATTGTAGAATTGAGAGCAATGGGAGATGCTGAGAAGATACAGATATAACAGTTAAGAAAGATGATTTACTAAAAGTTAGCGAAGATTAAAAGCCTTGGGCAGAGCAGTTTCCCCAGCCAAACTTCTTTCCAAGAACAGAACTGCAGTATCATGATAACACTTTTCCACGTTAGTTTGAAGAAGCTTAGTTGTCTGTTACATTCCTCACTGAATCTTCCTTTACCACAGATGTCTGCTATTGACTCTTTCTGTTAACAGTGCATATCTTGTCTGAAATTCAATAGGAGACGTTATCTTTTGACTTTGATATTTCAAATCTGTCAATCCATTTTTTGGGTTTTTTTTTTTTTTCAATTGTCTAAGTGCTAACAGTTTAGATAGTGGGAGATTTCCTTCTTGGGTTAGTATACAAATGCAAGCTTAAACTGCGTTTTAAGTAAATAGGCACAATGCCTGTGGAGGTGTTTTTGTTCAACTTGGGACTCATTTAAATATTTCCTATTTTTTGATTTACATTGTTTTGTTTAGTCAGGTTTCAAGTAGATACTTTTTATTTCACTGAATAATTTCAAGCACAGGATTAGCAAAATCAATTTGAAACCATCTCCAATGTTGTGTAGGATTCACCTTCTAGTGGTAAATTACTGCAGTAGAAAGCAATATCTATGAAGGGAGGCCTTTACTGTCTTTTTCTGTTGCATAAAAGTGTATATTTATGTTAAGAATCCCTGAGTTAATTTACTACACGTGATTGTTCAGTTCTGCTCACTGCACATTTTTATGGTGCTATTTGAAGTGCAGTATTGAATCTTAACTGCATAAAGCAAACCATGAAAACTGTATTAAAGAGTGATAGCACACCATGGTTTTAACAGATTTTGTATAAGCAATTTCACTAGTGAGAATAGGTGAAGAGTAGTTTATAATGCATCTTATTGTACAGTGTGCTTTGAAGTGTTTTTTAAAGACCCATTTCTGTAAGTCACTGTTTTGTGCATTGTCTTTGGAATTGAGATCTCCTTTCCAATTGAGGATTAACTTCTGAAATAAAAGTTTTCAACCTCTGATGGCAATATACACAAGTGTGTATGTTTCTATGCATGTGTACTTCCATCATGAGGGAGAAAACAACTTGTGAAACTCACTTCAAATGCCAACTGTACTAAATTGATTTGAAGCCTAGTAGTGTTACTGGGTAAAACTTTGTTAGGCAGGTAAGTTTACTGTATGGTTAACTCAGTTGCTTCATTAATCATCCTCAGTTCTTCAGCTTGTGTCTGGGAGGCAGATGTTCCTATTTAATTTTTTAAACTTAAAACCAAAATAACAAAAAACAACTATTTACTTCTGCTTGAGTTGTTTAGATGTGGATGTCATCAGTAGGATACCGGCCATCCAGGCCACATGTTTCCTTATGCATACATACAACATGAACAGGTTTTGGATAGGATTCATACATTTTCTTTATACCTTTTTCTTCTTTTCTAGCATTGTTAGATAATGCCCATCTTCCTGAGAACTTTGACTTTTCAAATTTCTGTATTAAAAGGAAATAATTATTCTGTTACACACAAAACCTTGTACTATTATTTTTACTGCACAACTTCTGTATCTTAAGACATATGACTTAAATCATATGCATCTCCTTTTCAAATGAGCAGAAGTATTGAAGTTTGAACCTTCGAGGCTAACAACAGCCTTCTTGGACTTTGGTCGTTTGGGTTTGCCACAGATAGGGCAGAAATGCAGCCTGCTGTAGTGTGTTCTGAGGAATGCATTCTGCTCAACATTTAGATGAGCATCTTGCTGTCAGAAATCAGGAAATACAGGACTTTGCATGACTGCATACAGCAATTTTCCTTCCTTCTACATGCCTCCTCTGCCCCAGAACAAAATGGTCTTTTTTAGAGACATTTCTTCCTTTACAAAACTTAATGATAATTTTCTTCAAAATTTATACTAAGCTGAGTGTTCTGGATGACAGTTCTTTAAAACTGGAATGTAGGTAGAGGAAGAAAATGTGAGTTTTGGATTATGTAATAAATAAATGAAAGAGACTCTAGGTTTTGATGTATGGGTTTTGGGGAGACACAGTAACAAGAATTGGGGTTAAGCATCCAAATGAATTCAGTTGTGTATTATAAGACTACATTTGATGATGCTGAAGGTGCAGATGTATAATCTCTGAGTAGCATTGTTAAGGAAGATAGTGTTAATATTACCATGTTTAGTGTACAGTCTTACTGGGTGCATGTCTGTAGATTTAAATATTGGGCATAAAAAGAGTTTTATCGCTGTACCTTTTTTAAAAAAAAAAAAAGTTTAGAGGGCTGACCGCTCTCAGTGTTTAATATTATTTTCTTGATGGATGATGACATGCTGCTATTTTATGTCAGTGATTGTAAATTTGTTCAGTAGTGGGAAGTTACTGTTGTGTCAACATGTAATTTTAATATTTAGAATGCTGCTCTGTTGTCTTGATGTCCCACTAACATCACAGCACCCCCAGAAGAAGCGTATTGCTAGGAGCACCTGTTACGCTTTTACCTGTATCCATACAATTTAAAGCCATATTGATGATTCATTCCCTTCCCATTCACTTCAAGTGCTCTGTTCTGTTTCTGTTTTGTATTTTCATCCTGTTGCTTTACTTTCTATTTTCTGCTTTTGATCAGTGTTCTTAACTATTTTGTTTTAACTGTGTTGTTGACTGTTATTCATTTAAATGTTTTTCATTGAAGGATGATTCATAGATTAAGTGAAATCTTTTGGTTAAATTGCATATGTTCTTTCTTTAATAAACGTTAATGCTGGGAGCTAAAAATCAGATTTATGGGGGTCCTGTTTATATTGATTTTCATTTAGAATTTGAAAATGGCTAGCATTGTTCTGAAAACAGTATCGCTGTGTGCGCCATAGCTTTAATAATACTCTGATATTTTGGGGGGATTACTGTAAACCATTCTTTATGTCCACATTTAAGTCTTTTCTGCAGCCTTCCTTTTTGCATCCTCTGTTTGGAGGAAAAAAATAGGACTGAAGTCAGAAGTAACAGTATGTGTTTAGTATCTTAAGTATTTTCTGAGAAGTGAGAAGGATTTATTTATATGCCAAAATCTATCTATGCTAGCCTGTGAAGACAACAACTAAATTCTATGCAGCATCTTGTGTATCACGCTATGTTTTGATTTATTTGGTGAATATATACTTGGGGGGAATGTGAGGAGGAAAATGAACTTTCTTTGACCACATTTTCTTTGGAGGTGAAAATATGGATCAATGTGACGAGGCTCAGGAGTGCTACAGTCCAGTATATCAAGACTAAAGCTGTCGTAGATTTAAAAACAAACAAGAAGTTTAAGATTTTCATTTCATGTTACCCTATTTCAATATTTTGTGAATAGGAAACAGTTTAGCATGTCAGCCACTTGATAGTAGATGTTGCTTTTGTGCAGATGATGCAATAGAAGTCTGTGCTTTTACTGAAAACTGTAAATATTCTTATTACAGTAATATACAGATTTTTTTCAAAGTAATTTTAAACCCTATTTGTATACATGAAATCTTAAGAAGTTAACAAAAATTGTATTACTTCAACTATCAAGGAAATAGACAAGGCTTTTCAAAGTATGTACAGAACAGTAGTTTCTGATTACTTTGCTCTTTGTACTTGCAGATAACAGCACTCTATTGCCAGGGCCCTGTTTACTGTTTACTTTTTTTTCCTGTTTTTAGACTGATGAACAACTTGAAAGTACACAACGAATCTTGAATGAATGTCACTTGCATTTTTGTTTTTGCTTTTTTTTGCTTTTTTTTTTTAATTCATGAATATTGTTACTTTAAGTTTCTGGAAGACAACTATTGTGCATATGAGCTTTAATAACTTGCAAATTAATATTTGTCATTTGTTCCACAGATGGTTCTGACTCCAGAGATAAACCAAAGCTTTATCGTCTACAATTAAGTGTCACTGAAGTTGGAACTGAAAAATTTGATGACAATTCCATTCAGGTATGGAGAAAAAGCAGACACAGATGACAGAACTGAGAGTTGGAGCACCTCTCCTATGAGGAAAAGCTGAGGGTGTTGGGTTTGTTTAGCAAGCAGAGTTATGCTACTAGTCTGCTGTAGCTCCATCCTACAATTTTAATTTCTGCTGCTATATAATGTAGTTTATTTCATGTTAATGGTTTCTTTTTGTAGTTATTTGGTCCAGGAATTCAGCCTCATCATTGTGATCTCACTAATATGGATGGAGTTGTTACTGTAACCCCAAGAAACATTGATGCGGAAACGTATGTAGAAGGTCAGCGTATTTCAGAAACCACTATGCTGCAAAGTGGAATGAAGGTTCAGTTTGGGTCATCTCATGTGTTTAAGTTTGTGGATCCCACTCAGGACCATATTATTCCTAAAAGACCTATTGATGCAAGCCTTATGGTCAAAGGTCCAAGGCACAAAGCTGGGTAAGTACAATAACGAGCCCTGGAAAAATAAAGGATGAGAGTGTTATAAATGGCAATTGATTAGAGCATGGGTTTAAATGAGTTCCAAGTAACTGCTTTTAAATATTAACCACGTAATAGCTGTTTCAATACTTGAGCTCCACCTTGTGATTTTTTTTAGGATTAGCAGGCATCTGTTTCAATATGAAATATTCAGATTAAGTGAGGAGCCAAATGTTTCAAAATGCCAACCGTTTTTACAGCGTGATTACTTGTCTCCTAGTTTCTGTGTTGCAAGGACTAACAGTACAGAAGAGCATCTTACTGTTTCTCTACATTCATCTTTTTAACAAGCGCATAATGAAAATATTGGTTATGATTTTAGTGACTTGCATTCTCTTCAGTGGCTATAGAAATGGTTAGTAGAAACAGTATCAAACTATGTGGCATGAAATAAACGTGTCATATTCTTCATCCTGTCAGGATCAAAATGAAGCTACTATGACAGTATGCAGTCATTTAGAAATGAAAAATGTGACTTAGAGAACAGTGAGTCTTTTCTGGCCAGTTTGCTGAGTTAACAGATGTCTATTTTAAATATTATTTTTCTTCACTTTATTGTAACGTGGAAGTATATGCTGCTTCTTTAAAAAAAAAAAAAAAAGAAAAAAAAAAAAAAAAGAAAACATTGGAGGTGTTTTCCTGTTCTTCATAAGAAATGAAACATAAGCCATTCAGCCATTCTGAAGTCCAAGAAAATTGCAGTTAGTTTGATGCATTAACTTCCAAAAACTGGTACTTACATGGAACGTACCAAGCATGCCGAGAGACACTTGGCATTAGGAAATAAAATCGATTTCCTTAAATCAGAGTGCCAGGATGTCTAGCAATTTGCTTCCTTCTAGCTATGGGAAGGCAGCCCTTTGCCTTAGATGTTCTAAAATTTTACTGATCGTAAATGGAAGAAGTCTATATATATCTTCAGTCATGCCATTCATCAGAACAGGTTGGGCTGCAAGGGACCATCAGGCCCACCCAGGTCTAACCTCCTTCTGTTGGCAGGGTTGCTCTCCCATTAGATCAGGCTGCATAGGGCCCCATCCAATCTGGCCTTGAACACCTCCAGGGATGGTGTATGCACAACTTCTCTGGGCAGCCTGTGCCAGCAACTCAGCTTCCTCTGAATAAAGAATTTCCTCCTAATATTTAATCTAAATTTCTCCTCTTCTAGTTCAAAAACCATTCCTGCTTGTCCTATCACTGTCTGCTCATGTAAAAAGTCAGTCTTCCTCTTCTTTAAACGCTTCCAGTAAGTACTGAAAGCTTGCAAAATAAAGCTCAGTTCAGGGCAGGATGTAGGAGATGACTCCAGACAGACTTCCAGGCATTTAACAGTAACATGATACTCCTGCTAAAATCTTCCCTCTGCATCTAGCCTGCAGATCAATAAACAAAGCACTGTACTACTCCCATCTACTTTGTGTGGATTGTGAAATCTCTGTCAAAGGGATATTGCAGCTTGAACAATCAAATATTTTTACAATCTTTGTTCTTTAGCATAAGCGGGTAATAAAATGCGCTACTGTGGTTTTATGAATGATGTACAGTAATAGTTTTTAATACATATGATGCTGAGGATCCAGGTAAAAACTTGCAGCAAGTCTATTGCAGTGAATGTATAACACAGAAAATATTTCAGTGGCTTTTCTTTTTCTCACTTAATCAGGGAGAAATGTAACTAAAAATCTGTTTTGTCAAATAAAATGATCTATGTAAGTTCTTATAATGATCTTATATAAAGAATTGATACCGTGTTTTTAAAAGTGATGTGAACAGGTATCACAGCATACCTCTTTGAATTTTAATTTACCAATTTTAGCTACTCTATCCCTTGCTATGTGTTTACTCGTATAATTTCTAAGAAGTGCTTCAAATGTTGTCTTTTAGAGCTGTTCAAGAAACTACCTTTGATATAGAGGGAGATGTTCACAGTGGAACGGCATTACCAGCAAGCAAGGTATCATATTATAAATCAATAATAAATAATGAAACTTCATGTTAGGTCAAAATTATATTATCAGTAGTATTTGAGAAAGTGCTGCCTGCCATTCTTCCCCAGCCATTTACTCTTTGGATTGGATTAATTATCATGCACACTTATTTATTTATTTTTTCCCCACAGTACCATTTTTGTTTTTCAAATAGGCATTTGGCATGCATTCTGTGCCAAGAATAGTAACTTCTTTTCTCTTAGAAAGGGAAACTGCTCAAGCCTGGAATAATCTAATTAATCAGAAGGCATGTGGGTAGAGATAGATCCATGTTAGAAATGCTTTATTAACATCATATATGTAACCTGTGACTGTAGCATTTGTTATAGGGCAAATAAGTGTTTTATATGAAACATGAAAGTGTTCAATGTTACGTTTAACGGGGCTTTTAAAATTTAATGGATATGATTGTTGATTTCAATAGAGCTCTTATACACACTGATCAAAGAAACAGTCTCTGCAGTCATAGTTATAAACATTTTATGAGGTGATCATCTCATTTTTCTTTCTTTTTACATTGTCTTTCTGTTAATACATGCTGTGCCAAAATTGCGTTTTCCAAGAGTAAACAAACTGAGTAGAATGACACAATAGTTAATGTCTGCTCTAATTGCGTTGCCACAGATAAAAGGAAATATTATTTCAGCAGTATGGAATATAGCAGTCCTCACAGAAAGGACTTTTTCTTTTGTTTTATTACTGCCATTATCAGATTGAAATACTTGTGAAGAAACTTTATGGTATGGCAGTGCAAGTATTAATAATACTCTGATAGCTTTTAAATATATTCATTTGTCGTTTTTTGTTGTTTTTTTTCTGTCACAAATTTCCAATTCAATTTTTCTCCTTTGTGGCTTTGACTGTGGTATTACTTTCTTGCATCTCAGATGCATTTTTTTAACTGATAGGAATTTGCTCAGTGACATTTTGAGGAAAGAAGGGGAAAAAAAAAAAAAAAAAAAAACCAATATGAAATACTAAAATGTCTCAGAATTGCTCAGAATTAGAGTTTCTGACATGCACGATACTAAATTACATGTCTCATATTCTTTTTAAATTCACTGGAGAAATACCTTAGTGGACCTATGGAGCTTGGGGAGATTTAATGGTTTTGAACTGTCAAGCAGATTTTCAAACTGTACCTCTTGTTAAATTGCTGGAGTATCACTGGTTTTTTAACATTTGCTCTTATGACTGTTTTTATTTGGAATTGGAGCAATGATCAATTTCATTGTAGTTCTCTGAGACTTACTGATGAAAAGTCATTTACAGTCAGTACTGAAAAAAATAACGTTCAAACTCTTGTTTAAATCTTCACATTTTTGGTCAGTTTTCTTGATTCCAATTATTTAGTTGTGGGAATTTCTTAGAAAACGCGGAAGCCCTTCATATTTTGTTGATGCAAGTTTTTAATTGTTTATACTGAAAAATAATTGCTAAAACTTTCACTGCTTAAAGCAGTGTTTTTATCCCTCTTCCTGATAGGATTTGACATGTAATTGGAAAGCATAAATTAAAATCTTTCTCAGCACTGAATAAAACCAACTTATATGTAAAACTTGCATGATTTGAGTTGCCTCTTCTTATCCTGGAAAATTATATGCTGTCTGCCAGATCAGACTTTTCTGTATGGAAAGGAGAAACTATGTCATGGATCAGTAGTGTAAGCAGCTGGAGCTATATCCAAAACAGAGATAGGGAAATATAACTAGTTTTAAATCTGTAAATACGTTTAACTTTGTTGATGAGAACTGTCTTTCTTTGTATTGATATCTGTGAAACTTTTAATTAAAGATATTCAAAGTTTATATATATTGTGACAATATGTTAACAAAAGGCTGCTTCTAGCTGGCCATCAGGATCCTTTTATTTGCAAGTGTGCTCTTCTGTGTTTTTGACTAAAATACCTTATTGAGTTACTGTATCATGTGCTGCATTTTTCTTCTCTGTTTTGCCATCACTTATCAAAGCCTCGTTATGGCACTTTGTTTCAATAGTGCCAAGCATGAATACTGACTAATCCTATGTCTACACGCTGAACACCTGTCTCACTGTTCTGAATTAGAGCACCAGCAGGCTTGATGGTGACAGAACATCATCAGCATCCAGCACAGCCGAGCGAGGAATGGTGAAACCCATGATAAGAATAGAACAGCAGCAAGATTATCGCAGACAGGAAAGCAGGTAGGAAATGCATAATCTGTTACTTCTCATAATGGGAAATACTGCATCAGCAGCATTAAAGAGTAATATTACCTCATACCATGCTTATTAGAGGAAGCAGATCCTAAGTAATATTCTGTGCCCTTCCGAGGCATACCCTAACTAGACTTTCAGGCCATTTTAGCTCAGTAAAATTCATTTCCATAGAGTGTAGAGTGTTCTATAAAAGAAGTAGGTACCTCAAAGGTACCTCAGATATGTCTGGTAGCAAAGTAACAAAGCAAGTTGGTTTACGTTGTGTCACACAGTTGTTTTAACTTAGATTTCCATATTGCAAAACTTGGTGTTTCTCTTGTATGTGTTTGGGAAACACAGAAAATGATAGCTTAATTGAAGGAAAGCCTTCTTAATGGAGCTAAAGTAAACAGATTATTGTATCTATTTCTATTATATATGGTTAAAAGGATTATTACATGACAAAATTCTCAAGCTTCTGTGTTTTTTCCTAAAAATATGCCTAACTTCAGAAAACAGCCCAATTAATTTTTTTTTTTTTTTTGAGAGGAATGAATCGTGTGCTTAACCTTCCTAGACACCAGAAAGACAGTTTTTTTTTTTTTGTTTGTTTGTTTATCCTCAACAAATTCTTTAATAGATATCGGTTAGAAAGAATGCTTCAGTCAGCTTAAGGGAAGAAATAGTTCTGGGGCTGTCAGAAGGACTTCTGTGTCTTTGTCACATAGCAACAGCTGTATGCGGTTTGAGGTTCAATTTTTACTTCTGTTCCCTTGCCGGAAAAAAAAGGATGAATAAGTTGACTGAGTTCATATCTGTGTTGGATGGTATTAAAGGTAGCAAAGTATTATTTTTGTAACAGAGCTAGTTCTCCAGGTGAAGTTTCATTCACTTTCTTTCATATGTCAATGAATAATCTGTTATTTGAATCCTGTCAACAGCAGATGGCAAACTGATCCTATCAGTCTGCCATATAGTGCAAAACAGGACATTCATCAATAATGCAAACTCCACAGTTCAGTTCTGTATTGTGATCTGTTGTGGGCAGAAATAGCTGCAATGATTCTAGAGGACAGGTAAAGAAAAGGAATGTTTTGGGGAAAGATGTTGTATCAGCATCAGTAGCAGTGTTGGAGAAATCTATTACAGTGGATTTAATATCACCCATGTGGATTGTTTTATCAGTTTTTGTCTTCCTTCTGTAGATCTCAGGATACCCATGGACCAGAACTGATCCTACCTGCTAGTATTGAATTCAGGGAAAGCTGTGAGTAAACTGTGATATTATAAACACCTAGTTGTTGACACATTTTTTTTTTTGTAGTGTAATATTTCAGACAGTTTGAAAACTTAAATGTCATTTAAATAAACATTAAAAAGAAAAACTATTGAACAGATGATGGTTTATCCACTAATGAAACTGATTTATTTGGGGAGGGTGAGCAGGTACTGGTATTGAGGTGAGTTTGATACAACAGTAATTTCTAGTTGCATTTGCTATCTTCATATATTCAAATTTCTTTGGGGTGTGGTGAGGGGAAATTCTACCTCCTAAAGTGTACATTGAGTTAATTCATTAATATGGAGTCCTCCACGTCATGGATACTCAATTATATCATGATCAAAATCCATGTTATATAAAATGTGGTGAAAGATCAAATTTTCATTTAGTACTTAAACTTGTGTCGTCTTAATCCCCTCCCATTTCTGAGGTTTCAGATTTGGTAGAAAAACACCATTTCAGAGATTGTCCAGACTTCACGTATTTGAAACTAAGTAGATTTGTAAACAAAAAAAGAGAAATTTTTAATAGTCTAAAGAATCAAATACTCTCTAATTAAGCTCCCTTATTATAAGAGGAACCTTGAATTTTCCTGCTCCCTTGAAGATATACATTTTCAACAAGGTAGAAAATAGCATTAAAATGTTTCCCAATGATCAGGCTTTCTAGCTTTGTATCTGTTATTGTGCTTAAGTAACTGTAGTATACAGTAGATGTTATATTGTACTACTGTATACGTATAGTAGATGGTTAATTTAGAATTTCTGTATTTTGTTCCCCTCTCCTTATTTTCCTCCTCAAGAACAAGAATACCCTCCAACACAAGTTATGATATTGTTTAATTTTATCTCTGTCTTTTGGCTTTATTAGCATGTTGTTCTTTTCCTCCTTCTCCACAGCTGAAGATGCCTTCTTATCTGCCATTATAAATTATACAAATAGCTCGACAGTTCATTTTAAACTGTCACCCACATATGTTTTGTATATGACATGTCGGTATGTATTATCAAGCCAGTACAGACCTGACATCACTCCTACTGAGCGTACTCACAAAGTTATTGCAATAGTCAACAAGATGGTGAATATGATGGAAGGCGTCATACAGGTGAGTTTCTTTGCAAAAATATGTCAAGGGATTTAAATATGTTGCAGATTATCTGCTAACCTTAGTCTTTTTCTTAGGGTTTAACTGATCAGTGCAGTCAGATTGTACTGATTTCCCGTGTGAACACTTATTTTGTGTCAATGACTATTGTGAGTTGTAAGGAACTCCTGGACTGTGTGGGAGGCTAGGGAGGGACTGTTACTCTGAAGATATGTTCTGTGACAAGAAGTTGTTCTTTTGTTCTTTAGAAGATAAAAACTCTTGCTGTGAGCTCTTGTGAAATAAGTTGGATATACTTACTGAAGAGTTGTGGGGTGTTTGCGGTGGTTGATATGTGAAATGAACGGATTAAAAAGAAGTGTAACTACTGAATTTTGATCTTGCTTTTACAACTTCTGTAACCATAAAAATGGTAATAAAGCTGGACTTCCTGAACCAATTGCCCTATAAAGAGAAATATAAGTTCTCAAATGTTCCAGTATCTTATTCATGGTATGTTGTTATTGCTATTCTATGCAAGTTTTATAGAGGTACAGAGGAAGTTCTGTTTTGTGTAAGAATACAGGATAAGATCCACTGGGTTGAAATGAAATTAGATGATACCCTGCATCGTTGAAATGTTGATAAAGTGTTGTAGTCATTTCCCAAAACAGCAATGTTATTTCAGGTATCTTTTCTAATTAATTATTCTAATGTCTTTCTCTGCAGGCTTTCCTCATAGGAAAAATTGAAATACATTTTTGTATTACTAAAACACATGTATTTGTGGCAAAAAAAAAAAACAACAACAACAACAAACAAAAAACAAAAAACTGCCATAGTCACCAATAGAAAACAAGGACTCTACTGTGCTAGCCCCTGTACAAGCATGACAAATGCATTAATCCTGCTGTAAGGAATTCATGAAGCAAATGTTAGACAAGAAGTTGATTTAAGGGAAAAGAGGAAAGTAAACATCGAAATAGTGGCCTGAAGGTCATAGCAAAGCAGAACTGTTCAGCTTTTGTTCAGATTTTGGAAAGATTTAGTGGAGTTCTCAGGAGGGAGGATGTTGTAATTAGATAGTTCTGTAAACAGTTGCAACAGGCACTCGCATTTCACAAGTAAGAGTGGGAGAAAATGCCAGTGCTAAAGACAATTTATAGTAAGAAAAAAAAAATAGCCTTTCATATACATTTTGAAGTTAATAAGAGGTTGAAAGGTGGTTAGAATATGAAATGAAGAACTAGTTAACTGCTTTGAGTTTTGATGCCATCATAAAATGGTATTTTATAAAACTGAGATGGAATCAAGAGTTAATATCAGAATTACTTTCTGCTGTAGAAATTATCTACTTATGGAAGAGTGAATGTGTTATGTCAGAGGGTAGATTGTGGCTGTAGTTGAGAACATGAAATGCAAAGAGCTTGAATGTAAGCAATTTACTTTGAAGGATGGAAGGAAAACACTGAAGGGGTAGGCTTCAAATATAATCTGGAAGTTACAGAAGGAAATGACTCAATTTATGCAACTAGTATAAACTACTAGTAATGGCTCAAAAGATATGGAGTGAAAGGGATATGAGGAAAATAAAGATGAAGTTCTGTGTTTTCTTTGTCTTCAACTAAAAATGGATAACTGCATCGCTGCTAGAAGATACGAGAGAGGCAAGCTCAAACATCAGTTTTCAAAAAAGAAAATAAAGCTAGAAAATGGAATAGCTGTGAAAACAGTAATTTACAGTATTGAGAATGACTTCCCAAATCAAGTCGAGCCTTGTTGTTGCAAATGTTTTCTGTGTAATCCTGCTGATAGCATCCTGAAATTATTAAATACAAGTGCCTATCTGGTCTATCCATTCTGAAAAGCTGTTTCTTCAGCCTTTCATCTCTGTAGCTGTAGTCTAATCTCCAACATGAAGTTTAGGGAAGACATCAACAAGGAAGGTGGTAGTGGAATTTGTGTTTTGTGAAAATGGCTATCTAGTTTCAAGAAATAAACTGAAGAGAGCTCTAGTTTGAAATGGAAGAAAATTGGAATAAGCTCCTTCCAAATCCCATACTGAAGAAGCTGGTGACAGAGTAGGGGTGGGAAATGGGAAAGGACAAATGCACTGAAAGAGTAGAACATCAGTTCATTAGCCTTCGTATTCACTGGAAACCATAAAATAAAAAGTTGGTTTAATTGATTCTGATGCTTAAGCTGGGTGATCTTGAAGGTCTTTTCTGACCTAGATGATGTTATCCCATGACTGTAAAATTGACCAGGAAGAAGTTAGCATTTTGAACCTACCTTGTAGGATTATAAACAGTGCTAGCTAAGTTCTGTCATATTACTTCATCTAGGCTGTAGAATAAGTGTTTACACTGACTGGTTGTCACAGTTAAATAACTGTGTGATAACTTTCTATATCACAAATGGTTTTTTTGTTTATCTTTGCTGTAAAGCATGTCTGCACTGAAAGAGATCTGAAGGTGTAAAAGATGGAGAAGACAGATACGGGGCAAGGATATAAAGGCACCCGAAACAAAGCAGAAATAAAGGAAGAGTGCACAAAACCTTGTACTGTACTAGAAATATAAAAGTTTTGATGTTTAATTTTGTCTGCCTTAGATTATAAGGAGACTTGGCAGCTTTCTGAAATAACTCAAGAAGTCATCTGCGAACCAACTGATTTTGTGGCTTTCTGTAGTCTTTGCATTAGCATATGTAAATAATATAGAAGACTTCACGTAGCATAGGGTTAAAATTGGAGAGAGCTATGAGAAGGCTCGGTGCTTCCAATAAAAATCATGGAATAGAAAATTCATAGAAGCAATCCAATGCCGTGTATTCTGATTTTCAAATCATTCTGTAGCATTTCTGATCCTCTGCAAATTTTAACATCTGTTTTCAGAAGGAGCACATGCTTTCTTTTGTTCTGAACCAGCCCATCTTCAGTCAGTTGAGAGCTCCTTGGTTTTATTGGAAAGAAGGAAGAAATAGACAGGCAGTGGCTTTTTATTTATTTATTTAACTCATACTGAACTTGAAACGGTAACAGCAAATGACACCTCAGATATTTTACATCTAAGTTTGCTGTGATGCAGGTGGAGGAAGGGTGATATAAGAAAGACAAAAGAACAAAGAGCTTAGTTTTAAATAATCAGATGGACGTATCTGTTGTGGATGTGTGGAGGGTTTTTTTTTTTTAATTTGTTTTGTTTACTCAACTGAATGTAGCTTTCATACAAGTATTTAAGAAGCTTAGTGTGGTATTTAATTTGATTCTTTCTTTTGTTATTTAAAACACTGTTTTTGTTCTTTAATTGAAAACCCACGTATTAATCTGTGTTTAGATGTTTTATGTTAAATGTGTTTTGTGTTTTTGTTTTTATTTGTTCTTAGGGGTTTTCTTTGTATTTTCTGTTGTGTTGTATTTTTTTTTTCTAGTGGGGATTTTCTGTCCCCGTTTGTGTGTGTACATTGTCTTCATTGCGGCAGTGTGGGCAAGTAGCTCCCTGGCTCACTTATTTTATAGCTAGTTACCCTGCTGCCTGTGGTGCACTGAGTGTGGAATAGCCAACCAACTAGTCTGGGATGTCAACTAGTACAGGGCATTCCTTAAATTAATTATGATGTACAGGCACTGCAGCTCTTAGCTGCTGTGCTACTAGTCCTATCGAAGTAATTCCTTTTTTCAAAAGGGGCTCAGTTGCATCATAGCTACTGATTAATGCATCTGTGTGTAACCGTGAGCATAAGTGTTGTACCTTCATATTTAGTGTTTGATTTCTTAAGCTATCATGATTGTTCACAAGTTTCTTTCTTCTATTCTGTTTGATTTCCTTCGTCCGTTTTTCTCCAGGAGGTAGACCAGGTTGATCAGGTAGGATATATTGCTGGGAACTGATCCTAGCTATGTTGGCTTAGCTCAGTTTCTCATGCTGCT
The DNA here is from genome assembly GCA_028571105.1 of Tragopan temminckii. NCBI lineage: Eukaryota > Metazoa > Chordata > Aves > Galliformes > Phasianidae > Tragopan > Tragopan temminckii. Next base: position 35,165,631 of record JAOWBP010001760.1, on the reverse strand, counting down.
TCCATATCAAAATACAATACTCAAACAGCTGGACTTGAACGGTTCATAACACTCATTCAGCAACTGGAACATGCAGTACTAAAATCCTTTTTTGACTTTGCAACTTTTACGGCATTCCATAATTTCTGCTTAATGCACTTCAATGTGGATATGAAATGACCAAAGTTCTTTTTCTTCCCTTTATTTTCCTTTTTTGTTGTTTGTGGTTCCTATTCTTTGGATTTCATCTGAGGTTGCCTGGCCTGGCATTTGTGGTCGGGAGATGGTGAGATAGATCAGTACTTGATACTGTACCATCTGGTATCAAAACCAGTGAGTGCAGCATCAGGGTGGCAGGGGGCAGTAGGGAATATGTGCTTCAAAGCACACAGATTACCAGATACTGCACTGACTTAAGCTCTTCAGCACGACGTAACTAGATGCTTGTTTCATGGCTTCATTGATACTGCTATTGGCAACTTAACAGAATTCTGTGTGTTCAGAGAACATGTTAAAATTAAACTTACCACTTACAACAATTGCAGTTCTGTATATAAACATTTTGCAAATATCTGGTATCTGGGGTATGTTTGGTGAAATGGGAAAAGGTACTGGTCTATCTTTTGGAGCCTTCTTAAATTGCTGTGTTTCAGAAAAAAGCTATTTCTCTGTATTATTTCTTGCTTCTTTCTCCTTACAGAAACAGAAGAACATTGCTGGGGCACTTGCCTTTTGGATGGCAAATGCATCTGAATTACTGAATTTTGTAAAGCAAGACCGTGATCTTAGCCGAATCACTGTGGATGCTCAAGATGTTTTGGCACACTTGGTTCAAATGGCATTCAAGTAAGGCTGTTGTACTTCTATTTCATTCCATGTATTAACATGACAGCTTTATTCCTTTGTTTTTTAGAATAACGTCATGTTTTCCTCAAATTTTAGTTATAGCAACAATGTATTTTCTGTATTGTTAATTATCTGAGAACTTAGAGACCAGACTTCAGCATACAGTTATTTTATCTTGTGAACGTTGATCACTGGACTGTGCAAGGAGTTCCATCTGCATTGCTTTCCTGTGTTTCTTCATTAAAAGAATAAAAATCTGTTTGGATTTCCCATTTTGGCAAGGGAAGTTTGGTAGGTTTTGATTCTCGTAACTGGCCCAGATAAGGTGTTGAGAGGATAGTCATTTTTAGTACTAGGTTTCTGTAGTTTCGTATCATAAAGGCTTTATGGTTTTTTGTTAACATAGCTTTACTCTCAGGGCATTTAGAGAACTGCTTAGTAATTTTTAGCTTTTTTTTTTTTTTTTTTTTGTGCTAGTTAAAGAAATGTTGTTTAAATTTTTTCACTTTCGCATAACTTAAGGTTTTTATAGAGATATAGGGAAAGATTAGTTATGCTGATCATTGCTAACATATATAGATCTAAATATGGGCCTGTAATGTAATGAACCTTATGCTCTTCAGGGCTTGTAATTATATTAAAAATATACTCCTTTCATAATTTTCATAAATACCAATTTGGACAATGTTTTTCTTAAAAACAGAGTAGAGAGAGGTGTAGGCTTGGGATAAAATCAACCTAGGCTAGTCAGCTCAAGTAATTACAGTGCTGAAATTAATTTTTAGAGAATTATAGAATCACAGAATGGCTGAGTTTGACAGGGACCTCTGGAGGTGATCTGGTTCAACTCCCTGCTCAAGCAGGGCCCACTGAAGCTGTGTGCCCAGGACCAGATCCAGAAGGCTCAGTGTACCATGAATGGCTTGTACGCATCCTTTTGCTCCCGTACGATGTCTGTTTTAGATGCAGTCTTTTAATGAAAGTGATGCAATTGCTGCAAGTTCCAGATTGTTGAGCAGTCTACAATCACTACTGTTTCATTTGTGATGTTGTGTGCTGTTTCTTAGTACCTTTTGGAAGAATAAGTAGAAGTTGTCAGTGTGCCCTACAATGGATTATGTATTGTTAGTAACGTTAAAATCTGAATATGTATGTTTTCTTGGAAAAACAGAATTCTTATTAATTTAGTAGCTTGTTTAATTCCTATTGTTTATTATTATTGTTACTCTTAGAAATATGTCTAAGCACTTCAAATGTTTTGACTGGTCTTTCTATGTCCTTTTATCATTGTTTGGATCATTACTGTCACGTACATAAGACTGATCTCAGAAATATTGTAATTTTCCTGAGCTCTCTTGAGACGCATTTATAATAAACATGTAGAAGATTTTAATTTTTTGTCTTTTTTTTTATTTTCCCCTCCCTTCCAGGTACCTAGTTCATTGTCTGCAGTCAGAGCTTAATAACTACATGCCAGCATTTCTTGATGATCCAGAGGAAAATAATCCACAGAGGCCTAAAATAGGTTAGACCCCTTGATCTCTTCTTATGTTTTCTAAACCACACAATTAATGAGTAATAAATAGAATGCTTCTTACAATGATAAGATATATACATGTTGCCCTAACCCTTGAGAGTTTCTTGAATCAATTTGTTATGGATGTGGATGATAAGAAAGGACAGCAGTGGCATATGAATGGTCTGTATTGGTTTTTAAAATCACTGAGTAATTTAGGTTATAGGGAAACTTCTGGATGTCATTTAATCCTCATCTAATCCAACCTCTCTTGCTCAAGACAGATTCAACTGGATCATGTTATTCAGAGTATTGTGCAGCTGAGTTTTTAATCTACACTCAAGGATAGAGGTTTCACAGCATCTCCGAGTAACCTTTTTTGACGTTTTTCCTCCTTTGTAGTAAAAATACCTTTCCCTCATGTAGTTGGAATTTCTAGTGTTCCAATTTTTGTTTGTCACGTGTCGTTCTGTGCTGTCACTGTGCATCTTTGACAGGCACCTGCTTCTGAATCCTCCCATTAGACAAATGAAGACAGCAGTAAGCTCTGTTCTTTACCTACTCTTCCTCGGAATGAACCAGATCTAATTCTTTCTTCCTCATGTATGCCTATTTCTCCAGCCCCATAATCAATTTGGTGTCTTTGCTGAGTTTGCTCCATTAAATCAGTATAGAGAGTCTTAAACTGAATGCTCTGCTGCAGTGCAGTCTTGCAAATGCTGAATGGAGAGAAAGGATCACTTCCCTCCCTTCTGATGGCTGTGCTGCTAACTTAACAGAATAGTATGTCACCTTTTAGGTGGTTTTATGCAACATTGATTTCTATACAGATAGCATCCAGCCTATATTGTTGCACAGCTGTACTTTTGCAGAAACACGACTTGGAGTTGCCCCTGAATTCCATGAAGTTCCTGTCAGCCCATTACTCCAGGCTGTTGAGGTCCTTCTGAAAAATAACCTTCAGTGTATTAGACTCCCCAAGTCATTATTGAAGTCATTAAACAGTATCAGTCCCAGCATCAGTCCATGAGGGAAATTACTTAATATTTGGCTACAAATTGTACTTTTATATCCAGAAATCCACCAGATACTAGCTGAGTTATCATCCATTGCTTATTTGGTCTTATCTCAGTGATTTTACTATTAGGATGATCTGGAAGAATCTGACAAACACCTGGCTGAAGTGCAAGAGAACATACACTGCTGTTACCTTTCTACTACTCTTACCGTAGAAGGTAGCTAGGCTGGTTACACAAAAATTGCCTTTGGTAAATCGGTGCTACCTCTTCCCAAACACCTTACATGTTTTGAAAGCAGCTTGTGGAAAAATTTACCCCATAACCTTCCCAGGGATTGAAGTTAAGCTGACTGGCTTTGTGGATCCCTGATCTTATTCTTGCCCTTCTTGAAAATGAGTCAGTGCCTCTTTCTTGTGATCAGAATCCTCCACCCTTGCAACAGTACTTTGAAAATTACAGTTCTGTGATAATATCAATGAGATTCCCTAACCATTTAAGGTGTGACTTGGAGACTACTGTTAAGTCCAGCTAGGTAAAGAGGTCCCTTGTTTGATCATCTTCTACTGTTATGTCCACAGCCTCTGCTGCAAAGCACAGGGACCTTACTAGTGAGAACTAAACAGCAACAACAAAATAAATCAAGTGCTCAGAGTTTTTTGTTGTTGTTTTGTGGAATAAAAAAAGGAAGTCCTCTGTACTTGGTACTTGGCTCCACTTAGCAGTAAACTCGCATTTTCCTTAACTTTCCATAGCTAGTGAACTAAATAGCAGCATCCTTTGCTGCCAGTTTCAATACTGACAGGTATTTGGCTTTTTAAATGCCATACTTGCAGTGCCTCTATACTCCTGTCAAGCAGCCCATCCCCATTTCCACCTTTGTATACCTTTCAGTTGAGGATTCCTTGTTTTCTGCTGCATTTGTTTGACTTCTCCACACTGGAATTGACTGTTCTCATGCTTTGGATCTAAAAGGTCAGCCAGCTATCTTGGGCACTTTTGCCCTCTAGGGTAGACTCTCATACCCGAAAAAGCTAGGCTGAATAAGTGAATCAAAGTATGCTTCCTGAGGTCCAGGACTGTAATTCTAGCAGTTATATTGCTTCTCTCAAGATATACATCTTAGGGACACTGCAGTCAAAGCTGCCTTCACCTTTCACATTTCCAGCCTCTCTTCAGCTTGTAATAGGTCTAGCAGACCACTTTGTAGCTAGTCTGTTGTTCACTTGCCTTACTTATTTTTGTTCCAGAAGTATATAATCTATATAATAGATGTATTTCAACTTTCAATTGAATGTTGCTCTATCTTGTAAAACTTTTAAGATATATTTGAAGCAATAAATCTATTTGTAGGACTTAAATTCACGTGGATTCTACTTAGCATTCGTTAACCTGAACTGAGTATCCATATGTTTTAGTATTTAGTCTAAATGGGTAGCATTTACATTGCAGTATGTGAATGTGATTTGCTTTGTTCTGTCCCTGTAGATGATGTGCTGCACACATTGACTGGAGCTATGTCCTTGTTGCGACGATGTAGAGTGAATGCTGCACTGACTATACAGCTCTTCTCCCAGTTGTTTCATTTTATCAATATGTGGCTTTTTAACAGACTAGTTACGGCCCCAGATTCAGGGTTATGTTCCCATTATTGGGGAGCTATTGTTCGCCAGCAGTTGGGTCATATTGAGGCCTGGGCAGAAAAACAGGGTTTAGAATTGGCTGCTGATTGCCACTTAAGCAGAATAGTGCAGGTGAGTGTATTTTTTTTATTAATACTTCCTACTTAATTTTATTTTTCGACAGCATGTTTATATTCCTGGTGAACAGCATGTGGGCGAATGTAGTTTGTAGGAATTTATTCTATGTATCTATAAAGATACAAAACATGTTTTCAGTACCATTGATATTAAAATGGTAAAGCGAATTTTATATAATCTTTATTTAAATGAAAGTTGTTATTTTAGCCAGCATGCTGTTCAATTTCTGTATATAACACTGAGCTTATAACTATACTAAAAAGAGATAAGAATAGTACCAGAATAATAACCTCATTTGTGATAGGTTTAGTGTTCATATGTCTCACAGATGCAGGTGTTTTGGTTTTTTTTATTGATTTAGTGTTTGGTATGGGGATATTTATATTGCTTTTGTAGCATATCTGGCTTCTCACTTTGTCTTCTCTCTTTACTAAAGAAATTTCACAAGCAAGACTTAAGGTTTCATTCTAATTTAAATTCGGCTTTATTTTTTCTCTCAGGCAACCACATTGCTCACCATGGACAAGTACTCACATGCTGATGTTCCAAATATTAACAGTACTTGCTTTAAGTTGAATTCTCTACAGCTACAAGCTTTGTTGCAGAATTATCACTGTGCTCCAGATGAACCGCCTATACCAACAGTAAGTCTCTTCTGTCAGTTGCTGTGCTGTTTGACATAGCTCAGGAATATAGACTTAAAGTGAAAACTAGTGGCTAAAAATAAGTATCTTATTGTAAATTCATTTGCAGTAGTTACCTAAAGAAACAGAGTAGTTTTCTCTTCATGCAATAAGCAGTATTGGTGGTAGCAGCTCCTTGTTGACACCAGTGTTGTGTGTACTTTACTTAAATCTAAGTAGGATATTAACAAGACTTCTCATACACCAAATTGGAAGGTAAGGTAACATGGTACATCTTGAGCAAATTCAGAAAAGTGTCACTGTACTTTACAGAAGGTAAGGTAGTAGCGGAGAGGTGCTCTGAAGCTGTGACACTAAGCTCTAAGCTGAATTCTTTCTCTACAAAGATTATTTTTTCATAACTATGAATACATCTGTTTATTAAATCAAAAGTACTAATGCAATGGCTCTAAAGGTCCTAAGTTTACTTACAACCTGAGTGCAGATGATTTTTATTTTTTTTTATATTGGCTATCAATCAAGAAAATCATTAGCTGAAGAGCATATCATATATTTCCTGTTTACAGATAGGTAGAATTCCACATTTTATTACAATTTTTCTGTAGGGACCTCTAAAGAACTATAGTGCTAAACATTATAGATTTTCTTTGTGTCAGAAGGAGGATTTACAGTATGGCTAGTTTTTCCTGTTGTGATCAAGTGCTATATGGGACTCCTTGCTATGAAAGAGACATGTACATTTGAACTCTAACTTGCTTCTGTCAAATCTGAAAAGTTTCAAGACTTTGAATTTGTTCAAAGGAATACGAATGTATTTATATTTACATAGTTTAGTTTGATGTAATTATTTTAGAAATTAGTACCTTTTACGCTTCTTAAAGAGCACTTCCTAAAGACATACTGGATTTATTTGACTTACTCCTCGAAACTTGCTGAAACTGAACTTTTGAATGAGAACGCTTGCATGAGTTTGTCTTGAGTGTGTGCTACGTTGTGCCCAAGTCATAAAATTATTATACTGCTCTTACAGGTTCAGAGTGGCACTTCAGTGTAATTGGGTTGAGGTTAAGACCAAATTGTTCAGATGGTCTTGGGAGCCAAACAAGCTGTAGAAAGAAACTGAAAGTCACACCTGAGTCTTTGATAAAGCTATTAGTACGGTTTGGTAATTTATATGTATTACCTGTAGCAGTTTCAGATAAATGAATTGTAGTAGTTACAGTTTGGTGCTAGGAAAATCACACATCTGTGGGAGTTCTGTTCCAGAAGGAATGCTGCTAGTTAGAGGTTAAGATGCTTTTAGATACTGATTCTTCCAGTTCAGTCGGATATGGGTGACTTCTTGGTTCCTAAGGCAGATTGTGCAACTTTGAAGACACTGAGTGCTTGAGAATAATGAGTAAGATCTTTTCAACAGTTTCCCGTAATTTTTTTTTTTTTTATTTCAGTAGCACAAACTTAACGAGTGAAAACTTTCACATTAAAACTTTTCTTTACCAGCATACGGTGGTTAAGGTAGCAGAAAAAAATGGAGGAGCTGCTTAGAGAGATGAAAAGGCTTCTAGCTCTTGTGCACTCTTCTGGATGAATAGAAGAATACAGAAACACAGCATGTTGCTTGGACTTCTTGGGAACCTGTTAGGAGTTTGATTTTTGTTAACTTGTGAATTAATTTTGTCTATCCGTGCAATCTCTATTACTATAGCCAGTTGAAATCTTACAGACCTTTTGAAAATGTGGAAGGAAGCATACTGTGCACTATATGCTGCCACAATAGCTACATTTTGAAAAGCATACCAGTTGCACAGACCTTTCTGTGATAGTAAGCAGAATAGCTGAGCACCAAATGTAAAGCCTGCAGCTCTTTTGCTGCACCATAAGTGATTCTGCTTTGTTTGTATTAGTTTAAAACCAGATAACTATCTTACAGGGTCCTTTATGTTGCACTGAACTCACAGTAAATATAAAATTAGACTTTTTAAAATAAATTTTCCAAACTAGGGAACTTTACATGCCATTGGTCCTTTGTGTGCATCTGTGTCCTAATGGACACTGTAAATCTTGGTATACGTGAGTTGTATATTTCTTATTTAGTTTTACAGTGTATACTCAAAAATTTCTCAAAATTTTAAGGTTGCCTGTGATTCCAGCTTATCATCTGCACATGTATATTCTGTACTACATGCTTTTCAAAGGCACTTCTCATATCAAGTAAAAACATCTATCATATGATTTGAAAGACTTGGAGTAAAGACAGATGCTGTTGAGTTTTAGTCTCTAACTGCACTTGACAAATAATGTAATGCAGCATCCATTGCGTACAAAATGGAACCAAAGAACTTTCATATCTCATAATCAGTTTCTCAAAATATCTTCTTGAAATCTCAGTGTTTTCTACCTGTTAATTTTTTTCCGTAATGAAAATTATCGTTTTATAGTAACAGTGTCTTTCTACCTCCTGTCTAGGAACTGATAGAGAATGTAGTAACTGTTGCAGAAAATACGGCTGATGAACTCGCTCGCAGTGATGGCAGAGAAGTCCAATTGGAAGAGGATCCTGACTTACAACTCCCTTTTCTTTTACCAGAAGATGGCTATTCCTGTGATGTTGTCAGAAATGTTCCAAGTGGTTTACAAGAATTTTTGGATCCCCTCTGTCAGAGAGGTTAGTTCTGTTGCTTTACAATAATTTCTGTGTTCTAGAAATTGTTCAGTAAACAAACCCCCACTTCTAATGGCAAAATTGCACTGAATGCATTAGGCTAAGTTTAATCTCTGCCAAATATAGGCTGGAACAAGTTAGCTAGACTCCACAAAGCAGATTTCAATGGTGCTGAGTGCTGATTGCTTGTGTTCTGAAAGATGACTTGATGTTTCACATCTCTCGAGTTTGGTTGGTACAAGCAGTATTTTGCAGTTCTTTCTATGAGCTCTTAGTGTTTTCAGATAAATACATGTTCCTAAGAAGCAGCAGCTATGGAAGTACAGAATTTTGTAGGTATAGTAAAACTGCAGTGGAGCACATAGTTGTATTTAAGATGAAAGATTAAACATACTTAGAAAAAGATAAATACTTCCATTAATTATTTCCTGGTGTCAGGCTATTTGATTTTAATTAATCTCTTGACCAAATACCATGGCTATGCTAATGTTACTTTATCCTTCAGGTTTTTGTAGGTTAATACCTCATACACGATCACCAGGCACGTGGACAATATACTTTGAAGGTGCAGATTATGAAAGTCACCTGTCACATGAGAATGCTGAGCTAGTAAGTATTAATTGAGGGAATAACAATGAAAACTGAATAGTGATTTCTTGGCATGCCATTGTGCTATGCATAAGGAGTTTTAATCCTTATTAGGAGGATCGGGCTTCATTGTTAACAGATAGTTCATGAGTGATCTGTTGAATTTAAGGAACTATTTGCAGCTGTTTGTAGCTCAGTGTTCTCGTAGGCTGTTACATGATAAAATTCTCATATAATAATCTGTTTGTAATGTCCTTCCACCCTGGGAGTAAACAGTGAAGAAAATCCTTTTAAACACTGGCAAAAGTATATATAGACATGTATGTGTAAATAATTGTTAATGTAAGCGAAGTTGCAGGCTGCTTTAGTTTATACAGACAGTTAGCAAATAAATTCTTAGTAATAAGCTGCAATCTAGAACTTTCTTCTCCTAGGTTTTCAGTGGAAAAAAAAAATCCTTAGTTTTCATTATAGTAGCTAAAAGAAAAAAGGACTTCAAAGCTTTATTTCCCCTGTCCAGAACACATTTGTTAGATGTTAGATGACTTTATGCAATACTGAGTTTTATTTCACTTTGAGCTTCCAGAAATGAAAATTTTTGGAACTTTCTTTCAAGTCTTTAACTCTCCACATTTGAAATTAATTAACCATTTAATATCTCTGTAAAATTATCTTCCAGATGCAGTATTAAAAACTGACCATCCTTCTCTGCTGAGTCTGAACTTCAGTTTTCATTAGAAGTTACTATGGTTTCGTAGATGTTACATTTGTATGCGTTAACATACAAAATTGTGAATTCCTAATAGTCTCTTAACTGAATTAGAGAAGGAGGTACAATGGGTAGATTTTGTAACTGTGGCAGTATTCGTAACACAGGTCTAATATTTGATAAGAACACAGGTGTAATGTTTGAATACTTTATGATGTGAATTTGTATTAATCAAACATTAAGAGACTTTACCTTGAAAGTGAAACTCCAGGAATATTTGTCTCAGGTGAGATTTAGAGATCTTCTGTTGCTCTAACAACTTCAATTTTGATGGTAGATTAGCTGTTTTGCAAAATAATCTACTTAGCCTGACATGAACTCTCTTGTTTCATTTTTTCTTGTTTGATAGGCTCAGCCTTTGAGGAAAGAACCTGAGATTATAACTGTAACACTAAAAAAACAAAATGGAATGGGCCTCAGCATTGTTGCTGCCAAGGTATGGAAGTCGGTTTGCTTAAGTGTTATGGAAAGGGCACTTTTTAATAAACCCATGGTGGAAAATATTAATGGAAAAATCTGTTTTCCTTGAGTTTGTCATGCACATCATGTTGATCATAATTTTATTCTGGCTGGGGAATGTTTCTGTAAAACACACAGACGTAACGATAGAAGAGAAAACATTATGTGCATGCAGTTATTATGACATTTGAAGCGCTGCTACAGGTTTTATTCAGTGTTTTTCAGAGCCAGAAATTGGCAGAGATATTGAAGGAAATGAATAAGTAAGCTCATCAAGCACTTCTGCTGAAAATAGCAGAAGTATGAAGGAAAGAAAACAAGTAAATAAATAGTGTGTGGTGGTTTTTGTATTAGATAAATGGATAAAAATATTTATATACATTAAGGTTCATGTACTTTCTGCTTATCTTTTGCACAATATGCAGCTGTGTGCATGACATGAATTTTGCTCCTTCATAGTAGTGTCTGCTGCCCGTGCTGTTGGTGATATATAGAATGTACATGCAACTCTAGCCACCAGGTGGAGGACTCCACCAGTTGGCTGACTTTTCTTTATTAACTGGGTCATACAGCAAGCATAATCATAAAGTTTTGAATTTGTTATGAATTATGTAACTGTGATATCCAAAAGCCCCTGTTGTAATCATGTGGTGTACAACAGAGAACAAGTTTTTCATAACATCTCTGCAATCTAGTCCAAGAAACTTTGCAGAATGATCTGTTCTTCCTTGTCATAGAGCGTATGGGTTGAATATATAATTATTTACTGCTTTGAAGTTATTTCACATAGTTATTCACTTCTATGTAGCACTTTTTTTTTTTTTTTTTTTTTGAGCAACTTTTCTCATTTCATAGTCTGTTCTTGAAACTGTAATCTTGTGTGATATCAGCTTTTAAAGACTTATTCCTGACATCTGTAGAGGACTGCCATGTGCTGTTGGTATATTCTGCGAACTACTGGCAGTTTTTGAGAAAACTACTCAGGACGTGATGAATGCAAGTCAGTAGTCTGCTCCTGTTTTTGTGGAGTAGGTTGAAGAAGATTCTGGATCTTAAGATATATCAACTTAAAATCTCCGTCAGACTTCTGTCTGGTATCTGGATTGCTGTTAAATGGTATTAAATGTGCAGTGGAATTTCTTTTTTTTTTTTTTTTTTCCTTCTACACTGTGATACATATCTTCTGATACAGAGAGAAGCAGGATGTAAAAGGTGTGGAAAATTTTCCATTTTCCCTGATGCTGTCTGTCTTATCCCATATGTTGTTTTAACAACTGACACCTCCATTAGCAGTATATAATGGTGCTACTGGTCAGTATTTAAGTTGTTATGAAATGTAGGTGGTGGATTTTTTTGTTTGTTTGTTTTGTTTTTTTTTACAAGTTATTTAACAGATTTCACATTAGCTCCATATCCTGATGGGTGATGAAAGCAGTACTTCCCATCTTCACCACATAGAGCTGCAGAAACATCTGGTGGTTCAGTCAGCGATTGCACGTCATCTTGCTGCAGTATGCGTGCCATACTATTGGAATTTTGTTTTTAGAAAGGTTGTCTTTAATCTCAGTCTGAAATAAGCAGGAGGCAGATCTTTAATAGAATAGAAATTTTCATTTAATTTTAAAACATCAGGACATTGGTAGAAAAAATTGTTTTGCACTGTGTTTGAAATAAGTTGCACTGGTAATTAAATAAGTTAATTTTCAAGAGGGTGTACAATACTTACAATAATAAGTAATAGAATGTTTTTTCTATAATAGACTTAATAAATACAGCAGACTAGGGAAGAATAAACAGGCATCAACTGTTTTCAAGCTGACCAGGGCAGGATGGACTAGAGAATTGAATGAATGATGCTGAGAAGACGGTAATAATGGGGGGATATTTTTTTTCTAGCATTATCTTGTTGACATTTACTAATAATTATTCTGACACATCTCAAGTGATGTGTCTCTTACCAGCATAAAAATGAAAATTTTCATTTTCTCCTTTGCTGAGGCAAGAAGTCTGATGTATTATTTGTTGAAATGTTCTAAACTTCAAAAGAGTGCAATACATGAAATGGGTGGGAGAGGCAAGCATGAGGATAGAGTTAGGTTTATGTAATAGTAAAAGGTTGGCTGTCAGGTGTTCATATGAAGAAATGAAAACTCGTACTCAGTTTCAGAAATACTCAGTTACTGCTGCTGCCATGCACAATTTGTCTGTGGACCCAATTACACTTGTTTAAATCCCAGTTTCCTGACTGCTTCAGAACTGCTGTAATAAAAGAGAATGCAGTGGTTGGTCAATAGGTGGCACTGCCCCAAAGAGTGAAGTGCAATTCTGAAACTTGCTTAAGAAAACAGTTGTTTTTCTCCTGGGATGTGACAAAACAGTTGCTGTCAGTAGCATGCTGTGAGAAAGCTTTATGTGTCATTGCTGACCTGCCTGTGGTGCCTTAATGGACTCCCGGTACACATCTCTGGCTTTGTATAGAGCTGGTTAAAATGTGGGTGGCTGGTATTACAGAAATGGATGAAAAATTCTCAGGTATAAAGAAAAATAATTTCTACCAGCTGTTGTCCCGGTGGACAACAGGACCCTGTGTGGTAATCTGCTCATCTTTGAGGAAACATCTGATTCATGATTTGATATTTCTTTGTTGTTTTTTTTTTTTTTTAATTAGTTTGCAGAGGTTACTGAGTCTGTACCAATTCAGAGTTTTTAAAAGAGGAAGTTGCATGCTATACCTTATATACCCCTCTCACACTAAATGTTTTTAATTACCAAGTGACGGTCACTCCTTTTTGGCATCAATCTGAAAAGATCGTTTCCATTTAAGCGGAGAAGGGACATAAGGTGCACTGGAATGCATATTCTTAGGATAGAAGGTTTCAGTTTGTGATACCAGCAGATTGCAAACACGTTAGTGTTAATGTGAACACAAGAACAAGGAAGGTGGATCAAGGAATACAGAGTGTTTGGAACCCTGTTTTTGATCCTTTTTCTGCCTAGTGACAGGTAGAATGGTGAGGTGCTTTACTTCTCCTTCACAGCTATCTGTATTTTATTTAATGAGAAGTTTCACAGGCCTGCCAGGATTGCCGGAAGGAGCATGATTGCTGTGCATCAGCTTGTTCACTGTGCTGTAAGGGTGTTTTTCTGAGGCAGCACAGCCCCTTTGAGCAACCACGCAGCAAGCATATATGCTGTATGCATACATACCAGATAAAACAAGTCTAGTTATGAAACAACTGTTAAGTGCCAGAGCACTGTAAACAGCGTTGTGTGCGGTTGCCTTTTTGTTTAAGTTGGAAAAATACCTTACAACATTTCTTAAACTGAATGCTTTATGCGCCGTTTTTTGGTGTGTGTGTTGTTTAACCTCACATGTTAAGCGACCTGAAATGTTAGCTTCTCTTTCTGCCCTTTGGTAGGTGTTGCCTGTTTTCTTATAGTAATACTCCTGCAGGATTATTAGCAGTAGCTTTCGTAATCAGTATATGGAAATCTAGTTGGTAGGAGGGGTTGGGCATGGGGAAAAGTATTGCTTTTTGAGGTTGTGTGCAGAATTCGGTTGCTCTAACCCTGAAAGATGTTTTGATGTTAAAAGCTGCCTGACTCCCGACCACACTGCGGTTAACCTTTTATGAAATCCAGATGATTTGGAAGCGGAGTGTGCATGCAGTTTACTTTAAAAATATATCGCTTTTTGGAGGCTTTTGCATGTGACTTCTTAGCCATCTGTGGGCCAGCACATTACTTCCTGTTTAATTTGGAGATTTTTTTTTTGTCTTTTCTACAAAAGGGCTGCCTTTTTGTTTTTCTAGCAGTTTTCAAAGTTTAATAAAGCTTCTAAAGTAAATGAAAGTCAGAACAGCATAACTGATTACGTAAGAGTCTGAATATTGTATTGGTTATAGCTGGTGTTGATAAATGCTGTACTGTGTCATAGCATCCAGCGCGGAGTTATCTTGATGGGTATCTTGGAAAATCCAGCAGACTAGAGCGGTGTTTGCTGTAGAGGGCTGAAAGAGAAGTGGAGAATTGTTTTTCTTTTCTTTCAAGGATCTGTAGTCCCCGAGATCAAAATGTGGTTTTCTGTTGTTGGAAGAACAGAATCCGTGGTAAGTCTGTTCAGGTTTCTGTTGGGACTGTCTTTCTCTTAAGTTTTAAATGCTGTCCTTGTACTTCTTCCTGCTCTCTTGCTTGTTTAAACCTGCCAGTAGTTATTTGCTCGTGTAGCAACACTGTAATGTAGCATGCTGTTAAATACAGTCAGATGTTAATACCTAATTTTCCAAAATGTAGAAGAAAAAGGCTTAACTAATCTTAAGCTTGTTCTTGATATACACTTCTCGAATGTGTGGAAGTGACTATTAATATTTAAAGTTTCAGGTGTGATAATTACTGTTTTACTGTAGAAGAGCATGAATAGCATGACTTTTGTGATATGTTTACTTGTCATATTAGTTGGCTTTAATCCAGATTCCTCTAAAAGCCTGTTTTCCATTTAAAAGTCTTACCTGGAAAAACTGACATTGACATCCTAAACAGTATATGTAAGATTTGAATACAGAACATGCAAAGACATTCAAAGAGTAGAGGCATGTAGATTCTGTTCCGACTGCTACTGTACAAGAGAGAGGATTCCAGCATTCTGCAAGTGATACAGCAGATTTCGGTGATGAATCTTCTCATGCTGGTTATATTCATTGATAGTTTTTAAAAATATGCTGCATATTACTACCTCTTACTCTCGTAATTCATTAGTAGAGTAGAAAAAGTTACCTTAAAAAATGTGTATGCACCTTAAGGTATGTATGTATGTGTATGTCCTTAGGGATACAGATCAGAGTGTATTTGCTACGTATTTTTAAAAGATAGTAAGATAAGATATTTTAATAGCACCTACTGAAACAGGATAAGAGAACGCTTCTTTTTATTAGAAGCATTTTGAACACTGAGTGGAACAGTTCATCAATAGACTGGGGAAGGAGTTTACTTTTTTTTCTAAGCAGTTGTGTAGCCTCCTAATTGTAAATAATTTGTATTATTTGGCAGTCTTACTTGTTCCTCAGAGTTAATAAAGTCACTGTAAGTTGACTTATTTTCTAAAGAGCTGCTCATCATTTTAGATTTAACGAGCTGAAGCATTAATTTTAAGGAGGGTTTCAAACTACCAGGAATATCAACGTCTGAATGAAATTGTCCTGAAAGTTTGTTCTACATATATTTAGGAGGTGATTTATGTAGGAGTAACAGAAGTTTAAAATCTTTTTTTTTTTTTTTCCCAAAATTGAATATTTTTTTTAGCTACATATAATACTGATAACATTATACGTACATTTGATTCTCTTCACTCTGAGTTTCCAAGTACAGACAGCTGACTTTTTTTTTTCCGCAGCTGTTTCTTAGCTCTTTACTTGTGTTTCAGATCTTAAGACAAAATTTCAGACACTTCAGCATTTCCTTGTAACAGCCTTCTCTTGTCTGTACATTCTAAATACTTCAGGAAAATCTTCAACTTCTTCTTCCAATGTGAATTAACTGAAATGCTTGAGTAGGAAGCTTTAGAGTTTTTTTTAATGTTAGTTACTAATTCACACCAGCAGTCTGAATGATTGATGTTGCCTTAAGAGACTTTTTAAGAGGATCTTAAAGTAAAAATGTATTATTTAATTGACATTCCCACCACAGATTTCTTGGTCCCATGGGAGTAAGAAAGTATATTAGCTGCCAATTTAGTCTTTATAATGAAAGAATAAACAGCTAGGTATTAGTAAACTGCATCTTTTTTCTTGATTCATATTTTCAAGAGGATTTTTGATTCAATTTTGATATATTGTAGGAGTCCCATAAAATGTTGCTAATGTTTTCATATGCTGTGTGAAAGCTAAAGCTTGTGCCAGCACTACAGGACTTTTTCTTCTCACTAGTTGAGGCCACAGCTCAGCTCGAGTACTTTTGTTTACTTGCATATATTTATTTTAATATTGCAAATAGATCACCTAGCTATTTGCATTTCATGTCTTTTGGAACACGGTGTTTGTGTGTTCGTGTTTTTATTCTGTTGTTGCTGTTCTCTTCTTCTGTTTTTAATATAAATGGATGTGCCATTTTCTCCTTGTACTAATACCTTCTATATGCAGACACTTGATAGCAAAATGTGAAAGTTACAGTGTACATAGTCTTTACTCTAGACTTGCTAGAATTGCTCTAGCAGACTTCATTCAATTCTGGCTTTCTAATAACTTAGAAAATATATTTTAAATACATGTTATTACAGTATTTACTTTTAAATTCCATACTTTTGTCAGTGAAAAAGACCTTTAAGAAGCTAAATTCTATGCTGAAATCTTCCTATGCAAACAATGCTCTTATTTGGGGTAGAAATTTAGAACATTAAGAATACTTGACAGTATATCTACTGATACTGAATTAAGCTTTATCCACCTGAAAATGCACTACAAATTTATATGAAAGACTGTACTGTATTTTTCCTGTTGTAAATTCTCCTTAGCTGTAGAGCTAAGAGCTGTCACTTGGAATAAGTGCATATATGCATACGTATCTCTGTGCACGTGTATGAGTACATGTATACACCTATATTTTTTTCCTTCCCAAAAAATGGATCACACATTATGTGCTGCCCTAATTTTATCCACAGACCTAATTAAGCTGAGGCATTTGCTCAGAGTTGCCTCAACAGGGAAGAGTGTCACGGAATGTGCAATACAACTTCTCAGTTGGCAGAAAACTCTAAACAGCCCTTAGTGTGTCACTGTTCAGTGTATTTAGAGCAAGCATGCTGTAAAAAGTTAACCCTTATTTTGGGCACTAAAGCTCAAGCAAAATAAAAATGCTTTCATGAGTTTGTAGAATACCATATGAATTTTAAGTTGCAGCATTTATTAAAGAAAAAAACGCTTAAGTTGGTCTATTTTATAAAACTTTCATAGGCTGTTAGGAATGTAGTGTATAAAGCGTTTTCTGTTTACCTACTGCTTACTGTCTGTTTCATTTAGAGCTGACAGAAAAGAATAGTTAGGAATAACTGTTGCGTACTTTAATTCAGTCTCAGAACATGACTTTAGGCCAATTGCTTTTGCTTAGTTGCTTTGGTTTTCATCAAGATACCTTTTGGAAGCCCTCAATTTCCAGAGATATCATGTGTTGAAAAGTAATTATCTTCTGTGCTAGACAAAAATATATACAGCTGTTTGTGCCTGCGTGCCTTTATCTGTTTGCCTTATTAGGGATTTTGAGTGCTGTAATTTGATTTAAAAAAAAAAAAAAAAAAAAAAAAGTAGTATACATATATGCAAGACTACAATCATATATATTCTAGTACTGCTGTCTCAGGAAGTCCGTTACACAGCATGTGTGGTTCTTTGTTGTTTTGTATCCTGAAAGAAGCAAGCTTTAGGAAGATAAAAGGTATTTTCACTTACTGGCTTTGTACCTGAGTCAAACTTCATTGTAAATGTTCTTTAATTTTAACAACAAAACAAAACAAAAACAAAAGAAAAAAAAAGCACTTGACTGGAAACCCTTAGTCCAGTAAAGAAAATAACAAAACTCTTCAGTCCTTTCTCTTTAATCCTTTTGAGGTTATTTGTAAATAGAGCACGTAGGTATGTGGGATGTAAAGTTTCTAGGTTATGTTGAATGCCTCAGAGTCCAGTTTATACAGGTTGCAAGCTAGCTTTTCTCTGAATTCCAAGTCATTTCTTTTGTCTGTTTTCCTTCCTGGTGCTTCTTAAAGCTGCAACTGGCTTGTTCTTAAACGTTAAATGCTTGATATTTCTTTGCCTGCAAATAATGTTGATTGTCCCTGTCTGTATCTCTGCTGCCTGTTTTGTTTAATTGGAGATATTTTCTCTGCTTGTGACTGTATACTTTGTCAAACACTGAAAATGTTTGGTATTTTCCCCCACCACAGAGGAGAATTTAAGAGGAGAAAAGAGACGTTTACATATGTGGAGCATGGGTCAATTCTAAGATTCTTTTTAAGCAAGAGTACTCATAGCAGCTGTGGCCACAACTAGCTTTATGTAGAGCAAGCTGTTTCACCTCATTTTTACACAGCACTGATGGAGTGTTTTGCCTTATGATGACAGATATCCAAAGTCTCTAAATAGTTTGGGTTTTTTTTTTTCCAATCTTTATGTCCAAAGAAGCTTGTAAATGCTGCAGGCAAGTCAGTAGCTACAGAGCTTGATCTCTGGACTGACAGCAAGTAGTTCAGTGAATCGTAGGCATGCTGCAGGTAAATATACTTGTTCTCATCCAGATGCAAATTAAAAAATGCATGCAGCTTTAGGGAACATGAGTGCTAGAGGTGGGGAAGCGTTCAGAAACTTCTGCTTTTTGCCTCTTAGAAAGCACATTTGTTAATTTGCTGCATAGTTTAGTAAATTGATATTCTTCATAATGCTTCTAAGCTTGGATTATTTCATTGCTTCTGGACTAATTACTTGCCAGGGAGGTTAGACTGAACCTTGATTCTGTTGCATAAACTTAAATGCAAGTTTACATAGAAGACCTTCGTAAGTTTTTGTAAACATCCTTAGAGTCTGGAATCAGAAAATTAGCCCTGATAAAAATCATTACAATCTGCTCTGGGTGTAGGCAGATAAAAGATTTTGGGGCCGATAGCTGATAGCAGGCCTGCTAGCTAGATTATAGTCATGGGGCAGATCTTTATGGTTTTCTCTAAGATGCACATTATCTACATTATTAAATAATTAAATTTAATGATCAGAGAGCTGAAGCACCTCTGCTATGGGGACAGGCTGGGAGAGCTGGCACTCTTCAGCCTGGGGAAGGGAAGGCCCCAGGGAGACTTTACAGCGGCCTCCCAGTGCTTGAAGAGGGACTACAGGAAAGCTGGGGGGGGACGGGACACACTTTTTATAAAAGCGGGTAGCAACAGGATGAGGGGAAATCGTTTTAAACTGTAAGAGGGTAGATTTAGACTAGATATTAGGAAGACATTCTTTACTGTGAGGGTGGTGAGACGCTGGAACAGGT
>JAOWBP010001760.1:35116602-35146274 GCA_028571105.1 Tragopan temminckii | reverse complement strand
CTGGAAGAGGGTAGATTTAGACTAGATATTAGGAAGACATTCTTTACTGTGAGGGTGGTGAGACACTGGAACAGGTTGCCCAGAGAGACTGTGGATGCCCCCTCCCTGGAAGCATTCAAGGCCAGGCTGGATGGGGCTTTGAGCAACCTGGTCTAGATGAAGGTGTCCCTGCCGGTGAAAGAAGGGGTAGAGCTAGATGATCTTAAAAGATCCTTCCAACCCAAACCATTCTATGATTCTGTGGTTCTTGAAATAAAGTCTTTTAATATTTGCATATTTATGCAAAATTCAACCAGGTCTCAGGAAGTATTTCAAAAAAAGAAAAAAAAATGTTTCCGTGATGTTTGAAGTCACTTGCTTCGAATCTTCCTTTAAAAATGGTCAAACTTATTTTTTTTTTAATAACTATAGTTGAACTATAATTGGAGAGTAAAGATTCCTCCTTTTCAGAATTCCTACTCATATTACAAACTATGTGAAGCTTGCAGCCATTTAAATATTCATGTATTTAAGACAAATCAGTACTGAAAGGTCATTAGGAAAACTTCATTGCAATTCTTGCAAAGAAAATTATATTCTAATACACGTAACAAAAAAACAAACACCTGTTATTGAAATGTATTTTTGTCTCTAATGAAATGCAACTCTGCCAATTTTTATGGGAAACTTCATAATATTGGAGTGTGATAAACAAGGCACGTGAAGCTAAACAGGTCTGGGCAAGTGGTAGTTTAGAACAAGTAATGACAAGACCTTACTGTCAACTGTTTGAAGAATTACCGGTTTGGTTAGGCATAGTACCTGTAGGTGTGCTTTACAGATGCATACTTTTTCCTTCATTATTTAATATTACAATTTTTCCTGTCCTTTTAACAACTGAATAAGTATTTTTGTCGTAGATTTCATGTTTTTATTCTAATTGCAGGTACTAAAATAACTGAGTTACCTACAAATCTACAGCATAAACGTTCCTAACTTACTGGAATGTGCAGCTCATTGTGATGTTCCACCAGAGCTTTCTTGCGGAGCACTATGAGGATGGCAGCAGCTTAACTGTTGAGGGGTTATCGCCTGTCAGCAGACAGGCCTTCATTCCCACTCCAGTACCTTTAGCCTGGGGTATCGGTGGGACAGCTTAGTGACTATGGGCCCTAGGTCCCTGCGTGGCATGGGTGCTTGGCTTTGGACCTAGCCATGTGTTGACACTCACTAGAAGGAGCTGTCTGTTGTCTTCACTGTCAAATTGCAGCTGCTTATCCTGGCAAATGCAACATGAGGAGGAGGTGGGGGTGGAAAATTTTGTCTGCTTTTAATGCTTCGATGGTGACTGAATAACCAGTTTGGGGACTGGGTATGGTGTTGCCATTAGGAAGGCCCTATCTGATCTTACTGTTCTTTCAGCTCCTACTTCATATGCTAGTTGTGCTGTCTGGCATTTTGCAGTTGTATGGCTGATCTGCGTGGACCAGTTTAATGAGTTTAAACATTACAGAAGTTGTTTAGGGATTACTTTTCTTCTGCATTAATATAAAAGAAAAAGGTCAACCACATAAACATACATTTGTCATATATGTTGCAACATGCATATTACATACCTATGTAATTAAACAAAAATAGATGTTTCTCAAATAAGATTTTTTTACTGACCATTGTTTACTGGTCCCAGTGAGCAGAAAATCTCTCTGAATTCACAGGACCCAGATGCTGGAATGTCTGAATTTATTATTTGCTGAGATAGCTCAAGTTGCAGCTGGTTAACTCTGCTCTGGTTGTATGATAGCTATTACTAATTTTTCTCTCATACTAATAAGCAAAATAACCTGTAGGTACTGGCTCATCACGTGCTTTTCTGATCTACTTTAGTGTTTTGGTGTTGAATTACAGTATTTATGTATTTTATACCATTCAGGAATTAAATTCATATGTCAGTTTGTATGTAGGATCTTCCCAGTGATTTAAGAATGTTCTTTATCAAGTCAACTAAAAATCACTAGAAGGAAAAGTCTCTCTTGTTAGAATTAATTTTTTCTTATGTGCATTTTACACATCTGAACATGGTTGAGCGTACAGTGAGCATTAACCATGCTTACACTAAAGTAAACCTCATTAGTACTACTTCCATAATTTGAAGTTTTCATTTAATTTCAAATGAAGAGCTAGATTTGCATAAACTATGCAACCTATGACCAGTTCTGATGCGAAACGCCCAGCAATCTGTTGTCCAGTTGTGTGCTAAACATAAGACTTTATTTCCTTGCTCTTATTTAACTCTGTATCTTCAGGTTGTAATTTCTAACTCTATATTGTGGAATGTTTCTAAATGTGCTTTTGTTCTGTGATAAGAACTTTTTGAAATTGGGCAGCTACAGCAAGTTAGTCTCTTCTAGAAGCTTGTCTGTCTTTTTTATTCTGTCCCACCGTATAAATGCAATATGAACATACATTAGGGAAATAGAAGTTCTGGTGACTTAATTGCAGAATTTACTGATAGCGTTTCATACCTCAGCCTCTTTCTTACGGCTTCTTTCTTATTCTCTCGATTTGTACTTCTTGTATTCTTGCTCTGTTTCTTGGAGGAGGGTGCTTTATTTATTTATTTACTTTTTACATTTTAGTCTCGTCACTTAAACAAATATTTTCCCATGCATTCTTTTCTTCATTTATGTTTAGGATTAAGACCTCAGTTACCATTCTGAGCAGACTTTTGCATGCAGATGTATCCTGTGTTTGCCTTTACCTCCCAAGCAGGATTAGAAGATCTATTAAAATGCTTTCTAAATGCAAGAGGTTGTTCATTATTGTCATGGAATTCCCGCAGCAATACTCTTAATAAATTTAAGCGCATGCCAAACTTGCAAGTGAAGTATGTTAACATCCTTCAACTCATGCTGCTTTAAAGCATTAAATTGTTTCTTAAGATAATGTAAGATGGTTTAAAAACAAACACAACAAGCACCTATATACAGGTGATAAGTCTATTGCAAATACATGGCTTCAGGTTGCTAGACCTAATTGTTTTTCTGTTTCTCACTTCAGTTGACTGTTCATAGCTGGCTTAATGATGTGTAAACCCAGGCATGGATTAGGTTATCTTCCAGGATAACTTCTGAGGTTTTTGTCCAGAGCTAATTAAGCTTCCTGGAATAAATAAAATGGGGACATTTTTATCCCATTGTGTAATTACATCAGTGAAGGTGTATTGATTATTTTATTTTTTTAACATGATACATTTTCTTCCATTCTAGATACTCTGTTCATCTCCATCACTTGCTAAAATTAGAATAGTTTGTTTGGATGTGTTGAGTTATTTTTGTTTGTTGTTGTTGTTGAGGAGCAGAATCTATGCGCTGTGGCAAAATTGGGAAGTGTCTTTTGTATGTGCTTGCCATGTAGGCTTTGAAAACTTAAAATTAGGATGAATTTCAAACATTTGTAACCTGTAACATCTGCAAATACAGATATAGTATGTCTGTTATAATTAATGATTAGCGAAGTCACAATCCCAACTTTTTTGGATTAACATGTATGCTGTTTCAAGTAGCAAATGCTTGCTTTTCTCACTTAATCTTTGACTGCATTATGCAGTTTTTTTGTCTGACTCGTTAAACCTTATGAAGTGAGATTCTTGCTAACAGCTTTTGAAATTAGAGCTGAATAAAGCAGCACCACTCCCGGGTCCCAAGACTTCTGATTAGTCTTGGTTAGTCTGGCCTCCAAGGAAATGTTGCTTCATCTCTGAAATTACACACAGTGCATGGGAGTAAAGGAGTAGGTGGGTGACTCTTGCTGGTGACTCCTTAACCTGTTTGCATCTAGAGATGCGTACCTTTAGATATCTTAGTGGTTGGTGGCATAGGAAAGAGGCAGGCATCTTAATCTGCAATTCCCAACTAAGAGAAGTGGTAATTCTTCTGGGCTGCTTCTGCCAAAGATCAGAGCATTACTTCACATTTCGACTAGTGAAAGTATGTTTTTCCCTATTCCTGCTCCAGTTCTTAATCACTTCACTCTTCTCCAACCCTTGGTTTTACTTACCTGGTTTCTGTTTTTTGTATGACGAATTTAGTTACATTGTTGGTTGGCCCGGTGAACAGCGCATTCATTTAGGGCTTCTCTAACAAGTTAATTCCGTGTAAAAAGTAAAAGCTTCCTATCCTTTGTTAAACTAGTTATTAATATGCTCGGACAACTTGTTTCTTATCTCGTGAAAATTTAAATTTAAGGATTCCTGGTAAGAGATCTTGTTGCATACTTTTCAGAAGCCTAGGTGCTCCGTCACCTGAATCATCCTCCCTCATCTGCTTCACAGTTGGCTTGGGGAAGATTTTTGGTTTTCATTGAGTTTATCTATTTTCTGACTTGTACATCTGATTCTTTGGGTATTAAGTTAAATATGTATATATATTCTGCTGTTATTTGGGTGCTGTTATTTCTATAGTGTCCTTTTTTAGTAAGTAGTCTTTTTTAAAAAAAAATTACCTTCATATTTCTCCCAGACTCAGAAAGTGTCCTTTCTTTAGTTATTTACTACAGGTTTATACTTTCTTCTTTTTTTTTTTTTCTTCTTTTCAAGCAATTGTTATGAGAAATGAGGACATGCTGAATGCCAATCTTGAATCATGGGGCTCAAAGTAATTCCTATTCTGTGGCTGTTGAGTAAATATTTGGAGTTAACTCAAGGTTTAATAAAAAATTAGATCCTTCACCTCTTGGGCAACTTTAACATTTGTTTTTAAAAAATCTGCACTTTTTGTTCTACATGATGATGATGGGAGTGATGAATCCTTTTGCTCATGAAAGAAGAAAAGGAGTTGGAAAAGTAGGAGAGTGGGGAAGTTGCATATTCAATATGAAAACGGTTTGGGGTGTTATTCCAGAAAACAACGTTACATTAGAAATTATTCAATTGAAAACTTCATGATTAGTTCTAGAGTGTCTTGAGTGATGTGCAAATGAATTTAATTGGCATGCCTTGCTATAGTATGTAATGAAATGATTGTGGTACATTGTAAGTGACAGTTTAAGGGTTTGTGATACTAATGTAGACTTCTTTGTGGTGTCTCGTAAATTTGAGCACGTGGTGATGCAGCAGCATGGCTTGAATAGATGCTCGTGTTCTCATGCCTCAGACCCATTGGTTGTCTAGCAATATGTTTAGTGTTAACAGCCCTTTTAAAATTTAGTGGCATACTTCTAGGCAGCTATTTTATGAACAAAATTGCATGGTTCTGCAGTGGGCTTATATGTTGACTTGGATGGTTCTAAAATTCTTACTAGTTACAATGTCTACTTGTTTATCCTAAAAGCAAAAGCACTGTTTGCTTCTTTTTCCTAGGTCCTTTACATCCTAATAAATGTAAAAAGTGTTTCAGTTCCTTTTTGTCACATATGCTCAAAGCAGAATAGACAGTCTGCACTTTGCCTTGTGTATTAGCAAGGGTAACAGGGCAGTCTTTTGGAACAGAATACACAGGTATACTTAAAAAATTGAGTTGAAAAGTATGTCTCATCAGAAGAGGATTAAAACAAACTCCTAAGATAAAAGATTTAGTTGATTTATTTTATTTTTTATTTTTTAAGCTTGAATGAAGATCAAATACTGTTTACTTCATGCAGTGTTTTCAGGTTCAAGAAACCTAATTTTAAAACTTACTTTTGATTTTAAGTGAGCTTAACTTTCTTCCATGTTACTGGTTTTTGTTTTTTTTTTTCCAGGCTGGGGAAATAAAAAATGAGAATTCAGAGGTTTATCTAGACATGTAAAATTTTGAATAAAATTGGAGGAATGCATAAGAGATTAAATATAAATGAAATAAATTGATGTTTCTTTCTCTGTAGGGTGCTGGTCAAGACAAACTTGGAATATATGTCAAGTCTGTTGTGAAAGGAGGTGCTGCAGATGTGGTTAGTAATATTTTTAAATATAAGAAGTTCAAGGATGGAAAGGTCATTTGGAAATACTTTTAAATCCTTTGTTTACTAATTTGCATGAGTAATTGTTAGCACTTACATTAAGTTAGCATTGGTGAATTAATTTTATTTTTTTTCTGGATACGTAATTAGGATGGTCGTCTGGCAGCGGGGGATCAGCTGCTCAGTGTGGATGGTCGAAGCTTGGTGGGGCTGTCCCAGGAAAGGTATGGAATGCTTTCTCTTGGTGTATTTACGTGGAAAAAAAAAATACTAGAGTAATATGAGGGCTGCTCCAAAAGTAATGCTTCCTATTTTATTGCGTTGGCCTATAGCATCACAGTTGGAAGTTGGTGGTATGGCAGTAGAGACTGAGCCTTCTCACCAGTATTCCGTTATATGTTGTTGCTGTGCAACAGATGGCAGCTGAAGAGAAGTCTGACCAAATGGCATCTGACATGGAAGTGTGTATGAAGCAAAGGGGTGTCATTAAATTGCTCTGTGCAGAAAAAAAATTATTCCATTAACATTCATTGTTGCTTGCTGAATGTTTCTGGAGATTGAAAAGTGGATGTGAGCACAGTGAGGCATCACAGCAGCTGTGAAACAGTGGATCACCTCTGCTGGTGCAGATTTTTACAAGTACACCATGCAGGCTGTTCATCACTGGCAAAAATTCATAGTGGTGGTGACTATGTTGAAAAATAGTGTTTTGTAGCTGTGAATGTGCTCTGTCTAATAATGATGTTGTAATCTCTGTATCTGTTGTAATTTCCATGAAAATAAATAGGAGGCATTACTTTCGGAGCAATCTACTGCAGAAAGTCTTAGACTCATTTTTTTGCACACTGAGTTTTTGCTTTCTCTGTAGGAGATATGGTGTTGCATATTGGGGCTCCAGTTTTTAGCAAACTGCTCTTACTCTAATTCTTAAATATTTTGGCTTCCAATTTATGCCTGCAGAAACCCTTGCATGCATGTGTTGTCTATTCAGTAAATTTATCATCTGTTTTTTTTTTAATTTTTTTTTCATAATGATTTTAGTATTAGTCAGAAGCAGTGTTTTGTCATACAAAAGGTTACTAGAAAAAATATGAGAAATCATGTCATACAAAATTGTAATAAGGAGAACTAAGAAGTGTTGGGCCTGATTTTATTTAATTTGCTTTGATATCTGTTGCAGGGCAGCAGAACTTATGACAAGGACAGGTTCTGTAGTAACACTGGAAGTAGCAAAACAAGGAGCAATATACCATGGTCTGGCAACTCTGCTAAATCAGCCATCTCCAATGATGCAAAGAGGTAAAAAAAAAAAAAAAAAAAAAAAAAAAAGCAAGCTAGTATTGATGACAATAACATCTTTGTAGGATTTAGAATACAGAAAATACAATAATTCATAGTAATTTGCCAAATTTTACCAAAACATTAAATCAAAAAAAAAAAAATTAATTGCATAGAAAGGAAGCGTTTCTTTTATTGTGAAAAGACAAACTCACTTTTAAATAGTACTTAAAATTGTATTTGTCTAATGTATAATAAATGTTTTGCATTTGTTCTTTTTTAAAAAAAAAAGTATTAAAGTACAGTCGTGGTTTTTAAGTAATTTTTAATTATGAAATATAATGAATACAAACACTATTACAATTTCAGTAGCTTTTCCACCCCTTTCATAAAGGCTTCTCTCTTCATGGGATTTGTAAGCAGAGAGCGTGATGTAATTACTAAGAGAGAAAAATAAAACCAGAAACCCCTGGAACATGTTTTGCAATACATTTTTATTTAGCTTTTAAACTAGAAATAGCAGAACGTTTATCTCGTAATTTCTATGTCAAATCTTAGAAGTTCTTCGACATTTTTATCGTTGAACTTCATAGAGCCAAAATACAAGTCTTACACAGAATAACTTTATAAAGGAATCCCTTTTCTATATATAGGGTATAGAAAAGAACGGGTTAAAAGAATAAATCCCTATTATCACGATTTACAACACCATTCCAGATGCCATATGCCTCTGTGAGTCTCCAAGAGACTTTTTAGTAAGACACATTTGGCTTTTCCAAATGTCATATCTTTTCAAAAGCTATTTTGAAACAAAGATTCTTTTTTGAATTAACAGAATCCTCTACAGTTGATAAGTAAGAGGAAGTGTGTATCCAAAGAAATAACAGTTTTAAAATTTATCAGTTGCTATGCCAGAAACTCAATTTTTGTTCTAAATGCAAGGTAACTCCTGTTCAAAGATAATACTCTAGACAGCAGTTAATATAAGTGAAGGGGGAAAATATATATCGACTGTTACAGTTTCTGACCGCCGTGGCTCAGGTAAACCCCGACCAAAGAGTGAAGGTTTTGAGCTGTATAACAACTCCACGCAAAATGGGTCACCCGAGAGCCCCCAGCTGCCATGGTCGGAGTACAGTGAACCAAAGAAGCTGCCGGGAGATGACAGATTAATGAAGAACAGAGCCGATCATCGCTCCAGCCCCAACGTAGCAAGTAAGTCAGATTATTCTTCTCGTAGAGGTAGATGTCTCTTTCACTGACTTTAAGGGCTGTTCAGTTCCAAAGGGGAGGAGAAGGGTTATTTGATTAAAAAGAAAACAGAATTTAAAAAAAAAAAAAAGCAGGATTAAGTTTAAGTTTGAAATAATGATGTAGTTGTAACGTTTGGAGCAAGTCTCTTGTTGGAATTATTCAAAGCAAAAATCATACTTATGTTGTAAATACTATTATTATATTAAGTTATGTAAATTAATATTAACAGGCATGTAAATGCTTCCTTTAACTTTCCAACAGATCAGCCTCCAAGCCCTGGGGGAAAGAATGCTTATGCATCTGGAACTACCACCAAAATAACCTCAGTCTCGACTGGAAATCTTTGTACAGAGGTCAGAAGTGGCAAGAAAATGCTGGCTAGTAAATTCTCCTTAGCTATCAATGGATCAGTGTGCTTGAGTCAAAGCAGTATCTCGAGTATTTGTACATAATGCTGATGCTACTGACTGAATGGTCTTTTTACTTACTATGGCTTAATGAAAGATTAAGACAACTTTGTGTGATTTTATTACTTTTTGTTCATGAAGCTGCAATTTCTTTGGCTTGTGCAATATTGCATACTTGTTTTCAGACCGTAAAGATATTAGTCCTAACCACAGTTTATATTTGAAAACCTCTATTCCAGACAAATAATATTCTCACAAGGCAAAACAAAACATTTAAGAAACACATGGTTAGAAAAACATTCTTTACAGATCTGTGTGATTAGAAAATTCTATCTTACGTTCATTCTATCTTTTTCAGGAACAAACTCTGCCTCCACGACCTGAAGCTTATCCTATCCCAACACAGACCTATACCAGAGAATATTTCACATTCCCAGCTTCAAAATCCCAGGATCGAATGGGTCCAGCTCAGAGTCAGTGGCCAAATTATGAAGAGAAACCACAGATCCAGGCAGAGAGTAATCACTCAATCAATACTACAATGCAGGTCAGAAGCATCTTTTTTTTTTCTAAGTGTAAGAGGGAGATGGGGGGAAGTAGATGAAACTGTTTCACTCAGAGTTTGCTGGAGGCGTTTTTGCAGAACAGTCAGTCCTCTATGATCTCTGAACTGCTGAATATTGGTTAAACCATAGCACAGATGAGGGGGATAACTGTACTTCTGGCTTGGGATCAGTAACCCTACTTTTTTTTTTTTTTTTTGCCGTAGAATTTTTGTTAGCAAGTTATGCAGACTTGTTACCTGGGATGTTTTATGTCGTCATTACTCAGAACAATGGGGAATAGATGGTAGTAGGGTTTATCTTGTAAAATGTTTTGTAGTTTTCTGTAAGTAAACTAAATCGCTCACTCCTCTAAGAAGGTTTATGTGGAAAAAATCTCTTTGCCTGCAGGGTGCATCATTTAAGTGACAGTGAAGTATTAAAAATGAAATAACACAGTATTTTGAAAACTATCCAAGGCCTTTGAAGAAACACATTCCCTTCTCTCATTTAAAAAATAAAAATAAAAAAAAAAGGAAAAAAGAACCCACACCCTTAAAACTGCACTTTTTATTTTTACTTCCATTGATAACTTCCCTGCTATCAAAATGCAAATGCTTCTTGACCTGAAATGAATTTACCTTTATAAAGTAGAAAGATAATGCTGTTCCACTAAATGAGGACTTTTCATTTCCTATATGGATTTTAGTAATCTTGGTAGTCAAAATCCAGTTACTGCATCTTTTTTTTTTTTTTTTCTCTAATCCACCAGGGACAACTTCATCACTCAAAAACTAAGAGAGGAAAAAACATTTTTTTTGTTGTTTGGTTGGGGTTTTTTTGTTTAATTAAGGCTCAGTATGCTTTACTTTCTGAAAAGCATTGTCACCTAAGTTACTTTATATCGTGTCATAGAAAATAACTAGGGATTGATATATTGAGTAATCCCACATACATTAGTGAAGAGGGAAAAAAAGTTACTTGGATAAAAGCTTAGTTCACTGAGTGTATGTATTTATTTCAAATCATAATTATTCCTCCAGTAAAGAAAATAGGTGCTATACCCAAAGTAGGATGGTAATTTTGAAGGAGCAGGCTGTGAGTTAATGAATGTGTCATGTAACTATGGAAATATTTTGCTGAATTCCTTTGCTTAACTCCTTCATATTTCATTAATTCATCTCACCTAATCTGAGCTGTGTAATTAATGTTTGGCTGTCTGTGTACCTGCTGTGGCAGGAGGAGGCTAGTATTTCCGTTTCTCCTAATGGGATGAACTGCCATCTGGACATGCACCTCTCCCCTGCTTAGGGCAAGCTTAAGTGAGTAGCTTAGACAGGGCAGTTAAAACTGGTAAGATAAACCCCATCTGTTAAAGTTGATGACAGATACAGAATTTGAGCTTAAGGATTAAAATGTTGAAGGATTTTCATAAAACCAACAACTAGAAGCTTTAGCACCCTACAAGCATTGGAAGTGTAGGCATGCTTTTCCCCACCATGCAATACTTCAGATTGAGAAGGGAGGAAAATAGACTTCAATAAATAAAGAAATAAATAAGTCTTTACAGCTTTTCACTGATGTGAAATGCCTGTTTTCTGCTCCAAACTGTTTGGTTAGGTGCATCTTTACAGCAAATCTAACACAAATAACTGTGTGTTCAGATCTGCTGGACTAATAGAGCATAAAAAATACACTTGTTCATTTCAAAGAAGGCATTCTTTTGAGGTTACAGCTAAGGTCATTGATGGAGGAAGAAGAAAAGGAATTTGCTTTGTTAATCTTCTCTCAGTTGTTGATAATTGGTACATTATGTGTTCAGTGCTTACTATTTCCTAACATTCAGAGCATGAATTTTTGCTGCAAGAAAACAATTAACAGATTTGATAACCCTGATTTAGGTCCTAGTATTCCTTTCCTGAAGACTGTAATAGCACAATGGTACCTCAGGCTTGAATACAAAGAGACCTGGTGTTTGACACATTAAGTCCATGCTCCAAAAACAGGTAGAACTAGATAGGACTTTCCATATTCCGTACCCATGAATGACTGTCATAATGAGAGCTTCCAGCTGAGTCATCTCTCTTATTAACGGGGGAGGATGGGCAGAGGCTCCCTCATCTTCTCCTCAGCAGTCTTTCTGTTTGCCTTCCTAATAGGAAATCCCTTTGTCAAGCCAGCTGAAGCCTGAATGGCAGAGCTGGTGTGCTTGTGCTGCTGGTCCAAGCTACTGGCCTGGGCTCTTGTGCTCCTATGGTAGGGAGAGTCCTGAGGAACTCTGTGAACTGGGGAGGCTCAGCTTAAGCTCTGTTTCGTCGTCTTCCTTTCTCCCACTCCAGGTTTCCAGGCATTTCAGAGGTTGTAAAATCTCCTATCGCTTGAATGAGTTAAAATGACTGGGAAGAATATTTTATTGTTGATTTTAAGAAACTTACATGTCATGGAAATGCTGAACTTCTCTAAAAGTGATTACCTTCAGTAATAAGAATGCAGTCTGTGAGCCATTTAGGCTTTTAGTATTTCAAATATGTTTTAATAGAGATGGACTATGAAATAGATGCTTTGTTTAATTTTTTCCAGCGCGTGGCTCGATCCCAGGAAGAACTTCGAGATAAAGTTTTCCAGCCAGAGAGGAATCGTTTAGAAGTTGTTATCCGGAAGGATATAGAGTACATTGATCGGAAGTCAGACAGCGATCAGTGGATGAATTCATCTGTGGATTCTAGTACATCTAGCCAAGAGCACCTGAACCATACATCCAAGCCAGTTTCACCTGGTTCTTGCATAACTAAAAGCGGACCTGGCCGTTGGAAAACTCCAGCTACAAGCCAGCCAACTCCAGTGGCCATTTCCCAGCCCATCAGAACAGATCTTCCTCCTCCGCCGCCACCTCCTCCAGTTCATTATGCAGCTGAATTTGATGAACCACAAATGGATTTGCCTCTGCCTCCCCCTCCTCCACCAAACCAAGTAGGAGCACAAGCATCTTCTCAGGTGGCTGCTGCTGAGCGTAAAAAACGAGAAGAGCACCAGAGGTGGTATGAAAAGGAAAAGGCACGTTTGGAAGAAGAACGAGAAAGAAAACGCCGTGAGCAAGAGAGAAAACTGGGTCAAATGCGTTCACAGCCACTAATTCCTCCCCAGCCTGTGGTTCCTCCTGTTTCCCTTCAACAAGTGAAATCAGAAAAAACTGCAACTTTCCAAAGGTCTCAAGAAACAGTCATACGAGAGTTGCAGCCACAGCAGCAGCCTCGGACTATTGAGCGGAGAGATCTGCAGTACATTACTATCAGCAAGGAAGAATTGTCCTCTAGTGACAGCCTCTCTCCAGACCCCTGGAAACGAGATGCCAAGGAGAAACTGGAGAAGCAGCAGCAGATGCACATTGTGGACATGCTGAGTAAAGAGATTCAGGATCTTCAGAACAAGCCTGATCGTACAGCTGAAGAGAACGACCGCCTGCGCAAACTCATGCTAGAGTGGCAGTTCCAAAAGCGACTTCAGGAATCAAAGCAAAAGGATGAAGATGATGATGAAGAAGAGGACGATGATGTGGATACTATGCTTATCATGCAGCGACTGGAGGCAGAAAGAAGAGCAAGGGTAAAATGGGATAATCCTTTCTAGACAAAAGTGTAGTAATTGTGTGTCTTGGTGGGTTCTCTGGATTTGTCTGAGTATTTTGATCTCCTAATATGGTAAAGGAGAACAGAGCTGTCTTGACTGTCTTTAATTTTTAAAATCCTGTAGGAGCTTTTGCTTGCTTACAGTGGCTTCACCAGTTAAACAATGAATTATGAAGGTGTCATAGCTACCTATTAAAGAATGTAAGTTGGCAGTCGAATTTACTTTCCTGTTGTGGCTGCAGAAATTCCCTGTATACAAAGGGATTTAGCCACGTAGCTGGACCAGGATTAGAAAGTTAAACACTGGATAGAATTTGATTACAGGAACTCAAGCAAAAATATTTGAAATCATGAAAGTTTGTAGCAGAATCAGAAAAAAAAAACAGTGTTTTTTCCTTTTTTTCTCAAATATTTGTACCTGTAAAAGTTCTTACTTACAGTCTTGGAACTGAAATGGACACTGAATACATGATGTTACCAGGGAACAGAGTTTTCACCATGTTGGTCCACTCCAATCAGAGGCTGGGGCATGAGGCAGGTGTTACCTCTGCATTTACCACCACCTCTATGATGACACTAACAGTGCTGGGTGGAAGCATTAGGCTGAGCCATGTCGTGTTTCGTGTGTTGTAGCAACTCAAGTACCTTGCCCAGGGCTCCAGCTTGCAGATTTTGCATGGTATATATATCAGCATCGGACAGAGTTTGCTTACCTTAGTTTCAGTACTGTAAAAGATCATAATATATGTACTAAGATAATGTAGCTGGATAGTCTGATAAAGGTTTTATCGCTCCACTGCTAGTTGCTGTCTCTCAGAGTCTCTTGAATCTCTTGCTGTTGGGAAACAATTCATGTAGGAGAATTTTTCTTCTCTGAATAGCACTGATACCAAAGTTACATACCAATAACTATGCTTTCACAGGCTTAAAAACTATCTCTGTAATTCACTGTCTTCTGTTTATCTTGAAAAGTTGACTTAATTCTGTGATAAGCAGTTTCTACTTGTTGATAAATGTTTGCACGTGTATTTTGGCATTCAGAAATTGCTATCAGCTTGAGTAAAATTTGAGTTCAGGATTGTTTTGGCTGCTTGATTCTCTAAACTTGCTCTTCTCGTGTTTGCTGCAGTCTGCATTGCTTTCCTTTTTTCTTGTGGCTAACTTTATTACTGTTTAAAACAATAGATACCTCAAGCTTGGAAACTGAAGAAAGGAAAGGATAAATATATCTTTGGCGGAATGGTTGTGTTAAAGCTCAGCACAGCTAACATGTAATTTGTAGCACAAAGGCAGTTACCTCTAGGCATAAAAATCCATATAAAACTGCCATTTTCACAGAAGTCTTTAACATTTTACTGTAGCAAAACTAAAAAAGCCATGTGTCGTTAATGAAAAGCCAATTGCATAGCGTTTTATCAGTCTTCTTTGCAAGTGCTGGATTTCTAATACTGTTTGTGCATGAAGTTCTTCCAGCATTTTGAAACATTTTGAAACTAAAAAATAACAGCTGTTTTGAGCAGAATTGATGTTTGCATTTGAGTTACATTTCAGTGTCTGTACTATAAGAGATGCAATAAACAGCATCTGTAGAGAAAAACTGAGCTTTTGAATGAGTTTGAACAGTACTGATTAAAAAAAAAAAAAAAAAAAAAGAATTATCTGATTGTTCCTTGTCTGTATTTCAGGAGTTTGTGGAGTTCAGTTTGTCTTTCTAAAACATCTGACTTAACAAATAAAGAAAAATGCTTTTGAAATAGAACAAGTCTAACCTATCTTTGTTTTCACTGTGCATCTTTCTTTTTTTCCCCTTTCTTACTACCTGCAGCAGACTGCTGTGCCAGCAATCTCTGTTCTAGACTTGGTATGTTTGTTTCTTTCTCCTTAATATCTTTCACGTTTCAATTTCTGATGTTAATAATAATTGTCTTCTGTGCTTTGGATGATGATTTGCCATCTTTGGGTGTTCAAAAATCATTTTGATACAATAAACAGTAAGTTAACTATAAGCATGCATTTGAATGTTTCCAGATGTGGTGACTCCTTCCCCCGTGTTTCTCTCCTTTTAGATGTTGTGTTCTGCCTGCAGGCTTGATTTGTTTGTTGTAGCAGCAGTCTGATATAAAATAGTGTACTTGGTGTTTTGTCACTGTGTTTATGACATCTTACTAAGCAGTTTGAGTGATCAAACTGTGAGGTAAGATTTCTTCCTTTCTACCCCCTCCCTTCTTGTTTTAGAAGAGTTCTAGCAGTGCCATTCCCTTCTGACTTGATGTAAATTGTTCTGAGAGCCTAATAATACAGAATATTTAAATTCTGTTGATAACTAACATGCATAGCTTACTATGATTTAACATAGTATTTAGCCACATGCTGAAACCTGCTCTTACAGCTGTAGAGTTTTCCCATTGAAGTAAAGATGGACTGTAAACTCAGGAAATACTTCTGAACTAATATTTCCACATAGGTCACATAAATGTGTGATTTCTAAGTTACCGTATTTTATTTTCCCTAATTTCAGTTTCAGAGGGTTAATGCTATTGTCTATTGTCTAAAACATGGCAGGCTTTCAACCTGAGGCATGAACTGCTAAGACTTCAGTTAATTCTGTATTTTATTGCTCTCGTTGGGAGGGGGTACGCGGGGAGGGGAAAAAAATAGTTTTCTCTCTGGGTATAGAACTGTATCACCTTCAAAGTATTCTGTGTCATTAGTATGCTAGTTTGAAAGAAGGATAATGCGTGCAAGTCCTGTGAGTATCATTAATCTCGGTTGCTGGAAAAGAACTGTAAGCTTCGCTGTTCAAAATATGGATTTGGATATTTCTTCACTTCTTAATTTAAAAAACAAAACACAAGCTTTTAAAATTCATACTCAAGTAATGCATACTTATAAGTGCATCTGAAATACTCAGTTATGTGTTTGTGTGGTCCGTCAGTTCTGAGCAGTTGACAGCAGAGAAAGAAGTGAAACGCGTAAGCTTACTGAAGTAATCGACAAGTAGAGTTTTCAGATGCAGTATCTAGCAATATTTTTACTTATCACTACTCCTGTTTCTTTAGTAGTTTTGCCAGTGCCTTGGTCTGTGAAACTGTGACCAGATAGATAAGGTTCTTAACCAGGCAGGCTGTAAGCTCCTGGACCGTTCTGCTATAGAAGGCTGTGAATTCAGACAGTATCAGCAACCTTAAAAATGAGTTAGGCAGGTTCACAGGTCTTGCATCTGTGAGTAGCTAATGAAAGGATTACACAAGAGGATGCATCCCTAGTGCAGTGCTGAATGCTGGGGAAACACTGGAGGAAGGGCCCACAGAAATGGCAGCGCTCCTTGCCATTGTCAGGCACAGAACACTGCACCAGATGGGTTGATGGCCTGAACCAACAGAGGATTTATTTGTCAGAAATACATAGATATAAAAGTAAGGTTCATTTGGAACTTTATTTAAAGCGTTCTAAGCAGTGTTTGGAGGAATGAGTTTTATCTGGGATGTGAAGCTTCCTTCAAGAATGCCAGTCCCACGCCTATCTTCACATTTCTGATACTGCAGAATTCTCTCTACTTCTCTTTCCCTATTATCTTCTTCTGACTGTTATCTGAGGGCCATGTAAGGATCTTGAAAATCTGGTAGTTCCATGTGAATTGCATAATGTTATATGCAGCCACAAACACACGTCTTCACGTGCTTTGGCATCCCTTGCCATCCCGGTGCTCCCTGCCATCCTCTGAAAGCCCCAGAGTAGAAACTAGTTTACTAATCATTCAAGAAATGAAGTATCCCTCAGTAATAGCTACCGTATTCCTGTTTGTGCTTCCTTTATTATTTCTAGCCTTTATCCTAGGTGTTATGTTAGAATAGGCTTTGATTTGTATGGGTTGTCTTCCACAGTTATTATGGTTTGTATGTTGACATAAGCCCCTGTATGGAATCTAGTTTTCCCTTAGTTAAGCTCACAAACAAATATAACAAAACAATACTAGCTTCCCTTTGTTACTAAGCACAAAGGTATTCGTGCAGTCATCTGGAATCAGTAATTACTGTGTTTAGACCTTTACTCTAAATGTGACTGGGACAAAGTCAAAGAATTCTGTATTTTTTTCTTCTGTGCAGTTTTTTGCCTTTTTTTTTTTAAGAGGAAATTACTTCCCTTCCACTAACTCTTCAGAATTAGTAGCTGTCTTTCCTTTTGACAGCACTGTCTCCTCTGCTAAAACAATGTCTTCTTAATAAACAAGACAGATAAGGTCTTAATGGAAGTAGGTGGTAGATTGATTACTTTCTTCCCTACTCTACTGTGTATACTGAGTTTCATCTTTTTGTATCAGCGAGTTAGGAATTAGAGAGCTTATAAATAAGACAAATTTACTCAGAGGTAGCATTGCCAAGTACACGTTTGCCAAACTCCTGCCCAAATGAAATTAATTACTCTGCTCTTCAGCTTTTGTGTTTAAATATAGAAGTTTGTAACGCTTCAGATTAGAGGTGGTTTTGCTGCAGTCGTTTCTATAACTGTTGTATGGTGTAGAAGGCGAGCGCTCATGAAGTGCTGTTGCATAAGGGCATAGAGAAGAATGTTACATGAACCATAGAGGGAAGTAAATATTAGAAAATTTGTAAAATAAGAAAGAACAGAGTTTTGTAGAATTGATCAAAAAACTGGTTAGAAAACCTTGGGCCAGTATCTGATAGACTGTATATATACATTAAAACACATTTCCTCTTGAATAGCAGAGACTGCAGGAGACAAACCACACACTTCTGTGTGGAAGTTGTTCTTGAAAAATCTTATTAGAACTAAATTATGTTTACTCTCATCATTGCTTTGTTCCTTAAGAGCCATTCTATACAAATGAAGCTGAGTTGAGGAACAAATCTGAAAGTAGAGAAACAACAGTGTTAAGTACAGCATGTAGTAAAGTATGCCAGTCAGTGACAGGATCTTATAAAAAAAAGCATCACTTTCAAACATGTCACAGTAAAAAGCAAAGCAGGATGTAGTCTACATACTTTCTATTTGTGAATGTTGTTATGTCAATGAATACTCCTATCCAACAAGAGCAGATCCTGTTAGCTTCAGAGAACCAGGCGAAGTTTGGGATTTTGCTCATTTTTCTTACCTGTGCAGTGTTTATCACAAACGCGTATGAAGCAGTGTTGTCTGTTGGACATTAGTTGTTCTTGTGAGCAAAGATTTCTTTGCCTTGCTCTGCTTTTTTCAAAACACATCTGTTGCAGATACAGTGGGAGATTTTATTTATCTCCTGAGACTGTTTGCAGACTTGCTGAATGAGCCTGTTACTTTAAATGGATTGACCCTTTGACTAATGAGTCGTGATTTTCCGGTGCTTAAATACTAATCCCAGATGAAAAACCCATTGGCTGCTAGGGCTGTGTGGACTGTTGGTTCCAAGTATTTAATTTCACTTTGTTGTGCCTGTGAGACTGATAGCTGAAGCAGTCTGGAGCATGTCACCTCAATCTTCTGCTAGGGGTTCGTTATGACTGCTAAAAATGTCTCTCTGCCTGTTTTTAACTGTGTAGTTCTGTGTATCTCTTGTTTTCCCAGCTTTTATTCTTAACAGGGACTTTAGGGAAAACGACATCAGAGTGCGCTCTTCACTGGTGAAAGCAGTGTTGTTAATCTGTAGTACAGCACTTCCTACTGTATTGTTTTTAGATACAAATGCTCAGTTTATAGGTTTTTTTTGTTTGTTTTGTTTTTTGAACCTCTACCTATGTGAGTGATGAAAAATTAAGGTGTGTCTCTGTTAGTTACAGGATGAAGAACGCAGACGGCAGCAACAGTTGGAAGAAATGCGCAAGCGAGAGGCAGAAGACAGGGCCAGGCAGGAAGAGGAACGCCGACAGCAAGAGGAGGAGCGGACCAGAAGAGAGGCAGAAGAAAAGGTTATGGTCTTCTGAGGGCAGCAGGAGTTCTTAGTTCTTACAGGCCTCTCCTCTTTAGCCTGGCCAGTAACAGCTCAGTTTTGGGTTGTCAAAGATTAAATGCACCAAATTAGTGATAAGGGTCATGGCCTATGGCTTAATTTTACCAATATTTAAAAAAAAAAAAAAAAAAAAAAGAGAAAATTTGCCATTTGTAATGGCTAGAGGCCAGTGGTATTGCAGAAGTAATAGAGTAGGCATTCCAGCTAAGGGTTTTTAGCAATGACAAGGACTTGTTGGCAGAGCCTTTTAGAAGAGTTAAGGCTAAAATCTATTGCATCTCCTGGTTTTCTCAAAAATAGGTTATTCTGGTTTCTTACAGTGATGCAGTGCTACCAAGTGATGTGTATCACGCACTTGAAAGATTTTCACTGACAGATCTGGACTGAGGTGCTTGTGCATCTACCAGCTAGGAGCTCAGTACCATCTGACCACCCTGGTGGCTTTAGGGACAAGTATAAGGAAATGAATTTCTTGTCTTTGCTCTAGATAAACCAGATCAGATTTATTTGTTTATTTTAGAGTACCAGACTCGGTGCTGAGCAGCTAAAGTGGATATTTTTAAACATAAATGAAGAACAAAAGGAATGTTCAAAATTTCACATAGTCCCAGCAGAAGTTACAGTGTGCTTAGACAAAATATTTTTTTGTAATGTGTAGTTCCCAAATACGCATCTTCATGTGTTACCGAGCTACAGACTAAATTATGAAAAAAAAAAAAAAGCATTAATTTACAGTGTGGCTTAGACAAGAGCTGAACAAAATTAAATACTATGAAGTTTAAGAACAATACAGATCTTTACAACTGGAAAATACAGGCATGTTTCATGGCTTTTTCAGTGGCAAATGGCCTTGTGTATCATAGGCACATTTTTTTAGAAAGGTGCTTTTTATAAATGCTTTTATAAAAGGCATCATTTGATGTTAGTTTTTAAAAGGTTCTTTGTAATTGGATTTTTATGTGAAAGTAGTTTTCCTGCTGTTCATACTTGAAGCTTTGTTAGGAGTCATGTATTCCAAGGCTCTGTTGTTCAATAAGCCTGCAGTAAGAATATAAAGTTCCATTTTTAAGACAGTAGTTAATTTTAGTTATTTTCTCCCCCCCGGATTCTTTACAGCTTTAGTGAATATACCCATTATTAACTGTAGTTACATTTTCAGTAATAAATACAGGAGTTGCCCTTAGTTCACGTAGGCAGTTGCTTTGCGATTTACACTGCCTCTCGTAAACCTGGAAATAACAGCAAGGCTGTGTTACAGGTAGAAGGCCTTTTTTTAATAGTAGTAAATAATCTTTGTATGAGTTCATGTAGAAGCGTTGCTTGTTGCCAAAAAAGGAGACAAAAAAAAGACATCTGTAGCTCTGATGGAAACTCAAAGCTCGTAGATTGAAATGTCTGTCATACTGACCAGTGCGTTTTTTTTCCTCTGGACTTACAGAGGCGACAGGAAGAGGAGTATTATAATCGCTTAGAGGCTGAAAGGCGCAGGCAGCACGATGAAGCAGAACGAAGATTGCTGGAACCAGACGAGCCTGGTCTGTACAGACCTCCACTTCCACGGGAATATGAACTCCCATCCCCAACCCCTTCATCTAACGCTCCTCCTCCCCCACCTCAGCGAAACACCTCTTACCTCAAAACACAGGTCCTCTCCCCTGACACGATTTATACTGCCAAGTTTGTTGCATACAATGATGATGAGGAGGAGGAGGATTCCAATCTAGCAGGTCAGGATAAGTACTCCAGCACAAGAAAATCTTATGGTGACTTTCCTCCTGCCACCCTTAAACCACAGCAGCCCTCCCGCCAACCTCGCCCAGTTTCAGATGGCCTCTTTCTTTCCAACTCATTCCAGTCATCTCCAGTCAATGCCAACAGTACTGCTGCCAAAAAAAGCCAGCCCCCGCCCCCACCAAACAAACCGAGTTTCATCCATGCCAGCAGCTCTAAAGGTAGACACCATGAAATCGATCTTCTCCACGGATCTGTCCTCATGTTTTCAACTCTGATGCTGTAGATCAAATCACTTCCTTTGTGATTTTTTTTCACTTAATCACTATTTCCACTACGGTGATCTAACTTAAATCCTAATATTAATGTGAATCTTCCCATTTTTAATTGTTTTGATCTCTCAAATTTCCTTATTCCTTACCCCAACTCTTCAAAAGTAAAAATTCATCTTTCACACAATGAATTCAAATTTATTTTAACTATTACTCAACCAATTCAAAGTACTGTTGGTTTTGGCTCTCACTCTGTATCTTTCAGTGATTTGTTTTGTATGACCACTGGTTACTCAGGGCATCTGGAAGTGTGTCTTTCTTGAACACAGGAATCTTCTTTTATTGGGTTCATGAACAGAGCTATTGTCTGCTTTTGGTTTTGGTACCAGGGTTCTCTCTCTTAATAACATGTGCAAATGGCTTTAAAATGACTTTTCTAGGTATAGCTCTTAAATTTAAGAGCACCAAGAGCTATACAGAACGTGTAGTAAGTTGAATTCATTCAGCACCATTTTTGTACTTCCGCTTTGTACGGTGCAGTTTTCTTGTAAACAGGGACAAAAATCTAAATTTCATCTGTGCACCCTGTGCCTTGCTCTCTCCCTGCCCCTTTCCACACCCTTACATTTTTGTGCCTCCTCTTCTTGTTTCTCTTAAAACTCCAACCATAATGGAGTTAAATTTCAGGTAGAGTTCTAGTTGCTAGTAACTTCAGAACCATATTTTATCTGCAGAGTACTAGTTTAGTTACACTCATGAATTTAACAGTGATTCAGTATGAAGTTTCATGCTAATTTTTTTGAACCTGCTTCAGAGGAAAAATCTTACATACTTCACTCTTTGAATATGCAAGTATGCATGAATCCTACTCTGAATGTGGGAGTTTCGTCTTTAAATAGCAGCATCTGACAGCATCTCCCCTACATTTGTACTCTTGTGTATTCTTCTGAAGGGAGTGCTAGCCATGACTTTCTCCTAGTTTGATCTTTTTGCTTCTGTTAGAATTCAGTGGATGTCTTGATAACCAATTCAGCATATGAAATCATACTTCTAGAATGGAAAGTAATAAGTCACCTGAGAAAACAAGGGAAGGTGTCTGTGCTAGCTTCTACCTGAACATACAGCTTGTTGACTAGATTGAAGTCTCGGTCTCAGTGAAATGTGAAAGTCTGGCATACCCTTGTTCCCCTTCTTGGTCACCTAATCACTGTGGAAAAATACTAAATTTCTTTAAACAGAGGTATGATGTTTTCTTGTCATAGTGAGCACAGTAGCCACAGAACAGGTACCATTTATCAGAAGCACTTCTGTCACAGTTACAGTCATGTAGTAATACAATTTAGAGATATAGGAAACTGTACAAGTGCACAATACTCAGTGCTTCTTGCCTGCATCCTTTTCAGCTGAGGCTCAAATAGTTTTCCAGCAAGAAATCCTGTTCTTTGCAGAGCATACTTGGTTCCGATGCAGACAGCTTGCAGGACCACAGAGAAGCTCTGCACAACATTGTGTAGTTTTGATCTTCCTGAAGGATCAGAGTTTATCTCCGTTACAATTACT
Organism: Tragopan temminckii; assembly: GCA_028571105.1. Taxonomy (NCBI): domain Eukaryota; kingdom Metazoa; phylum Chordata; class Aves; order Galliformes; family Phasianidae; genus Tragopan; species Tragopan temminckii. The sequence goes on along the minus strand of JAOWBP010001760.1, from coordinate 35,123,747 downwards.
GCCCAACTAATACTGTTGACACTTAGCAGTTTCACTGTTGGGGGTCAGTACAGCATCCTAGCTGCATAAAAGATGCCCTCACTATCTCACTATTAATCATTTTAAAGAGAAAAATAAGTTTTTATAACCAAGTATTGCCTGTGAGATCTCTTGATGTATCAGCCTCTGTGGATTCTACGTCATCAGTCATTCCTCTCTTGCTCTACCACTGGTTCCAAATCTTAAAAGAAAGTGAGAAAAGGCTTTTGCTTTTCACTGCTCAGTCATTAGATGGGAGTATAAGTAGACACACTATGGTATCTATGTGCTACATTACAAATGCAGATATTTCAGTTACATGCCTATCATACAAGCAAGTCCACTGATAAATTTACCAAAACTGCTCTCAAATCTCAGTTTTCTGTCAGAAGTAGTCTAGTTTTCAAGCTCATTATATTGCAAAGAATTAAAGAATGACAAGAACTACACATAAAAGGTTTTCTTTAAACACTTAGACTACATCACCATCTGCCCCTTAGGAATGTTCTGAAATGGGCTACTGACTTTTGTGTTGTATGTATGTACTGAATTTTTGTTCTTTCAAAGTACTTTCTTTTTCTAGAAACTCTTATTTGACACTAACTCAAGTATAAATATGCCTTCCATCACAGCACATACAATTCCAAAGGCCCTTTCTTCCTTTCCTTATTTGGCGTTTTGAAAGCTGAATATGTAATAAATTAACTCTAGAACTATCCATCACTAGTTGTCACCACCACTCTTGCTGCCTCCCATCATCCAAAACCCAGAATGCCATTTCATATTTAACTGCATCTCCCAATCCTCCTGCTTTCTGTTAACTTCTGTGGAAATACGAATCTCAGGAAAATGAAATGTTCAGTGATACTTTGTGTGTGTATGTGTTCGTTTTCTGGAAAACATTCAGAAGGACAACCTACAAAGACTTGGTTAGGTTTTTGGTAACAGTTAAGGAATTTTGCAGTATGATGCTTCGCCTTTAATAACCTAATTCATAAACCATACAACTAATTCTGAATACTCTTATTTCATAATTTTTAAATTAGCCATGAGAACAGGTTAACCTCACCTGATTGCTCAAGCTTCTATGAAGACTGCCTGCGTAACGTACAAAGCCGTTTGCACAAAATGCAGAATTCACTGTGCAGTTTACCATCTCCCATCTCGCTGACTCTTGTTACATTACTGTCCTTTACAGTTCCTTTCTGTTCTGAATGCTAACTCTAGTAAACCACGCTTCTGCAAATTTTGCTCTCGTAACCTTCTTCCACTGGGTTGCTTAAAACCATTGGCTCTGTCAACTAGCCAAGAAAAAAGCCAACAGTGATATCAAAACTTCTGTTGGAAAGTAGGCGGAACGTGTAGAAACAGTATGTTCCAAGTAGGGAAGGGTGGTACCAAATGCATGTAAGACTCGTGTCTGAAAGGAAAAAAATTCTTAATTCATCTGGCATATGTAGTATGATTTGACCCACTACAAATTTGAGGTGAAAAATATTTAGCCAATAACGTGCTTGCTAAATTGACCTGTGTCTTCCAGCCTCATACCATCTCTTATTTTATTGAGTACTTGTGAGAAGTTACGTGTACCAGTGGAAGAAGCCAACATTTCCTTCTGTACAGAATAAGGTTCACAAGACATAACGTGCAATATTTGAGACCAGAACTGTCCGGAGACAAATCTGACACTTCATTTTTCACTCATCCAGACAGTCATTAAGAGAAATACGGTCTTGAATGCAGTATAAATTTAGAAAACTTTTCAATTGGAAAGAAAAGGTTTTGTCTTGTGGCCTTTAGAAAGAATTAATGTGATGTGTAAAACCTGTGTGTTGTATCAACTTAAATTAAAGGTGCAGTGCTGCAAGATGCTTGCTTGAAATTTAAAACAAAAGCCAGGGGTGGAAGGCATCTTCTAATTCATACATCTTACGTGATCAGACGAAGTAGAGAAAAAAGCTCTGATTGCTGAATTACAAAGATGTTGTATAGTAATCATAGATTACTTTTAGCTTTCTAAAGAGAGCAGCTGCAGCTGACTAATTTCCTGTAGAGTTTGTTATGGGATAGTGAAACGTGTTGCTCTTTCCATCGGTCTTCTCGAACTTTTAATGTCTGTCTTGCAGTATACCGTAAAAAGATAAAGGCCACAATTTACTGTGTGCAGAGTAATCTTTAAAAAAAAAAAAAAAAAGTGTTTCAACTTAAAACTAGGAATAAAAAATTACAGCTGTTTTGAGAGGGGATGGAATTCAGTACTGTTGTTCTTAAGTATTGCACAAGTCAGATGACCCTCTACATTTAATTTCTGATTCTGGTTTGAGGTGATTTCTTGAAAGGAGCACTGCACCTTTTTGAAGAAATACAATATAAAACTTCTGCCTTGCAACCGCTGTCCTTCAACTTACTTTTTCTTTTGCACAAGGAATAAATTCATACACTGGATCTTCGGGAGCAACGGTTGGGGCCCATGAAGTTTATCGGGATCCAAGAGACAAACGATCTAAAAGGTGACACGCAGGAGTCCCTTAAGCGTTAACTTTGAGTCATGTGATGTAGCTAACTTCTGCAGTACTTTCTGCTGTCACATCTCTGGGGGCTACGGAAGAATTCTGCAGTTGTCTGTGACATATCTTGGGTTGTGATGAAGTGCAAATTCCACACAAGTCTTTAGGTGATCTAAAGTACTACTTTACAACAGCAGATTTCAGTGCTACAACAAAGCAAACAACATTCTAAATGAAAAGATTGAACTGTTCTAGGCGTATTTAAAAATCTGAACAGCACCTCTCAAGTGGAATTATTCCCAAATTTATAGTAAGCAAAAATAATATGGACTGTATCTTGTAAGTTGGAAGGGTTACTGTGCCACCTACTGAAGACACAGCTGGGCTTTGGATAGGATTCTGTAGAAGCTGTTTTTTTCCTGCATTTTAAAGCCCTTTTTTCCTGCATTTTAAAACACCGTTACTGTTTCAGAGGAGTGTGCAGAGCAGAGAGCTCTTGGAGCTTTCTGATCATGAAATTGAAATACACGTTAGTTTTATTATATGAGAGGTAATCACATAAAGTGTTGTTACAGCTGTGGTTTGAGATCTTCATTGTGGTGGCCAGAAACACTTCAATTTTAATTTGCTTCAAGGGTAAAGAACTGTTCAATACCTTGGGCAACAATTGCACTTAAACTTGGCCAGTATAGAATAAAATACAGGGGTGCTGGATTGCAGCCCCTATTATGTACTTCAGTACTAGTAGCTTTGTTTACCAAGGCATATGTACAAGCTTTGTATTCGGTGCTTTTCCTAGGCACTAGCTGCTGTAGGAAGCTGTAACAGCAGTGTGCTGTGCTGTTATAGATAGAGCCTTAATTACACATCTGTGCTTCACCTTTAAAATAGGCAAAGTAATATAATTTGTATTTACGTGCCAGAGATGGTTGTGATCTGCTTTTGCTAATTTAAACGACAGCACAGTATCAGAATTGAAGGTGCGTGTGGGGAACAAAACCTTGCAGAAGACTAAACCAAGACTTTTGCTGTAGTAAAAACACTGCCAGTTAATGCACATCACTAAGAATTTTGTTATGTTTAGTGATATTGTAGATGAGAATTATAACGAAGGCTTTCTTTTCCCTTTCTAGTCAAGATACAGATTTACCTGGAGCACCAGAAAATTTGACGTTCAGGGAACGCCAGCGACTTTTTTCACAGGGTCAAGATGTATCCAATAAAGTAAAAGCCTCTAGGAAACTAATGGAACTGGAAAATGAGTTGAACACAAAATAAGATTAAAGCACCTTATCAGATGTAACTGAAGATCTCTGTATTGAGGGATTGAGATGAGGGGCACTACTAATGAACAGAAAATGAATATTTTCCAAAATGAGTGACTTTGATTCCTCTATATCTAAGACTGTTAATTGAGATTTAGAGATGTTGCAATAGCAAGAAAACTGATTACTTTGCCAGGAGCTTGTGGTTTATACAATGAAAGCACTGTAAAATTTTAAAGATATGAATCACGTGAAGGTAACTCTTTTCTTTCTGTTTTGGGGGTTAAGTTCTTGTGCACCAGACCAAGTAGCACTTGTCAAAGATAAGTTCTGTTTCCTGGTGTTTCACAGACACGCTTTTTTTTTTTTCTTTTTTTTTTTTTTAGCTGCTGAGCAGAGAGAGTGAGAATAGCTTGAACTGCCTAAACTAAACTGTGCACTAGAAATTAGTACTTTAGGTTGTTAGGTAAGAAGATGATATCTGGGCCACTATCTTAAGTAGACTCCATATGCAAGTTTGCCGTACTCTGTGGTGTTCATACAATGATCAGCCTATCAATACCATTTAGTATTGGGATAACTCCCTTCTGTAGGTAAAACCTGGGATAAAACATTTCTATTACTACGTATTTGTTGGGTCTAAAAGTGGAATTTATCTGTAATGATGGAAAAGTCTGTGTTGATGCACCCCGGTTATTTGTGCATCAGGCTTTCAGAAATGTGAAGGTGAAAAGCCTAGGGCTATTTGTTTCATTAAAAATTACGTAAGCAATAGATAGGAGGCTACACTAGTTGCCATTCATCAGATAGGACCAAAATGTTTGTCATGTGTTAAGGACAAGGATTTTCATTTCCAAAGTTAGTAGAAAAGATAGGTAAGTTTCCTCGGAGCATTAGATGAGAAGTTACTAGGCAAATAGACGTGGAATGGTATTGATAAGTCTGCTATTAGCAGTTCAGCAATATCTTTGTTTTGGGGTTGTTTTTTTGTTGTTGTTGTTGTCCTGTTGTTGTTTTTTCCTATGGAGAAGTGAACTGGCATATTAAAGTGTGGTGTGAAGCATTGAATACACTACTGCTGGCTGGGAGTGGGAATGTTAGTAAGACCTGGTCTGCTGGCAGCAATCCATTTCTACTCATGCTGAAGAAGCAGTGCTAGTAAGCTCTTCTTTAGTCTAGCTAGCTTTACTAACATTCTGTCACTGTTGTACTGAAAATATTTTTGGCAGTTCAAGCTATTTTTTCACACTGTAATAGCCTTATTTAATTTTAAATTGTTAATCTTTTTCCTCCCACCGTTTCCTCAGCTACGCTTATGTGGCTGATGATGCTGGGAATAAGGACCTCATCAGAGTTTTTCTCATTGTGTGATGTTAAGACAATATATATTGTGATTCCAAACAAATTTTCTATTTGACAAAGCCCTTTACTGGCTTTAGATGATTTTTTCCTGTATCATATTGTTCTCTTATAAATATATATTTAGGGAATTGTGCACACTTCCAAATACAAAGGGGTAGACTTTCACTGCCTTAGGAAAGAAATCACTTTTAATAAGAGTTGTATGATAAATAAATGCAAGTTGATGAAAATTGGACTGTAAATATTTTTTACGTACTTCAGGTTTCTTATTTGAAAGTGTGCTTTTACCGTTTCACCTGTTAAATATGAAGTAGAAGATTAAACTGGTTCAAAGTGTTAATGAAGGATCTGCGTGCTTGCTATGTCTGTTAATCAGGAAAAGCAAGCCTCTCCCAATTTATCTTGAGAACACTAGCAGCCTTACAGTGACACATTTTTCTTAAGGAAAGAAACTTATGCTGTGGCTGAATTACTGTTGCTGCTAGAATCTGAAAAAGGCTTAGCAAAAAAAAAATATATCTATAACCTTCAGTTGAGTGGATTTGGCCGCTATTGGGCATTCGGGTCAAGTGTGAATATGTGTAAAAGTGCTTTTCATATTTGTCTGTGCATTATTATGAAAAACATCAAAACTGCTGTAGTTTCCCATTTCTACTGTATTTCACTTGCAACCTATTTTTAATAAAGTTTGTATTGTATTTAACTTTGCATTAATTTTTTTTTTTGTACTCTTTGTTATTTGACTCTGCGTTCACAGCAGTGTTGCCATAAACCCAAGTGGCTATTTTTAATGTTTCCTTTACCTTTTAAAATACAAGTCAAGTCAGCGCATCTCATAATGATGGGAACCTGAAATGAATTTCATGTAGAGAACTAACCAAAGAGGTTCATCCTCACGGATCAGCGGGAAGAATTTAATGTTCAGTACCTGAACAAGTGATTTTTACAGCTTATCCAGCCACTTATGAAATAGTAAGTATTGGTGGGATCAAATATGCAGGCTAGCCCATGGATTCTGGTGAATGTACTGTATTTGTATTCTCCTCCAGTGCAAAGTGTGTTTCTGAGAATGAAAAGGAACCTGGAATACAACTTCTCTTTGGAAAAGGTGATTGTGAGTAATACTGGAACCGGAGGCTCCATTGTGATTGCCGAGGTTAAGAAGGCATTTGAATGATGTTTCTCCTGTTGCTGCACTAATAACACCAGATGACTTGCTTCTTGATAGTAGACAACAGTGGAAGTTCTGTTTGAGAAGGGCAGAAGTGGGAATTTTGTCACAGTGAGGTGCTGTAGATTCCAGCTTCTGCAGCTGAGTGCTGCAGATGGGGTCGAGAGCCATGTGCACCTCTTTCCAGGTGAGTACCTTCATCACACACAGAGGGTGGTGACGCACTGGAACAGGTTGCCCAAGGAGGTTGTGGATGCCCCATCCCTGGAGGCATTGAAGTCCAGGCTGGATGTGGCTCTGGGCAGCCTGGTCCGATAGTTGGCAATCCTGCACATAGCAGGAGGGTTGAAACTAGATGATCATTGTGGTCCTTTTCAACCCAGGCCATTCTATGACTCTATGATCTCTCCAGTTCCAAGGTCTACTCTTCAGAATTTTCAAAATCACTAATGGTGTTCTGAATTTTAGAAGACTGCTGGACCTCAAGGTGTGGCTGAGTGGGACCTTGTGTCAGTGCTTTTGAGTCTGCGGACTGTGACCATAAGAATAAAGCTAAAGGAAAAAAGGCGTTTGAATACTGAATGCATAGTCTAGAAGAAAAAGGAAACAACCCATTGTCAGCATCCCCTTTGCTTTAGGGGTATGAACGATCATCCCTAGCAACTTTGGGTAAATGATACTTGCATATGCAGCCGGGTCTGCCACCTCCAAAAAGACTCTAATTATCTTAAATTTCTGCCACATTCTCCCTTTTGCACCTGTCATTCCCATGCCACACTTCTCAACTGCTTTTACATGCCACTTGTGCTATAGCCTTGTTGG
>JAOWBP010001760.1:35074158-35108167 GCA_028571105.1 Tragopan temminckii | reverse complement strand
AAACGGCTTTACAAAGATATATAATGGCAGAACAAGGAGAAATGGTTTTAAGTTGAAGGAGGGAAGATTTAGGTTGGCTATCAGAGGGAAGCTCTTCACAGAGAGAGTGGTGAGGTGCTGGAACAGGCTGCCCAGAGAGGCTGTGGATGCCTCATCCCTGGAGGTGTTCAAGGCCAGATTGGATGGGGCCCTGGGCAGCCTGGTCTAGTATTAAATGGGGAGGTTGGCGGTCCTGCCTGCAGCGGAGTGATTGGAGCTTGATGATCCTTGTGGTCCCTTCCAACCCTGGCCATTCTATGATTCTGTGATTCTAAAACCTGTAGTGGTTTTGCTGCAATAGGCTGCAAAGTTACCTGGTAAACTGGGAAAGTGGCTGCTTCTGAACTCCAGGATCTCCTGTATAGGCTGCTATCAGTGCCTGGAATAGGTATGTTTGTAGACAAAACCTTGAATCCTTGATAAGACAAGGTAGATGTCTACCAGGTAGACATCTCCTAAGACACAATACTTGTTAGATACTTTAACTAGATAGCCACATGCTAACAAGATCACTGGTGAGCTCCGTTGATTTCACTGGGAGCTCTCTGTTCTGGAGGACCTCAGAAGCAGAAGCTCAGTCATATTGTCTGAGTTTGTAACGAAGATACCAGAACTGTTCTCTCAGTAATAGTAGAACAATAGTATTTCCTTTTGTTGATGTACTTGTTTCTTACGTTATGTCGTAGAATAAGGAATTTGTTTAAGGGACACGACAAATGTCAGCTTTTCTCAGAGTAGTACTGGATAGCTCTGGGTGGCAAAAATATCTCAAAAAAAAAAAAATCGGTTTCTTTCAGTCAAAAAGATTTAGCTTAATTACAGTGATTCTTCTTGGTAAATCTTGCAGTGGCATTTTATATTTTAGGTTAGCTAGAATGGCAGAACCGCTCATGATGAGTTATCAGTGGACTGAGATGTTTTCCTATCGCAGATCAGTCAAGGCTAGGATAGGAAAAAACTCTCCAAATGAAAGTCTAAATTAATGCTAATCCTATACCTGTAATTAAAAAACAATAATAATAATAATTTAAAAAAATAATCCTTCATACTTATGTTCTGAGAGGGAAAGCTACAGTGATTTTCTCACCTTAGTTTATATTGTTGTATCATTGAAATCATTGAAATGAGTTAGTTAATTCAAGGTTACTAGCACAACTGAAAAAATAAAATGTTGCAGAATAATCTGACTGTCTAATGAAGCATCATGATGCTTCTATGAGAAGAAGTTTCATTAAGTTCATCTTATAGATGGCTTTACATATCCTTTCCAAGACTTAGATGCCAAGAAGTCTTCTAATCCAAAAGTCAAGTGAATTTATTTTTAATTTATTTGGACTTCTAAATGAATGTAAGCTGATCTTGTAAACATTTAAAAGTCACATCACATATGTTATGCTGTGTTACATTAACAAGAGAAATATTTTTGTGGGCTGCAAAGGTTTCTGACCTTTTCAAAATACATCATTCTCATAGGGAAGCATAGAACTGGCTTACCTAAGAAATGACCTTAACAAATACCTCCTGATCAGAGTAGACATGGATACATGGATCACAGTTTTATATTGCTAATTCTGGATATGTCTTATAAGTGTACAGAACACACACACTTATTTTTGTTTGATGGAACAACTTGAGGCTGTGTTATGGTCCAAAGCCATAGAGTAAGGTGATAAGGATCCTTAAAGTCTTGGTGAAATCTTTAATAAGTGTCATTGGTGAATATCTATCTTGTTAATCCTTCTTTAAACATGCTGAAAGATGCACTCTTAAAGTCTTCCTTTCATCACATAGAGGGTTCTTCCTGACTGTGATATCTCACCGTAATTATTTGCACTGTGGTTACATTGATTCTCTTCCTTGACCGCTGGTTTTGTGTTTTTATAACATATTTTTTCTTCTTGCTGACAAGAGGCTTAAGCAAGACATGAAGAGCCTCCATTCATTTGCTCTCGAGCTTTCAAAAGACTTTCAGCGTCAATACAAGGCTTGTCTTTACCAAGTTTTGACAGCAGTCCAAGGGATACAGCTGCAAAATGAAGCAATGCAAAGTAAGGCTCTTACACGTACATTCCAGTCATGTAATACCAACAGTGTCATTGTTAAATATTAGTAACACTGATAGATTGAGTTCAGTTCCAAGATACAAGCACTTTTTTCTGTTGGGTGTTAGATCATCTAGGAGTCCTGGGTGTTAGAAAGAGTACAGATCACCCTGGATTTTCTCAGGGCTGATAATTTGAGTTTAGCTCTTGTGTTGATTGCAGCTGATGCCAGACTGCTGAGCTGGCTTAGCTGTAATATCTTTATTCTGTAGGTCTCAGGCTTTTTGTTGTGTCAATTTTAGAACAGCCCAATAAAGAATGTGTCACCTTAGTTGAAATTTGCCTAATTTTGGGTATACCAGAAGAGGACTGAGGTGATTTCTGAGATTTCTGAAACATAAAGACTGCTGCTTCAGAATCCAGGTCCTCCTTCATGTGTATGTATGAACAGACCCTGCAGTGCAGTGGTGCTCACTGTTGTCACTGAGGACCAAGTGCATTGGTCCTGTATCTGGGTCTTTTGGTACGTACCTTTGCTTTGCCTTCCAGTGTTATTGATTCTGATGGTGTTCCTACCAGATGTGAGAAGAACATGACAAGTACCAACCTGATTGTGAAACAGGGCTTAAATTGATGTTTGTGAGGTTGAAGATCTACAAGCAAGTACACAAATTTATAATCAGAGTCCCTGCGTGATTGATACCTATATATTGCCATGTAAATATAGGTTGTACAGCTGCTGTACTTTTTATTTGAAATGATTTTGAGACAGGTTTGGTTCTGTTGGGGCTACTCTTGTCAGTAACAATAAATAGCATGATCAGTGACAGATGTCTGCAGAACTTGTCTCTGTATATTGTGTATAAACTTATGATTAAAATGGTAATCCATCACTGTGTTATCTGTGTAGAGAAAATACTTCAGAAAGTTTAAAATTGGAAAAAATAAAGTAGAAATCAGGGTGAATGTTCCAGTGTTCCCCTTATCAAAACAGGGGCCTAAAGGAGCAGATAGGAAGTCGGATTTGGCACATGAGCTGATGTGGTGTATATAGTCACTAAATATTCCTTATGAGGCCTTGCAAATTCCTGTTGGCTGAACCAACTTCGTACCTTGTGAGGTATTTTTCTATGAATTCAGAACCAAGAGAAGCTTCACTGCATGTAGCAAAAGTGTGTGTTGGTACTTAGGTGGGTGATGTTTTAAATTTGGCCATTGTTCAGTTATTTCTCAGTTGTTTTAGATGAAGATTCCATTGCTAAGATTAAATACCGTGGTCAGAATTGCCAATCTGAAATTACATGTAGTATTTCCTAAGCAGAAAGCCCAAAGTGTGCAATAGCATATGTTACCAGTTTAATCCTAAAATAGAGATCGAAAGTGAGAGATTTATAGAAGGAACATTCAAGCAGGCTAATTTTGAAGTTGTAATGGGCATACAGCAAACTGTAAATCTTCTATGTAATAGCTGAGAAATATTTGGTCACATCTGAAAATAAGGCTATTGCCATCTTTCCTTGTGAAATACATATATAAGTAATTTGTAAAGGAGAGAAGTGTCCTTTATTCTTTTGTTATATGTAGGCCTTTTGCGTGAGCTGCAATTATAAAGCTTATTTTGAAAAGTCACAGTTTTCAGTTAGTTCTTTAAAACAACTTCCTTCTTCCAGTGTTTCAGATGAAGGCTTTTGATCTTGAGCAGTCCCTGCAAGAGGTGACAGAGAGATATGAGAGAGAAAAGCAGAAGAGGAGAGCTCTGCATAACAGCTTAGTTGTAAGTACCTTGAAAGACAAAGCATCTTCTTATTTTGATTTGATTATATCCACAACTTCTTCACCAATGAAACTAATTAACGTACTTCTACTGAATGTATCACTTCCAACCAGCATCTGTCTACATGCGGTACATTTCTACGTGTGTACATTACAATAACCCCAGACCATTCTTTTTACATAAGCATCCACATGCATTCCTGGAGTATTTTGTCCTAAGGAGTATCATCCATCTTGAATAGTGTGCAAAATTTGAGTTTCTTCATCCCGTCTCTAATTGGAAAATACCATTTCTCATCTGGCAATTCCTCTACAATATGAAATTCCAGGTAAATCAATTCATGTTTGATTTAGTACAAATGCTCCTCTGAAACTGTTTTAGAATTCTTAAAACGATCAACATGAAACTGCAGAATTATCTTCGTTTTATTTTTCCAAGCATATCTAGCTGTACCTGCTCAGGCATTAGTGGTGGTTCATTTGGGATTGATTGTTTTGTTTTTCATTCTTCAACTTCACTGCCTCCTCATCTCCCCAAAGGACTAATCAGGGGTTCAGAACCTCACTTTTAGAAAGACCGGCAACATTCAAACAAAGTTCTTCTGATTTTTTTTCTGCCTGGGAAGACGAGGCTCTTCATTGGAAAGCACTTACCTCCCAAAATCTTTCTTGTGTTGCAGTTTGCTGAGAGAATATTCCCCAAGGTAGTGTGGGGAGTGTTCACTGCTCATCACAGGCAACCTGTTTTGAGCAATACAAAATAAGAAGAAATGATCACAAACCAAAAGAAAAGAAAAGCACCGGGTTAGATAAGGAAAAGTCTGAAGCAGCCTGGAGAGAAAAATCAGTACTGGCTTTTCAATCATATATGAACACAGAGTGAGGAGAAAAAAGAACAAATTTTTTTATATCCTACCCTTAGGGCTGCTGGAGGAGACGTGCAGTGTTTAATCTTGGCTGCTGTGTTAATGTAAGTTAAGAAGATCATGTGAAGAGGAAGGAGGCTGAAGAGGAGAAAATGGCTTTAACTGAAAGCATCTTTTTTTTTTTTCTTACAGACTGAAGAGGGCTACGCCATTTCAGAGTTCTGAAGAGATTATGCTTTCTCAAATAAAGTTATGAAAAAGCAAATGATACTGAGACTGTTTTATCTCCGCAGAATCTAAGGCTGTGATGTTGCAAGCAGTTGACTGCTTTCTTAAACATATATAAGTTCTTGTATGTGAGTGTGTTTGTCCTCTCCAGTATTTGATATTAAATCACGTTGATGTTCTAATTCTAGGAGCTGAGAGGGAATATCAGAGTCCATTGCAGGATCCGACCATCACTGCCTTTTGATCATGCTGCTGGACATTCAATATCACAAGATAGGTAATTTATTATGGCTGCGTTATACCTTCTCTGACTCACAGTTAACATGAAGAGAAAACAATAGCCAAATATATATGAGATCAATGGTGTTCTGTTTTGTTGTTTTTTTTTCTTTTCTGTTTTCATATGTGTGGAGATACTGTGACAGAATCATTAAAAAAATAAATATCCTTTCTTCTTTCTCCTGCCAACTTGGCATTAGCCTGTCTTATCCCTTCATTTAAAACTACGTCCACCTGAATAGGAAGACATAACAGTTGAACAATCCACGATTATCTGTGGTTTGGCAGAAGTAGTACAGCTGTAGTCACTGTAGAGTACATTCACCATTCTGTACAAAGACTGGGATACAGTGATGTAATAGCAGCTGTCAGAAAGCGTAGGTAGAGAAATGCTCTCAGCATTGCTGGGCTTTTTTGTTTGTTTGTTTGTTTTTTATAATGCTACAGAATGAATTTGCTGTCAGCACAAACACTGGTGATTCTATTTCAGTATAATTTGGCTCTGCATCCCTAATTTATAATACACTTACTGTAACTGAAGTGTCAACACCACTCAAGGCCCAAAGGGAAAAGAGGGATTTAGTGCAAGTATGTGTCATAACAAGCTGAATTCTCCATAGATGACTAACACGAAAGAAGGTAGGGACTGAACCGTACACAAACAGAGAAAGGGGGGAAAAACTAGGTGGATGGCTAAAAGACAGAAATATTATCATCTGACCTATCAGAACACGACTGATTTGGGAGTTTATTTTACTTTTTACTGACTACTTTTTCAAAAAGAATACATACAGGGTTTTAAAGTTTGTTCATATTCGGCAAATCTTTAGAAAAAATATTCAATTATTTTAATTAAATAATGTAAAAATACCCAACAAGAAATTTCAAGGAGCCTAAAGAAGAAACCTGCATTAACGTGTACTCGATATACATGGGGAAGAACCAATGCTTTGTTTTTGTTGCTGTATGAAATAGAATAGTTAGGTGCCAAATTGCTGTGTAAAGGAGGGACAAACACATAATTGTTAAGACAAACTTTTCTTAATATATAAAAAAAGAAATTTAATTAACACTTATTTGTAAAACTAGGGACTGATTCTGAAAACACATACACACACGAGTGCATCTATATACCTCACATTTCCAGCCATTAGTTTTTGACTAGTAATGGATACAGAATTACTTCTGACTGCATTTGCAAGGTCGGGACCAAATACCTACAAAGAAGGTGTTCTTCAGTTTCATGCACTAAAAATGGAGAACCTCTTTTTACGATTTCAAATTACCATTGCAAAACAGTACAGTGGTTTGCCTGTGAAATATTCTTAATTATATTTGTTCTAAATTGCTTTTTTTTTTTCTTTTTTTCTTCTTTTTTTTTTCTTTTTACCCCTATTGATTTCTTTTTTTTTTTTTTTCTTCCAGGCACAGAAACTCTTTAGAAAATGTAGCATATGTCATTGATGATGTGAGTATATTTGATGGTGAAATTCACAAATGCACTTATTGATACTTGTAAAGAGATACAAAAGGGATATGTGAACCAGAGGTATAAAAATTAATAGGGTAGGGTGGCTTTTTTTTGTCAGTTGGTGCCCAGCTTTGTCCTCACATGGTGCAATAGCAGGTGATCTGTGCTGTTTTCATCCTGACTCTTTGCAGTAATAATAGCTTGGAGTTTCTGCTGCTGCAAAAACTGGAGCTTTGGTGTTTGCAGCAAACTGTTGCAGAATCCTCACAGTCAGCCCCTTTGAGCCACTTGCATTTATTGTAATCATTTCTAAATTGTGGTAGGCCTTTTTCATTTTACTGTTAGAGAACACCTAATGCATTAGCATGGAAATAAGATATCTCAGCAGCCACAGCAGCCTATGTGGTACTGCAGTTAGGCGTATTAAAGTCTTGGCTCAGATCCATCAGAGGAAGGAGAATGAGCATTGAGGTTGCAAATCCAGATGGTGTTACAGCATTAATTGTGCCCATTACCAAGATATAAAATTTGAGAAGACGCAGTAGCGTGAGCTAAGGTCGAAGTATTAAATTAGGTTTTAATTTTCTTAGCCACCATAGTTCTTACACTGTTGCTACACGGTGATTAGCCAAATTCTCTTAGTATAGAGCTTAAAATATTGCTGAAGTGACCTAAGGTATGTTATGCATTTAAATCTCCCAAATTATAGCTTCATTAAGCAGATCTCGGTTGTATAAAGTGAGCAATTAGAGAGAGATATATGCAATTAGGGACTAATGGAGCATATGAAAAGTCAGCTAAGAATGAATAAATATGTCAGGAGATAATCAACAGGGATCTGCAATATTAGATGTAGTATTTCTGGATGCCATGATCCATTTATTGCGCTATAATATTACTCACCCACTTCTGACCTTTATATTTTATTGTATGAAGATGAAATTAGGTTATATTTGGATTATTTTATATAGATACAGATATCTCTGTATTTGTATTTTGGCAGACAAAGCAGTGTCTGTTTGCCTATGCCAATAGGTATAGAGTTTTAGTTTGTATGAAACAGTGATCAGGTAACCTTCAATATTCTAACCTGTTATCATGTTTGAAAGCCTGTATGAGATACTCTAGGAAAATAAGCATATGCATGGACTTAATTGTGAAATGAAATTTCCAACAGCATAGAATCTTTTAGGTTGAAAAAACCCTCTTAAGATTTTCAAGTGTAAAGATACCATCTTCCTGATTTTGGAAAATGTAATACTGACTTGCAGTGCTTTATTGGTTTGCATTGACATTTATTTATTTATATTATTAAGATGCTTTCTGGTTCTGACTGAACAGCTTACATATTTGTATTAGTTTATGTATATATATATTAGAATTTTTTAGTGTAAACTTATGTGTGAGAATAAAGTACAATGGATTTTTTTTTACAAAAAAAGAGCCACTTTAGGCTAATCTAACAGCAGTAAAGGAAAAAAATATGTATTGCCAGTTTCATTTGCTTTTAATTGCTCTAGGTTTTATGCTTGTGGCTAAGCTCAAGATGCAATTTTCAGATAAAATCATGAGATTTCATTCATTCTAAATCTTGCACTTGCAACAAACTCAAAGATCACATTTGTGGAAAAGAGTTGCCCATTTTCCAGAAGAGTATTTATGATGTAGAGGAAGTTTTAGATGAATGTGAAGAAAGACCCTTTGTAAGAAAGGTGCTGAGTTTGTTCTTTTTTCTATTTAAATTATGGCTGTTCTCCCCTCCTTTTCTTGGGACAGCTTTGTAATAGATCGGGTAGATATAGCATTAGTAGTTGGTTATATTAGCACTCCCCAGGTGCTTACCACCATCTTCATCTACAGGTTTCTTCCCCGTTACTTTCCCTGTACAGGGAGCCCTTTAGGCTGTCCTTGTCTGCCTCAGTGCTGTGTCTGCCTTGCAGAGGCTCTGCTGTAGAGTGATGTCCTTTGGAAGGAGGGCAATACCTCCCACAGAAATGCAATAACAAGTGATGGGAAGTGATAATTATCACAGCTGGGTTTTGTGACCGTATGTCTATATCCGCTATTTCGTATGCCTCATTTAAAATTATTTCTGTGCCTTACTGATTATCACTTACTGAAGAGCTCCCCAGGTTTGGATGTCAGGACAGCCTGCGAATGTTAATGAAATATCCATTTGTCATTTCAGTGATTCATGTTGCCCTTAAAAAACTCAGAGCAGGAGTATTCTGTGGCTCTAAGATGGAAAGAAATGTTTTTCAGTGTTTGTGTGATAGAGCTGTGGATTTCATACACGCTACTGACAGGGAAAGCTGATGAGGTTCCATACGCCAGCAGCTGCAGTGGATATGTTAGTCTGCAGTGATCTCCTGAGAAAGGAATTACAAATGCTTACATGAAACTTCTGTCTGTTAACAGTGCTTTTGTTTCTGTATAATGAAAAAAAAATTTTTTTTTTGTATTTTCTATCTCATTTCTAACATTATGGAATAGTGGTCTTTTTTTTTTTTTTTTTTTTCTTTTTCTGGAGGCTATTGGTCACTGCTGATGTTAGAATGTCTGTGTCAGGTCATTTTGTAGCAAAACCTTGTACTCACACCCGCGCTGTTGCTAAACTTGCCAGTACTGGAATGGATGCATTAGTTCATGCTATAGCAAGTGTTGCCATCATTAGATTGGTAATGATACACTTCCCCACAGAGAAGGAAACACTTGTGACTTAAGAGGAGAAAATTGATTTTTGTTAGCCCACTGCATGCAGAATGTTATTCAGTCATTATTGGCTCAGTTCTTTACTACTTCACTCAATGCCAATACTAAGTAGGTCACTCCAAAAGTAATGCCTCCTATTAATCTGCACAAAAAGTGCAACAGACACAAAGAGCACAATAACGCTAGTTGATAGAGCAAATTCTCAGCTCCAAAGATTGTTGTTCAACATAGTCACCACCATTAACTGTGCATTTTTGTTAGTGATGAGCCTCTGTGCCGTGCTCATAAAAATCTGCACCAGTGGAGATGACCCACTGTTTCTAAGACCCATTGCTGTTCTGATGGCATTGTCGCTGGAATGCATCCTCCTCCACCTCACTGCGCTCACATCCACTGTTTGGTCTCCAGAAACACTCAGCAAGCATCAATGAATGTCAGTGGGTGCCATTTTTTCTGCATGGAGGAATTCAGTGCCACACCTTTGCTTCATACGTGCTTCCATGTCAGACACCATTTTGTCAGACTGCCCCTTTTCTGCCATCTGTCACACAACAACAACATGTAATGGAGTATTGATGGGAAGGTTCAACCTCTACTGCCATACCACCGACATCCACCTCTGATGTCATGGACTGACAAAATAAAATAGGAGACATTACTTTTGGAGCACCCATCCTGGTTTGAGGGATGTAAGTTTAACAGCCTGCTTGTTGGAAAAACAGTAAAAATGTCGGCACTCCATCAAATGCTGTAACATAAGCACAAGTTAGTAAGCTAGGAAACCTCATTGAACAAGATGAAGTATTTTATGTGCTGAAGAGATTCCAACTGAACTGTTGTAAGCAGTCACATTTAATTCTTTACTTTTATCTACAATTAAACAAGATACACCATGAGGAATTTGAAGGTCACACAACTTACTACTTAGGGCATTCCAGACTTCTGTAATTTCTTTGGTAATCATTCAAAGAGCTGCTGACACATTTGTCCAGCTTACAAAACTGCTATATAATCCATCTGGAAAGTGGATTCTACTAAAAAATTGTGGAAATCCGGCAATTGTGTGGCTTCAGTTCTTTCTCACGGTTGTGGAATAACATGATATGCCAAGAAATGTGCATCTTCTGCCTCAATTCACAAATATTTATGAAAACAATTTGAAAAGACAGCGTGAAAACTGTGCTTACAGTAAAAAAAAAAAAAAAAAAAAATCTTTTTGCTGTTTATTTACCTATAGTGGTGATTAGAGAGGTTGGATTTCCAGGTATCTGGGTTTTCTGGGCACATAAGAAGCCTAGGTAATTGTTTGGATCTTTCTTATGAAACGTGCATATTTTGTGTTGGTTGTTTGTTAATAATCTAATGTGTTCTAAGATCCTTACTTGTGGTCTTGCTAGTTCACCGCAGTGCAGTAAATGTTTCTGTTTTATACACACATTTGTGACATTAACTGTAAGTATTTTGTTCTTCTTGTAGGAAACTGTCCTTGTAAAGTGTAGCCGTCCTGGTCATGCACCAATAAACAAGACTTTTCAGTTTGAAAGGTGAGTAGAACCCACGTTGCTGGAACATTTGTGTAGTAAAGGACAATTTTTGTAGTCACTAGTTAAAAGGAAAGGTTCTTAAAAAAAAAAAATAATAATAAAAATAAGAGAGAGAGAGAGTAGTGGTGTGTGAAAAAGAGCTCCTCTGAGAGAAAATCTGTGATGTGAGCATTTTCCTTGTAAGATGGCCGAGAACCCACATAAACAAACATGAGAGATTTTGAATGCAGGAGCAGGAGAGAAGAGTTTTAGTTGGTCTTTGTGCCTTGTTAGACTTATTAAACTTGATTGAAAGTCAAATGCATCCAACATGTATTATATTAATGCTCTGAGCCTGTTTCAGCTCAAGCTGCTGTAGGTTGGCCTAGTGTTGCCAGTAACTTGCTTTTTTTGAGGTGTCCTTCTAAGAAGCTGCCTTTTTTCTGCTCATGAAGCCTGAGGAATACTGTTATATAGACTACCAAATGACTGAAAATTCTTGAGATAATGCACATCTTGGGGAAGCTTTACTCACCTCAAATGTTACAGGACTCCCTTGATACAAGGCACATGCAGCCTCTCACATGTTTGCTAAGTAATTTCTTTCACCCTCTCGCTATACCTAATACAGACATACCAGTTGAAGTAAATGCAGAATAATGCTGGAATTCAGTTCCACAGTTAATGGTGTCCACGCAGTTAATGGTATTGACACTGGACTCCAGAGCTGGTGTGACTCTCTACATGTGGTGCAGATCCTGATCATCAGGAAACGGGTTTAAAAAAAAAAATGTAAATCCCCTAAAGAATGCCGTTCTTGGGGAATGTTTTTTCAGTGTCCCAGCACAGCTCTTTTTTATAAACAGAAGAGCATATGGTTCTTATGAACTCAAAAATGTTTATTTTTTTAGCAACATTTTATGGAACTAATAAATGTCAAAATATTTGATTTCGGCTCAGGAAGAAAATTCCAGCTTTCAGCATGTTATGCTTTTATAATTTTATTGGTGAATCAGTTAGCAAAATAAAAAGAAGCCTGGAATTTTCAAGGTGAAATTAACATTAATCACTACACAGGGGCAAATCTGTCATCATTCTGATAAAAATAAATGGGCTTATGGAAATAGATTCTCTGGATTTGCTGCATCTTTCATGGTCTCAGACAGCTAATTGTCTGTCCATGCCTTTAGCCACTGTGATTACAGTGTAGCATAAACCAGTTGAAGCCAAAATGAAAATACTTCATTTCAGTATTGGTAGAATTTGAAGCGCAGGAGCTAAGAAGAGGCAGTAAAAAAACCTTTAGGAAGTTGAGTAAATATTTGGAGTAGTTATTGTAACATTGAACCCCATGCCTTTCCTCTGAACTGCTACACATATCTGAACCTGACATAGAGAACTACAGTTATGCTGATTTGTGGTGAAAGCACAGCCCACTAAAAATGGCTGAATTGAGCTCTAGCTGTGGCTGGTTACAATGTTTGCAAAGAGCCGAAGCCCTCAGTAGCAACTGAAGACAAATTTTTAATGTTCTAATCTCACAAATACCTTTTAAGTTTGGTGGCTGGGTTTGTTATTGTTTTTGTTTTTTTAACACAGTAGCTCTGAGGGAGATGTTTTGCTGCGTTAAGAAAAAGGTATAATTTCAGCACAAATTGAATTATAGCCTGAGTTGGTTAAAATACAGGATTTGGTGCTAATGAATATTTCATTGATTGCAAATGATAAATGAAGCAGAGAAAAATGTCTGGAAGTGCTTTTGCTCTTGTACTGACCTTGAAGATGTTATGTGCAAAGCTTATAGAACATGTCCTTGTATGCCTGCAAAGCGAGGATAGAGTATTGCTATTCGGTGTCTGTGTCCTCCCAATAAGAACTGTGCCACATCTCTGTGTATTTGTTGGTTTCTTAGTTTAGCATGACAGCATGCCAGTGGAATGGCAAGACAAGCAGTATTTGTCCATCAAGCCAGAAAAGTGCTCATATCCTGATTAAAGAGAGTACATTTTCGTACAGCTTACAATTAGACTGTGGAACACATTGCCACAGGATGTTACTCCAGGCCAAGAATTCAGAAACATGAAAAAGAAACTTAATACTAATCATATTTTTTTTTTTGAAGCAAAGATTCAACTCATGTTTCAGCTTTGAGACCAGTTTGCAGCTATTATTATTAGGCAGAGATGAATTACTGTCTCCCACCACCATAGCGTTTTTTACTACTACTTCTTCCAATGTCAGAAGCAAAATGTTGAAGTGGTTTACGTCTAATTCTGTATCTGTTCATCAGCGATCCCTCTGTACAGTTGTATTTATGGAGAACACAAATACAAAATCTATGTTTGTGCAGTCTACAGAGAGTAGTGATCAGATCCTGGTCAACATACAAAGCGCTAAAGAGCCAACCATGTTCTCCATTCAGTTAAACTTTCAGCATCACGTATTAAAGCCAAATATACTAGTATACTATATACACAGGAAAGTAACTATACTTTGTAATCCTTGCTGCTACCAAAATTCCTGTTAGTTATTTGGCTATAAAAAATAGAAAGCATGCACCACTGACTGGAAAACAGAGCTTAACAGTAAAAAACAAGAAAAACATTGCAACAGAAAGATAGCAGAAGAGGAAGCTTTTTCCAAAGAAAAAGATTCATACCTCAAATTTGTAAGTGTTGGCTATGATACTCACATTGCAGATTTGGACCATCTTCTATAAGCCACATTTGTTGCAGACTGTATTCTTGTGAAGGATACTTTTTTGGTATGCTAGAGAAGCAAAGAATGTATTAGGATGCCTAAGTTTTATGATCATAATTTCTTCCCTTTAATGATTTCTTATTTTCAGGTATTGGCTTCGTATTTTATGAGGTTTATATTTGAGAAGGTTGGAGGAAAAATTTCTTTGAAGATCCCTGTGTTGCCTTCTTTGTTTCTTGAATGTGAAAAAATGTTTGCAGTGCTTTTACACATAATTGTTTTGGCCCACAAATTACATTGGCATTGCTCTTTTTCTAATAACTTAATCCATTTAATTGTCTTTCATTCACCTTAAAACTTACTTTGAAATATACATCATGACTCCAAAAAAGCAGGAGAGACCCCTGAAGTTCTAATTTACAGTCCTCTGGACTGCAACACAAAAGAAAAACAACCAAAAAACTTCTTTGGTGAATTCTGGCCCCTCTCCTGCTTCAAGATTCTCTTCTGTAATGTGCCAGAGGTACATCACACATTCCTACACAACCTCTGGGACATGCTGATGCATCACTTTTTTCCCTCTAGCCAACTGAACGAAGTGGTGACTCTCAAGGAAGCTCAACTCTTTCTCATTACCTTTTAATTTCCTGGCGTAGGAAGTCAGGTTTAGAGCAGCAGTGGGTAGTTCTGGTCTGTCAGCTTCATATTGTCAAGCTAAATAGATTTTTTTTAAAACCCAATCTGTAAGTGCTATTGTCATAGAAATGTCAGCAAGTCACAAGCTTTATATCATTTTCCTTTGTCTGTGCTCCTCAATGATGCCAACATACATACCTACATCTTTTCTTCATTCCCTTTTGCTCCTCAGGGTTTACAATGCTACTGAGTCTCAAGACACGGTGTTTGCAGATGTGGCCCCTTTGCTAACATCTCTCCTGGACGGGTAAGTTAAAAGGTGGGAGTAAAAAAGCTAAACAGCAATTCTCTACTGAAATTCATCCCTTAAGAAGGATTACTGAATAGAGGTTGTTCTGCTGTGTTCTAAAGCTTTTAGACAGTTTTCCTGTTTTCTTTCTAATGAACACTGAGTGAAAGTTTTTTCCACATATAAAAAGAGAAAACACTGTTTACAAAAATTAGCATGACAGACTAATTTGGGGGAAAAAAAAGTAGTCTTTTTCCTCTGCTTTCTGGCAAATTTAAGCATTGCTTCTGATGGAGGATGCCATCATTTTTTCTTTGCTGTGATTTGGTAGAACACTGAAGTTTCCAAGTCACTTTTTCTTCCTGGTAGTTAAAAGCAGCCCAGAAGAGGCATATCAGGGCGCTTTAAATATTGTGAAACCCCAGGCAACAATTCACACATGCCACGGTAGGATCTATAAGGGCTGTTTGGGGGCAAGAAGACACCTATATGGCCCATAATGCGCTACTATATTTTATCAAGTGTGGACAACCACAGTTGAGCAACCTTGGGATCACTAGGTTAGAGGAGTTTGGAAAAGTCCATATAACCACTGTTTTCTCTCTCTAACTTTTCCTTTTGCAGTGAATGTAAGTTTGTTTTGGCTCAGCATCTTGCCTACATGTATTTGGACATATCTAAAAAATATCTTGATCTGCTCTGCTTGCCACTTTCTTATTTGCACAGTGAAAGGATCCCATCCTGAAGTTGGGAATTTTATATTCATTTAGGAAATGTTCTGTTATTGAAAACAAAAAACTGTCTTGTTCTTCTAGAAGTGGTATTTAAACAGAAGCAGATTTCCAGAGGACAGACTGTGCATACTAGCCACGTTTCTGAGCAGCATTCCCATTGTAAATGTGAAACAGACTTACTTGGTCGGAGCCTTGAACCTTTTTGCTGTTCCTGATTGTTTTGATCAGATCTCCAAAGTAGAAAGGAGCACTCCAGTCCTTTTCTTTATTTTTCTTTTCTTTTTACTTTTTTAATGACTTGTTTCTTTTTTCTTAGTATAACTATCCAGAGAAAAGAGATTATTCCATATGCAAAGCAGATAAAGTACAACAAGCTTCAGAGTTTTTAGTTAGCAATACAGGGCCAGCGAGGAACTAAGATAACATTTCCCCTTTCTTCATCACACTGAAGATTTAACTTTATTTATTTTAAGGAAGGATAAATTTCTCTTTCTTTAATTTCCATTAATAGTGATAACTTTCCTCCTAGGGATAACTTTCCTGTTTTGAACAGCCCCACTCTTTTCAGGAGAGCAATACTGTGAAAGTATTGGTAATCTAATTTGACAAGAAGATATTTTCTAAACAATAATATAACTGATGAAGTAGTGTGGAAAAAGAGAAATGTTGGGGGTACATAGGAGAATCATAAACAGAAAATGTCAAGCCTGAGGTTAGAAGTGGCTTCATGCTCTGTTTAAAATGGTTATGTTGGAAACACAATATCAACAAAGTGAACTAGATAAACATAAATTAGTCTTCATTTGCTGCTTGTCCTCTTATTGAATCACCCAACAATTCATTCTCTGTTGTGTCTTCTTCAGATATAATACAGCTCTGGATAGTTTCAGTTCCTTTGGGCTTACCGAAATACCACTTTGACTTTGGCAGAGAGATTGTCACTGGCTTTATTCATGATCTGTATCTTTAAGGTTACTAGCATCTGTCTACTTAGCTTTTGATCATATCACCTGTATCTTGTCAGAACTATTTTGACTATCTAACAAAAGCTGTGAAGGGGAATTTAAGTATCTGCACTATATGGAAGTTGAAAGACTTCTGAGAAGACTTCCATTCTCTTTTTCCTGTGGACAAATGCCACTTGCAGACTTCTGGCTCCCTTTTTGATTTCAGAGATCTCTCTGATTTTGAAAAGGCACTGGAAGTCTCAGGGAGTTATGACTTGGCCAGGCAGTGTGCACTAGGGAGCTGAACTATGAAAATCACTCATTCTTAGCCTAGCTGAAAACTATCAAAATTACTGGAAGCTTTTCCACTGTCATAAATGCAAGCAGAATTATGTCAAAAGTGAGTACTTAGGGATATCCCTTGTTTCAGATTGACAGCTCTAATTTGTAACACACTTTGTTCTTTATTTTCAGTTACAATTCTCTCCTTTGCTTCATCATATCTATGTCTAGACTTCCAGTCTATACTCTTTGCATCTTAAAGATTAGGGGAAACTTTATCATAGGTTCACTGACTGCAGCTTTGAGTCCACATTCCCAGAAGAGATATGAAGAAATTTGTAACGGTGCCTACATTGCTTTCTAACAAAATAAAACTTTATTAATAATTCTCTAAAAGAATTGCTTCTACACGTGTTTAGTATGCAAGATCAAACAAATAAACAAACAAAAAAACACAACCAAACAAAAAAAACCCTGCAAATATATTTCTCTGTAGTGGTAATGTAAGGATTTGATGACCAAAAACCATAACATCTAAAACAATTAGATGAGGGGTATTCATTGAAATTTGCTGGCATGTACTTGAAACAATATTTTTTGATATGAGGGAAAGCATCAGATAACCAAAAGCAGCTGTTCAGGTCCGCCACAGTGGAGCTAGAGCTTAAGCAGTAAAAGTTTGCTCTTTTCCAAGGAAGGAGCAAGCCTATTTTTGCAGCTCTGGTAGAGCAGAAAATCCAGCATACTGCAGAGCACTTCCAGTGTATGGAGTCTTCTAAAGTTGTGTCTCTGAACAAATAAGAAAGATAAATAGATGTACATTTTCACCTTCTATAGGTCCATAATGTAGCAGTTCCTCCCACCGTTACTCCAGAGGAGCCTCCACATTTATGCTTCTATGGAACCTTATCCAATGCCTTTGGCTTAAGATTTGTGCCTTTTATTGCTAGAGCTGCCTAATCTTTTCCAGTGGCTGAGGGCTCTGACTGAGGACTTCATCTGAAAAGACTGTGAGAGCTGAAGAGTTTACTGCTCCCAGCTGTTAAGATGTTTGTGCTGCGGTTTGCAGCATAGCACTGTCAGACAAATCAAATGCAGCAATGGTTTACTTTAAAATGCTGTACTGTAAACAGGAGTGGTTCAGGAGCTGATTAACAAGCAGCTCAGCAGTGCATGAACTGGAAGTTGCACAGACAGGAGTTTAAACCTCATCAATCACTCCCAGCTAAGCATCCCTGTTTTTGTCAGTTACTTGCCCTTCAAATTTGCTTAAAAAATAAAACCTGTTTAGGAGATGTTATGAGCAGTACTTTAATTTGTCAGGTTTTGAGAGCTCCAGAAAGAAAGCTGCAGGTGTGGTGTATATTTTTCCTTTCAATTAGTGTTCCCAAGTTGTTAGACTCTTGGTACCTCTCCCAGTTTTGATAATGGTAAAATAAATGAAGGCCCTTTTGACTTTCAGGTACAATGTGTGTATTATGGCTTATGGGCAGACTGGAAGTGGGAAAACATACACAATGTTGGGACCACAGTTAGAAGAGAACCTTACATTTGTCGATGAAGATGAATCAGAGCTTGGAATTATTCCTCGTGCTACACAGGAACTGTTCAGGTAATACTGATCTGATAATATCAACCTAAGCAATGGATGCTCACAGACTTTTCATCTTAAACTTTACAGAAAGGATGAAATGTTTGCAATGTATTTATTGTTACAGTTTTTAGTTTTACAGTTATTATTTATAGCATTTCTGGCTGCTATTTTGTATTTGAGATCTGATACTGATTTCTAACCTCTAGCTTAGTCTGTTTTTCTAAGGAAATAAGACTATGCAATTTCACTGCGTGCATATGTCTGGCTTTCAGATTCCTATAACTTTTCAATATATTTCAATTATAGTAGTGCCAACTGAAAAGAAATTAAAAGTCCTTACCAGTTTTGTGAAATGGACAGTTGAAATAGGTGAAAAGGATCCAGATTAGAGCTCAGTCCCAAACAAATGATAATTACATTTTAAACCATGATCTGTTTTCACTTTGAGAATGCTTCTCACCTAGATTTTTTTAGTTGAACCTCATGTGTGATTTGAACTGATGTAATAGAAAAGCCCTTAGGGTTTTTTTTTTCAGCTAAATCGATTTCTTTTGGAAAAAGGTGTAAGCTAAATTGAAAGAGCCAATTCTGTACCAGAATAACGGTGTCTAGCTGGTAGTATGGAATCCCTCATCTGTTAATTGCTTGGACTCTGGCAGAATTATCATACCTTGAGCTCTGAATGTAGTCACCTTCAGCAGAGAAATAGCATGGAAAAACCTTGAGGAGGGAGTGGGACTAGAGGAGAAAATAAAATTGAAGCTGGCAATGCTGTTTGGAAAATGAATGTTTTGATTCTTCAGCTTAACATTAGCATCTGGGTGAGGCAAAGTTCTGATTTTTGATATTTAATAAGCAGTTTTATCAGAATGTTGATTAGATTACAATTAAAGAATAATTCTGTTTTTACAGATTGTTCACTTGAGGTTTGATTTCAGCCTTTTCTGGTTTCATTCATTTGCTTTATCCTACCTTTATTCTCCAGACTTATTTCAGAAAAGCCACCAGGAAGTTACTGGGTTGAGGTTTCTGTTGTAGAAGTGTATAATAATGAAGTTTTTGATCTTCTGGCCAAAGACAGTTGTGGAAAAGTATTTGGCATCAAACGTGATGTTGTCACAACCAGAGAAGGAAAGAGTGATGTTCCATTGCTTACATATGAGTGAGTACACAATTTCATCCTTATCATCCAATCATGACTGAATGTTTACGTGATGCCTAGCTGTCCATGATTCCACTATAGATGTCAGAATTGGCTTCTAAACTACAAATCCTTAGCATATGCAAAAGAAAATATTGGATGGTTCCCTCTGCTTCCATTACCTCAGTCAATTAGACTGCAAACGTCAAAATACTTTCAGCATTAACAGTACAATTATTTTTGGTTAAACTTCTGCATTAGCAACTTTGATTCTTATTTACTCATCGTGATGGCAAAGGGAGACGTAAAGAAATTAAGGCTAAAGCTGTACTTACTTTATTTTTTTCTTGTATGTATGTCTTGAGTATTACAAAAGTTTGTTCTAGTGCACATGGGAATAATTTTGAATGTTACATGCATGTAATGTTCAAAGCAAATTCTTCCTAAACATAAAACCTCTTGGCTAATTAGATGACAAAAATATTGTGCTTGTATCAATTTGTGCATTAACAAGAGAGAGGCTGTTTCAGATATTTTAGTAACAGATGTCTTGTTTATGCTGGTATTAAGTCAGCATTAATAAGAATAAAAGTTGACAAGCAGCATTTGTGGTACTTGAGGGGAGAGGCTGCCCAGTGGAATTAAGCTATTGGCCATCTCTCTGTGACTGCCTAGAATGTGAACAGATCCCAAAAGTGCATGTTTCTGCTTGTGCACAGCAGGGAGACATAGAAACTTAGAAAAAATATTCTACTCTTTCAATAAATAAATAAATTTTTGAAAAGAAAAAACTCACCCTAGTGCCATGTTAAGTGCAGTATGAGATTATTTTATGTTTCTGGGGGAAGAATGATGTTTTTCTTCACTTTTCTATCACGCTGCTTGTCACAATCTATACTTTTCTAGGAGGAATTGGAAGTCAGTTATGAAAAGCATTTTCCTTGTCTGTGTTAAAACAAAATGCATCTTCAGTAGGAAGGCAGTATTTTTATCTTGTGGGACATAATCACGTAAGCAATGATTATTCACGTGAGTTCATGCTGTTCTCTAAAAGCCTTGATAAAGATACAACAATGTTCTGATGGGTTACGCAGACATACTTCTATTCTACCTAGTGATATGCACTGCATTTTCTAGCCACTGAGCTGCTCATAGAAAATGGAATGCCAGAGAAGTCATAAAGTGCCTTTCTTCACCCTGGGAACTATATAAATCTCCTTTCTTTCTATGAAATAATAATCACTGTAATACTGTTGGAGAGTTTAACATTTTTCTCTGGGGTATGTCTGCTCTTCTTGAGGTTAAATATGATTTCCAGACAAATTCTGCACTCTTGATTGCACTCTGTACGCTTCGTAAGAGCATGGTATGAATTAAAAATGAATGGAGCTTGAAGTGATGAATCCTCTTGCCATCTCTGTCTGTATTATGCTGCACTGCACGGTGGGTTTTTCTTGGTTTGTGTTCTTGGATTTTCCCAGCTGTGGCTCTCTTCCAACTCTTAGCATCTGCTTAAGTCTCTGTCAGTAACAAGAAAAACTCCTTGAGAAGTGAGGGGTATGGAGCCTAACCTGTTTGTGCTGAATCTTTCTTGAAGAAGCTGATCTCTTACTTTTGTCTAGAGAAGGAAGGAACAGCGTGACTCAGAAAAAAAACAAGTTAACATAGTGTAGGTATGGTAGAAATTAACTTTTTAATAATTCTTAATTATTGTATTTTAGTAATTAAGGTGAAGTTCTGGATTCATTCCTGAAGAAAGCGTACGCGCTTTCCCCATGGAGATTTTTATAGTGTGCAACTGACCCTTCTCTTTTCCTGGGCTTTGGGGAAGGGAGAGGTGAGGCGAGGCGTAGCTGGACTTGTGCCACAGAGAAAGAAATTACAATCTGCAGTAAGATTTCATTTGTATTTCTAGTTCATAAAATTGATGCAGTATTTATTTCTTTCAATTTTAATTTATGGTAATGGAACCTGGTGCCTGGAGCTAACCACCTCTTAAAAACACAATCAATCAATAAATACTCTGTTAGAAAGCAAATATGAATTAGAATATGGGCTTGCATCTCAATTACAATGCAAGCAGCAAAGAAATCCAATTCATAAACAAGCTATATTAATAATTACACAGGAAGGTTAATAAGAAAGAGCAAATCCAAACAAAGTAAGGGAACCACTGAATGAAGCCACCCAGCTGCCTGAAATCTAAAATAAACAGCTGATGCTTTGAATAAAAACACATCCTCATTTGTGATATTTCATCTAGAATACAGTGGCCTGCTGGATCTCACTGACTTCCCCATATGTCCATAAAAAACAGTAGTCTCTTTCCTGCTAACATGTACATCCCCCTGAATCACAAAAACCTCAGTCTCTTTCTTCTTTTATGACTTAGTTGACTTTGGAGAATGCTCAGCATCAAATTTTTAACCTAACCACACCAGGGTTTCTCTTTGTAGAATGTGGTCCTGGAACACATGGTACATACAGCTCAGTAAGGCGGTAGAGGCTATTACCATCAGTCCTGCTGAGAAGCTACCACCATGGCAAGCGTGCGGCACTGTGCTGGGGATGTTCTTTACCTCCAAAGTCAACTGCAGCTGCCTAGTAGGTGACCAGCACTGACTGCATGCCCCGAGGCTTATCTTCTGCAAACTCCAGTTAAAGCACAGCAGTCTGTAGCCTGAAGTCTGTTGCAGTCATTTAGCTCCCACAGCCACGTTTTAGAATGTAACAGCTACACAGGGAACTGCTTTTAAGTGGCTGCTTCTCTTTAAGCATGTATAGGTATAGTGAAGCCAAGCGTTTTTCTCTTCTTCAGCTGCCTTTGGTATAGCTCTTTCCTTTCTCTGTACTCTTCAAGTATGGCTCTTCATAGCATGAATTGTACTTGTGTCTAGTATGTTTTTTACTGAAATCAGACAAATCTAAGGCAAGATGGCCTTGTCTTTTATCACATGCTTGCTTTTGCTGACTGCAGTGATATGGAACCAAGGCTGTAGTGGGCAGTCTGTCAGGAAGGGATTTAGGGGTTCTGCCGTATTACAAGGCATTCAGTAACCAGGCTGTTATATGCAGCGATAATAATTTATATCCCCATTGAGAAACTAATCATTAGGTGATGCAACTTGAGCGATTATTAAAGAAGGCAGTGACACGAAAGGAGAATAAAGGCAATCTTGCATCATTTGTTTTTAACATTGCAAACCTAGGAAAAATCATAGTGTTTTACTTAACCAGTTGATTTCTGTGTCAGATTTTCTTCCCTCCAATAGGTTATATAAGCAGTATGTCTTTCAACTGGAAAAGAAAACTGATAGCAGAAGATAAAATTGTCTATAGAAACTTACACTTGACTGTTCTGACACTGCTGAGTTCTACTGTTTGACAAATAGCAACTCCAACATTTTCTCAAGGATTCTGGATTTAATTCCAAGCATGAGCTGCAGTTTCCAAAGGTTCAGAATTATTTTTTTTTTTTTCCACTTAATTCTGTGCCTCCAAAAAAAAAAAAGCAGAAGCTACCTTAACATCAACTGGACAATTCCACATCTGTAAAACCAGAGATTCCAGGAATGTGTAAATCTGTCCTTCCTTTTTTTTTTTTTTTTTTTCTTCCCCCCCCCCCCCCTTCCAGATGCATAAATCATACACATTTCATTTCTGGAGGCAGCTGCAAAACACTTACAACCCTACAGATTACTTTCATAATAGAATTCAAAACCAGTTGATTATCAGAAAACCTTATCTTTTCCCATTGCAGCAAGGCAGGTATGCCATACACTGTACAAAACACATAGATTTCAAAAATGGGGTACTAAAGCCTGATCCAAAACCCACTTTCTTCCTTTGGATTCCATACCTCACACAGGCAG
Source organism: Tragopan temminckii (assembly GCA_028571105.1). NCBI lineage: Eukaryota > Metazoa > Chordata > Aves > Galliformes > Phasianidae > Tragopan > Tragopan temminckii. The sequence goes on along the minus strand of JAOWBP010001760.1, from coordinate 35,085,039 downwards.
TGTGAACACAATTTTCAACTACAAATTCATGGGTGCTGTGCTTGATTGTGGCACTGAGGAAGGAAAGCAGATTCCCTCATTTTATTTGGTTTCTTGATGAAAACAAGTGCAATTTCCTTACCTCTCCTCTTCTCCAATTATCTCAAGCTAAGAGTAATGCTTCTTAATGCTGCCATGATGAAATTGAAGGATACAGTGAGTGAAACACTCAAGAAGGGCCACAATAAACACAAGACTGAAAGGTTCTCTTTTCTTCTGAGGGAGGGAATTCAGTCCAGAAGGTGAGGATGGCAAGCATCATCTACAGTGCTCTCTCATGCTCTCTCAGTGACAATGTCCCCAGAGGCTGGAGGAGGCCATGTCAAGACACCTCTGGAGCCCCTCTAGGAGCTGTGTCCCTCATGCTCCCAAATGGGTAGGAACTCGCAGGGCTCAGCGTGACACACTGAGAAAAGAAAGAGGGAAAGAAGGAGGACAGCAAGGCAGGCAGGCCATCCTCCTGTTTGTGTATCTTATGTCTTCCGTGTCTCTGCACTCGAGGAGCCTAAGCGGGACACAGATATATGGAAATCCAACTCAACACAGAGAATAACCACAACTGTCACATCATTTATTGATCAGAATAAATGTTTAATTTTGCATTTAGTTAAAGATCATGCTGCAATCAATAATTAATTTGACAGTTGTGGTTATTTTACATGTCCAGTCACCTTTCTACACGCAAGATGACCAGAAGTGTTTCACTTCCTGACTCAGCCTTGAACCTGCATCTGAAGAAGGCAGTGCAGCACACTAATGCTGGCAGTGATGGTGTGGCTTCAGAGCCATATCCTTCTCATGTATCAGACCCACCCTCCTGCTTCCCTCTGTTAAAATCCTCAAATTTGAAACTCAGCTCTGCATTGTTCATGAGGAGAGTGCACTAGGCCAGAAACAAATAAAAGGAACATTTTTAGCCCCATAGAACCCTCTCAAACATACTAGAATATGTCTGCAAGGAGAAACAAATACACAGACAGAAGACCAAGTGGTTCTGATTGTAAAGACATCTTAAAAAGGAAAAATGTTCATTGGATCTCCACTGCAGTGGAAAATCCTGACTCTTTCTCTGAATAATGCAACACCTTGAATAAAGAATTGTAGGAAGCTGCAATTACTCTGGGAGATATCCCTAAATCTTGCAGCTTTGGGGGCTGGAAGAAAAGAGAGCAGAGGCAGCTCTATCTTTCTAATGTTTACACAACACTACGGTTGTTCCCTTAATAAACCTTGATGAGCAAGACATACGAAAAACCTCCTTGTAATTCTTTGGAAAGTTTCAGCACTGAACTTTATTTAGGATGCATTTGATCCTTAAATTTGGATACACAGGAGAGATCTCTTTTCTCTGCCTCCTCTTTGCCACCGTGTTTCCTCAAGTGTGCAAAATCTGTAAGGTTTTATTGATTTTTCCCTCGTTGCTCAGTTTGAAATAGAAAGGGTTGAGATGGACTCTAGGTGAACCGATCCACCATACATACAGGGACAAACCTTTTTTTACTTGGGGTATCAATTTCTTCAAGGCTCAACATATAAGCAGTATTAGAGACATAATAAAACTACCTATCACAGATTGCCTTAGTGACCAATTGCACATGATAAACTTAAAATTGACATAATACTTGTAACATAAACACTGACACTAATTATGAAAACAATCACAGTCAAAGCCAATTATACTGGGGGTTTGTAAGTACAATCACAACTACTGTTTATGGTGACATAAATAATATCATGAGTTTATATGAAAGATTATCTGCAGATGGTGAAGAAGATTATGCTTGGCAGAACTCAGAAAGAGGAGCAAATTGCAATCATTTTTTTTTATGCAAACCACGGAAAGTAGTATTACGTCACTAAAAATGAGCTGTAGGACTCAGGTAAAAGACTGACCAGCTCTTTCCCTAAATGTCAAGTAACATCTAAGATGACAGTATGAAAAAAAAAAACCACCCTTCATTTATGGATGTGTGAGTGTGAATGCCTGTATGTAACTACAAGTGCCATGTTTTCCAGTTTGGATAAAAATGTTATAAAAAAAATTGATGAGTTTTTAGCATGTATTTCTTTGGGCCTTCTGGAAAGATTAAATATTAGCATTCATGCAGAGGAAATTGTTTCAAAGTAGTTTTAATAAAGTTTTGAATTCATATGGCAAAAAAAAGAATTTTTGGTATCAGTGAATGACCAGAAATAGGCAGACTCATCAAATGGGTATATGGCTTCATATTCATCAGGATGTTATCGAGTCTGATTTTTGCAATTAGGAGTTTTATCTCTTCTACTTAGATTCTTGTCCCCCATTATAAACTGAGATTAATTTAACTACATCAATTTATAAGCAACAAGATGTGTAGAGTCAGTTATCATGCAAATACTCACTTCTTCTGTCATTCCAGAGTGTCATTTGCAGACATTTATTTTTACAAGAGCATAAAACGATCCCAAAGTAGTTTATCGCAAAGTGATAAATCATACTGTGGCTCTTACTACTCTGGTTCCCTAAGTAAGTTTCAGTACAACTTGAATAAGCATGTTAATGACTGTTATCAGTGGCTTGCTGTTGTTAGATTTTTGGTTTATGACTGTGTGTGTGCATTTGTCAAAATAAAGCCTACACAGCCTAGAGTACTTTCTTTGCTGTCCTCTGACAGCATTTACACCCTACTACCTTGCCCAGCAGCACTTCAAAAATGCCAAGCACAAAGAAGGTTTTAGTTTCACTTTAACATACCCAATTTAGAATGTTAGCTGAATGAAAAACTTGAAGGCTGCCAAATTATCTTTGGAATACAACAGCTATAATGGAGATGAAACCTAGAGCTTTTCTTTGAAGCTGAGCTACCTGCTAAGTACTCTTGACCATGGGTGTTAAAAACTCAGCCGAAAGCATGGTTTATCTCCCTTCTGGTTGTTTTGTACTCAACAAGCTCCTGGGATGCTTCAGAGTAATGTTTCATATTTAAACCTAGATTTGAAAAAGGGATCAGCCTTTGTAGAGAGGTGAACTAGATTTTCAAAACAACAATTTGATGACAAATAATATTCCAGTCAAGCACCAAAATCACAGGTAGATTTCACCAGAACCACTTCTAATACATCCTAGTCACTTATTCCAAGGTGCACAGGAGAAAATGAAGGAGAAATGCTATTACTCCCTGTAACCATTCCAGTCACAAGTGGTATTCCCCAAGAAATGGTACTGGGGCCTGACCTGTTAAAATTTTTTTTTTAATGACCTGGACAAGGGGACCGAGTGCACTCTCAGTAAGTTTGCAAATGACAACAAACTGGGAGGAAGTAAGTAGGATGGGCCTACAGAGGAATCTGGATAAGCTGGATAAATTGGCTGAGGCCAGTGGGATAAAGTTCAACTAGACCAAGTGCCAAGTCCTGCACTTTTGTCACAACAACCCCAGGCAACAATACAGGCTTGGGGCAGAATGGCTGGAACGACGTGTGGAAGAAATGGACATAATGCAGATGACATCTGGGAGAACACTTTGTTATGTGAGTTCCTCTACAATGGCTATTTTTCAGTATTTCTGGAGTAACGCAGAAAGAACGATCTGGGAACTACAGGAAAAAAAGACATTTAGTATAGATTGGTTTTTAAAAAGAATCCTTCATGCACATATATTATCTGTTACGTAGCTAAAAAGCCAGAACTGTTTCTAAAGATTCAAGGCGGGAAAAATTGGATCCACAGATTCAGTGGGTGGACAAATTTGCATAAATGGCATATATTCACTGCAATAAAAATGTTGCCATCTGCTGTAAGAGTGGATATGAATCACTATCTTGATGAAGTTAGAATTTTTGAAGAAAAAATAACAACCAACCACAGACAAATGCCATAAATAAATTGACAAAAGATATATTTCTCCGAGCATTAATATCTAACAACCTTCAGAAAACTGGGGCCATTCCAGAGATAAAGAGAGTTACCAGCCTTTGAACATTTAAAAAGAACTTGAAGAATGGCTAAGAACAATAGAATGGTCAGTTTAATCCTTCTTCATAGGTAAAAATCATTATGGATCAGAGATTACAGGTAGAAGCATTGCCCATAAACTCGGTTTCAAAGAAAGTAGATATTGTCGTTCTGTTCTCTTTGATGGATGGGACTATGGATCTGAGTAGCAAACTGGTATAGTACATTTGATTCAGTGTTTACAAAGTGGTTTACAGAAAAGGTTAACCCTGTATGTAATTAATAATAAACAAAGATTTATCCAGAACTTCAAAGAACAAATTAAAAAAAATCAATTACCAGTGTAGGTACAAATATTTGTAGTCGTCTCTAGTGAGATTACTAGTGTATGTACCTCTTGGCCAACACAATTTTCTGTCGTGATCTTCAGGATATCTTCCTTTTTATCAGAAGCTGAGAAAGTATATGAGTCTTGCAAAAAGAGAGTTTAAAAAGTCTAATGGCTTCATATGATCCAAATTTTATGAAATTTAGAATCAATTTATCTGAATAAAGTGTCTGAACGCACATTTGAAAAGAATTTAAGAAAACAACAAACAACAACACATGAAAGCAGAATACATACATCTCCCACTAGTTCCCTAATATTAGTAAGGTCATACTATAGACAGCAGGAAACTCCAGAAACTTTTGACATTCATTGGTTCTGAAGAAAAACTTTAAGAACTAGGCAAATACTCTCTTTTCAGAAAAACAGGCAAGAAATCTGAAAAAAAACCTAACCATAGCCTAAAAAGGGGATCATGCAGAATATGCAGGCTTTTTTGGTCTTCTAATGAAAAAAGTCTCAAACTTCAAGAACCTGCTGTCATAACTTTATGAAAGAATTGACTGAACTGGTCTCAGTCCAACCTTAGTCACCTTAGTAACAACACAAAGATTTATTATATACTTTGTTCACCTTTAAGACGATCTAAATTCAACAACATTACTTCTAATCTTAGGAAAGAAATGGAAAAGACTGAAAGCTTCACATCATGTAAGTTATACTAAATTTCCAGAAAGATCTTGATGACATTTGTCTTCCCAAACATATGTTCTTGCGCACACTGTACAATTTTAAATCTAATCCTATTGCAAAAAAAAAAAAAAAAAAAAGTTTCAAAATATAGTCATGATTTACAAAGCAGTTAAAAAACCACAACAGAAATGTTACATATCTTATATATACATATATGTTTGCATTTACATACGCAGAAAATGAAATCTATCAGAATAATTACTGAAGGCTAGTGTTCCATTGTAGCTACTCTTGAATTTCTGTAGTTAAACTCATTGTGTAGCTAGATTCTACTTTTTAAACTGAATGTCCAAGTTAATAAAAAAAAAAGCTATGCACAGACTCTCAGTTCTGAGAAGTTTTCAGAAGAGATCTCTATGTCTAGAAATTGCTGTCTTCAATACAATTGTTTTAACCTTTCAGTAAAAATTGTTTAAAGATACAGCTCAAACTGAAAGTCTGACCATCATTATCTTGTCCATTAACTTAATAAGAAACCCTCATATGCTTATCACTAGGTTCAGGTGAGATCTGTATCAAATACATTGGAGCTCTCTAGCTACATTTTTGACACATGTTCTGTTTGAAGACTCTCTTCTCCTTCCCTTTACCTCCTCACTTCCCCTTCTCAGAATTTTGAATGTACACACTTACATTCCACCTAATTCTATCTAAATTTATTTAGGTAGCCAAAGCCTTCATTTACTCTGTTCCTTAATCCTCACCAATTTCTGAATTGTCTCTTCTCTAGATATCCTATCTGATTGAAATTAAATATGCATTCAGCCAAGACATACACATTTCTCTTTGCTTATAACTAAATCAATACATTAAATAATTCATAAAGATTTTAACCAATATTTCAATCTAATTAAATAAGTATTGTATATGTTTTATTAGTTGGTATTCAGTTTGACTAGCATTGTCTTATTTAACTTCATCTTACAGACATGATTCATTTGTTTCCATATTATTATTTACGCCTGCATTTACTAATAAACAGTAGATCTATAAAATCCCTGTAGGATGGGGACTAGGGTAAGGAGAATGGGAGAGCTTGGGCAAAAGTAGTACCTTTTTTTCCTAAAATTCTCTATGTACAATTTTTTTTTTCCTAAAATGATGGTACTTAAAAAAAAAAATCTAGGTAACTTTTTTTCTGTTTGTTTAGTGCTGTATTGAAAATGTTAAATGTTTCTACTTCATTCAGTAGAACTGTATGTTAAATATTTCAACAAATAGAAGCCACATAATCTGACCTTAACAGACTTGGTAATGAATGCAATTGTGAGTGTGGGGGGGATGAAGTTACAGCAATTCTGCAGAAAACTCCTGTGAGGCAGTGTATAATTAAGAATTAAGACAGTAATTCTTCTTACTTCCATTTACTTTAGGTGATCATCCAAAAAGCTAAGAGATTCATGATATATTAACACTCTTAGGGATTCTTTCTCTACCATTTTCTAGAGATCACAGCATGCTTTTTCAAAATAATGTGCATAAGTATCTTACAAATGAGAAACATTCATCAGAGGGAAAAAAAAAATCATACCTTAACAGATTTCTTTCTGGTCTCTCCTTACCCTAAAATAATGGGTCACATACCACCATCAAATAACAATCTCTCTTTAACTGATAAGTTTTATAAAGGGAATTACCAGGGGCTGAAAACCATAACCACAGCAATCTCTCTCTACATTTGTCCTGTTCTCCTCTTCTGCATTCAGCTCCTGGCCACTCTTAAAGCCCAGGCTCTGGCTTAGATGGCTGCCTGGGTCCATTTTGGGATGGTGTGTTTGTTTTCTTGTTCCCAGTGCTATGCATAATACGAGTTTGAACAATTACAAGTTCCAGATAGCCCTATCCAAAAATCTCTTCTGCTCAAAATAAGAGCAAAAGCTCAAAAGAGAAGTGAACTCCGACTACAGCATCTCTTCAAGAGGCAAATTCCCAAACAAGAATGAAAATTAATCAAAGTTCTGATGATACCTAATACACTGCTGTCATTGAGAATGATTTTTATTGTCCCTAATGAGCATTTTATAGATACTCATATTTGAGTAGTGTCTGAACCTTTCAAAATAAGAACCAGTGTTTTCCCTGGAGAAGAAGCATGATGTTGCATGCAATCTGTCAGTGTGTCGGGGCTTTTCATACTCCTACACTGTAGTAACAGATGATCAAATCCTCTTCTATGTTTCATGAATTGAATGTGTAAGTCAATTTAGCCACTAAATACGTCAACATTCCTCTTATCTATCAGTTACTTTGATTTTATAGATAAAGGTAAAACTTCTATTGCAAGTAATTAAAAAGGAATAATTTATTTCACGATGTAGTTTCTATCACAGTCTGCTTCAAGCCTAAAATGAGGGCAACCACTAACTATAATATTTGCTTTTCTAGCCTATTCTCTAAAAAGAGGAAAGTGATTTGTCTTTGATTTTTCATTTTCATAACAAGAGTTACGAAGTATTTCATATATTTATATATATCTAGTCTTGAAAAAAGAATAATCCAGGAACCTGTCCCCTTCCCTCTACTATCATGAAAACATTAAGTTACAGATAGCCTCCTCTCCTGTCTGTTTTAACAATGAAGAATGTGAAGACACCTCAGAGTTCTTTCAAAACACAGTTTGTTTTATCAAAATGGATATTTCCACTGACAAAGATTAAAAGAAGAATTGAATGCCCGTCATACTAGCAACATTAACAACAAACTTCTAATCTTTATCTTTTTCTTGGCTTGTACCTACTTCCTTTCCAATAAGCCACTTATAGCCTGATCATTGCTGTTGTCCTTGAGCATCATTTTAAACTACATAAATGCAGCACCATGTTTATCCACAGCATTTCTGTGAATTTTTTTTGCTAGTCAGTCATCAAACAGCAGTTTACAGTACAACTTTGTTTTCACACTCTTGCTCAACATTTCCAGAAAATTCCAGACAGAAAAAATGCAGACATATACGCTCACATAGGAGCATATGTTTAATTTGCACTCTGCAATAATTAAAAAAAAATAAAAAGCTTAACAGGAAAAAAAACGATGTACTCGTAGGACAAAACAGCATTACATCCATATAAGGCAGTACATTTTAAGGTCCCTGGTTTTGGATCTGCACTTATTGGATCTTCTGTTTATGATTCTGTGCAGACTGCAGATAGCAATGCAGTTCCTGCTGCTTTTTGCTATGGAATGAATTCCCTGGCTTCGTGATATTCCTCGCATGACCTAATCACCATTTACCCATCCTGCAGCAAATCATTATTTTACCCTCTTTAAAAATGTCCTGCCAAATATCATGACACCTAATTTACTACGTTATTATTTAAATTGAAGAAGTGCATAGGAAAGACAGGAGTGTTAAGTCAGATCTCAGGACAACGTAAAGATGTGTGAGAACTCCCTCAGCTGAGCCAGGTCAGAAAGGAACAGCCTGAGGACAGCACTATGTACAGGCACTATCATTTGGATGTCCACCGAGAGAGAGCTCAATTGATAAATGAGCAGCTCTTCTTTATATTTTTAATCTCTGAAATGCAAGCCCAATTTCTTAAGTGGAGTCTATGACAGTGGCTTTATCTATATACTCGGTACAAGTAAGACTTGGGACTGCAGTTCTTAGCTAAAAGGAAAAGAAACATTAAAAAAAAAAAGAACCCGCCTAGTATGTGACAGTATACTTCTGAATGAAAGCAGCCTTCTGCATTTTTATAACCTTCTCTCAAGGAAGAAACATAATAGCCTCCTTGAATGTGTAAATGTGTGCAGTCATACTACAACTTTCTCAGCTCTCGCAGTACGCGTTCTTCCTAATAAGTGGTCAGCAGGAATTTTAGGATTGCTTTGTACATTTGAATTACAGAGAGCTGTTCTGCTAAAAGTTGGGGTATTTACATTTTGTGAAGGAACCATTTCCAAACCTAAAAGCACTGCATCTTTAAAACAGTTAATTAATATGTGCTTTTCCTCCTCCCAGACAACTCTGAAATGAGACATTCTAGAGAAACAGTCTCTTTTTAAGACAAACAAGTTTGTTGACATCACTGTGGGCCTTCAGCTTCCCGTTACATGCTGAATATTTTTCTCTATTTCCCACAAAATGGATTTGTTTCCAAAAGAGAAACACCTGTGTCACACACACAAATTATACACAATTTTTCACCTCACTGGGCCTACACTTTCCACTGCTCACTAATTGGTACTTAAGAGACTGCTATTGTGCTTTCTGACTGTCTTATATGCACAGTCAGCCACAGTTTAAAATAATCCTGTTAAGTTTTAGGCATGGATGATTGCTTTCTCATTTTTAGTTCTGAATACACTGGTTGTTGCTCAACTTATTCTGTCCTTTATCCTGTCTGTTTTCTATACCTTTCCACTTATTTTCCTCCTACCTCCTAGTGGGAATTTCAACTCATTGGCCAAAACTCAGCAGAAATAATAAATCTGAAGATCTCCAGCAAAAGATCTTTTCCCAAGTGTGCGACTGTGGTTGCTTGAAGCCATGTCCAGGAGGAATTCAGTGCATGCTGTGGACCCTCACCACTGGAAGGCAGCGATTGCTCACATTCAAAGCATCCTTCAATAGCTCCCCATTGGGATCCAAATAGCTTGCAGCTCCTGCAAGGAGGGGAGGTTCAAGAGTAGAGCCAGACAGCAGCAGCTCATCCTTTTCTATTCCCCAGGGTGATTCCATGGCAAAACAATGATGACAAAGGTCCACCTTCACACTGTGGCTGCCTGTTTCTGTTAATATTGCTACTGTCCTATGTCAGCCAGGGGAGGGTGTGCAAGGACAGGTTAAAGATTACATAGCAATCCTGCTCAGATGCTGATGCTCAGAAACATGTCTGGAGACAAACATGATTTATTGGCCAGTGTTAAGATGATGCACTACCCATCTGATGCTATCACCACGCACAAATCTTCTAATGTCCTTATGTATGAGAGGGGATGGTCAGCCACTATTAAGTTCACTTTCAGACTAAGCGAGCTCCAGAAATGCTGCTTTTTCTAGGCCTGTCAAAATTACTATTTAGTGTATACACAGTACAGAACCTTTTAAATGCATGGTTTAACCTTAAGACTTACTCTGATTGCAACTATGTCAGTTTCTTCCAGTTATACATAATGACCTCTTTGAGAAAATAAAACTGAAGTTCAGATGCTTGCACAAGGAGCTTCACTGGGGTTCTTGAAAGATGTGGTGGCTGTAGTTGTCTGGAACTAAGCAAGAGGTGATCAGGAGGCAAGAAGAATATACAGCACAATATAGACCACATACCCAATGTAAAACTGATCCTCGATGGAAAGGGAGAAGATTGAGAACAAAGCAGAACACGTGAATAATGCACTGTAGCTCATATACACAAAGGGCTTCAGCAACAGTGTTTCCTAAGCTGTGTTGTTTTTTCTTTTTTTTAAAGCCTCTATTTCTTCTTGCTAAGTGTGACTGCAGATCATTTGGATTTTGCATTACTATATATACATTACTGTGTAATTCTGCATTCTGTGAATTCACTCTGATTCTCTGCACCTACCTACAAGTAACAGACCTGAAGAAGTCTCTTAACTTGCAAAGAACAACTGTGTCTGAGAATAAATAAAGCAGATTAAAATGCACTTCAAATGCATTATTACAGCTGTTGTGCATCAAAATGCCTCTGCTAAGGACAGCAGAAGTTTATGGGTACAGAACTGTAAGCAGAGCATTGCAGACCTTACGGTCAACATAGCTGGGAGGCTCTGTGGAAAAGTGCTTGTGTTGTTCCCTACTGCTTCTGCCTCAACACCTAATTCCTGGTGTTATTCACCTGAAGAAACTTGTGCAGTAAATGCA
>JAOWBP010001760.1:35021496-35050725 GCA_028571105.1 Tragopan temminckii | reverse complement strand
AAGAGGAGACATGTCAGTGAAGTGAGCAAGAACATGTTTTCAGCCACATGGCTGAGGTAATTACAGCCTTGTGTGTATGAGTAAGGAGACTTGATATGGCAATTTGGGCAGGACAACGGCTTTGCCAGGTCCCAGGTTGACAGCCCACTGCCAGATGGATGCTGTTCTGTCATACTCACCAAAAACGCTAGCTTCCCGATGTGTGACCAGGGGAAGTCATAGAGGAGCTGACGAACATGGTTCACCTCCTGCAACACATCAAACTCTCAGTCATGCAGGGACTGGCAGGTACTGGGTGGAGTCAGTGATGTGCAAAGAATTTGCAAACAACCAAGAACGCGAGATATGCGGAGCCTGGCGCTCACAGGGGAGGCAGAGGAGCTGGGGTGGGGGGAGGACAGGGGAGCTGGACAGAGTTAATGCTACACCAGAAGTCTTTCATGGCAATCTGTTACCTGATAGATGTGCATTCCTCTAAGGGTCAGGCCCAGGATAACCGTCGGGCGATCCTCCTTCTTATCCTGAAAGAACAGAAGAGCCTGGAGTCAAAGGTTAATCTACAAAGACCATGCTCTTGTTCTGGCACCTACTGCAAGAGAGGTAGCAGGACTGCTCATCAGGCAGATGCCATCAGCTCATTTGCTTTTTACTGTTTCTAAGAAACACCTTGTCTTGTTGATCCCTGAAAAATTCTGAGATCAGAAACACCTACAAATCCCCTTGTGCTAGGCTTCCAGCTTTTCAACAGCAGCAGATACCCTAAACTGCTCTGGAGAGGGAATCCTACAGCTTAAGTGATTTGAGAGCATGGACAATTACTGTTCTCAGAAGCAATTTGTAAAAGACATTCTTACTACCATATTCTGTGTCTGCTGTATGCGTGAACATTTCAGACTGGATATTATCAAGTATTTCTTCTCAGAAAGAGTAGTTAGGTATTGTAACAGGCCGCCCAGGGGAGCAGTGGAGTCACCATCCCAGAAGATGTTTAAGGAAAGGGTAGATGTAATCCTAGAGACATGGTTTAGTGGGCAATATTGGTGGTAACTGGACAGTTGAACTACATGATCTTAGAGGTCTTATCCAACCCTAATGACTCCATGATTCTCTATGATTCTGTGCACAGCTCACACTCCCCAGGTGACAGAGAGCCCAAACCAGAAGTGACGCCTGTCCCCTCTCTTTGCCACTACACAGCTGTTCCCACCCTGGGACTTACCAGACTTCAGGCATACATTTACCAGGAGGGAACTAATTATTGCCCAAAGTTACAGGGACTTTCTCTCCCAACCTTTTTATCTCAACAGCAGATGCTTTTAGGTGTTTAAGCCTAAGCTGGAAAACTGCCTTGTTTTTCCACGTTGTACTTTCATACAAATGCTTTCTTGGTAATTAGGTGGTTCTTTTGCTTCTTTGCTAAAGGACCAAAACAAAAAAAATTATCCAGAACCAGTCAATTCAGTCTCTCTCCTGGCATGGCAGATTTAAATAGGAACACCTATTTTTCTTACTAGGAGGAAGGGGAGGAAGGAAACTATTGGGTAAAAATTTCTGGTGTCACAGAGCTCAAACTTTACACCAAGACTTCCTCACCTGGCTTGTCAAGAAAAAATCCTCACACCGACACATTTACCTCACCCTCTACCCCTCTGCTACTACTCATGTCCAGCAGAATCAGAACTCCAGTTTAAAGTCAGTAACAAATGCTTTCTGCCTCCTAAAGACAAAGTGCTTTAATAAATCACTGTTGGTCTAGAGTTGGGATATGGGGCTCAGCACTGCCTTTGCTTTCTTTCAGAGTCTCCAACCTCCACAGCAGCCACAAGGAGAGGGTAAGACAGAAGTGGCTGCTTCTGAAATCCCAGGGTAGCCGGTGCACCAACACCTTCACCCAGCACCCTTGTCTGTTCAGTCAGGAGCATCATGGCCTCTGGATTAGAGATCAAACTGGAATTTATCTCCTGCAGAAAATAAAAAGCTCTCTGTGTTTCTGTACCTTTCAAACAGAATTCTGAGCAGAAACAACCAAGAAGTTTAATTATGAGTGGCAAAGTAGAGCAACTCCATTTGAAAAAAGAAGTCCCTGCAATTCCTAACTGCATGACCAGGTTTCACTCACTAAGGAGGAATACAAAACTGCTCTTCAGTCCTATTTCTGGATCTACATTCTTAGCATATCAAAATGAAGCAAATCCTGTTTAAGCAAAATGAAGCAAATCCTGTTCAAGCAGGCTTGGGTAGAAAGGCGAAGACTTAGGAACAAGCAATGATAAAGTAATCCAAGAGTTACAGACAGCTGAAAAAATATCAGACACTCCAACAGGGTTGGAGTAAGGTAAGAAAGCTGGGATGATTCAGTGTCACCTCCAATTATTACACGGCATTTGCATGAAAGCTGACTGTCATCATTTCAATGGACTACAACAAAATAAATTTCTCAGTGACTTCTTTGACATTGACTTTGTCCACTGACAGGAAGAGACTAAGCAAAAATTAAGCTTCGCCATTCCTGTGACCAGTTCCTTGGATGAGGACAAAATAAGGTTCTAACTACACTGGTTTGTTTGTGGGGATGGCCTCGGAGCCTGGAAATTTGTTTGGCCTCCTCAAATCAGAGGCAGCAGTCCCTCAATTAGACAGAAAGTAAAAAATGAAACAGTGGACCCAATTAAAGAGGGGAGAGATGTTTGAAATAAGCTCTTTGTTTAACCTTCTGCAGCCTGTAGAAGTGGACAGGCACATCTTCCAACAAACAGGACTCCTTAATGAACTTCAGCACAGCTTCCTTTGCACTCAAGCCTTGCTGTTCTCGGTGCATCTCTGGGGCATGTTTCAAGATGTAATCACTCCCCCTCTTCGCAATTATCTGAAGGAAAACAAACAAGTCAGCAACTCTTCAGTGAAGCTCATGAGAAGCAGCTGTGATCAACAGGAAAGCCAAGACTGGAGGAGGAGAATGTCCATACATTCTCTCAAGAAGTTTGTTCGTATTTACCTCTATCCTCCTGGAGGATAAGCATTTAAAACAGCCCAGATGATACTGATGTCTCCAAACAGGCCCAAGATGGAAAATCATAACAGACTGAGACTACAGAGCTTGTGTCAGCCCTTTTCATTCTTAAGTGTTGGAATCAGTTTTCCTAACTGCTTTCCCTAAATGCTTATGGGCAGATAACAAATACAGCTCTGCATGCCAACATAATCAGCAGCAACATCTCCAAACACTGCAGAAATGCTTTATGGTCAGGGTGGGGTGGGGTTTGCTGTTTGCTTTTTTTTGTTGTTGCTGATCCCTTTTTTTTTTTTTTTTAAAGACCAGAAACTACACATTAGGCTTATTTAGCATTTCCATCCTCAAAGGGGAGGATAACACTATCTCAAGCTATTTTGTGTCTGGAGTGATTTTCAGGCACACAGCTTTGCTAAGCAATAGAGAAATGTGCACTGGACCTTTTATTCTTGCCCTGCGAGCACCCAGTTTTTGTGCTTGGACACATGCTCTCTCCATGGAAAGCAGGGCACAAAATCCCTTGCTATTCAGGGCATTTAAAACCAGATCCCACCAGTTACTTGTGAACGTATTTCAGAAGCCAGCTGTCCGTACATCAAACAATCAGACCCCATCACTCAATCCCCATTTCCATTTTTAAATTAAGCCCCTTGTTTACTAACACCTCTTCTCTCTTTGCATGCCATGTCAGATCAGTCATCCTACCATGAGGAAGACTGGGCTCCACGAAGAACAACACTGATGCCATCAGCTGTGCAGTGTCAGCAGAAAGAAGTACCAGCTCCACAGTTCAAAGCTGGGCTGCTCATCCCAGGGGCACCTGCCTTTTCTCAGCAGTAGGAGAGCTAAGGCAGCTATCGACCAAATGATCTTCCACAGTGATCTTCAGCACGTGTTGGGAGAGAACATACTGGAGGAGTACCTCCCCATAGCAGCCCAGGGGCAGGGAGAGAAGCGTCCCCATGACTGCCAGATTTTGCTCTTTGTAATGATAAATCACCCACACACTTGCTTGGGGCTGTAGCTCAGCATAGGTGAGCCAGGCTTTGACTTGGCCTTTGCAATGTTTGCCGAATGAAAAATAGTCTGTGATAAGACTTAAATGCCCCATAAACTGGGTGCACCAGACTCAATTTTTCCAGCCCTTTGTCAGTTGCCCTGTGCCAGGTGCCCTGCTGCAAGATGAAGGCCTGCTGTTGAGGAAAAAAGAGCACAGCAAGGCAGGCTGGGACTCATGTATAAAGGAGATTCTATTAGCCTTGCCTCCCTCCCACAATCCCTGCTCCAAATCTTCTCCCTGAAGCAGGGGACAAATCTAAACGAGGTTGCAGAGGTGGGTATGTGCAAGTCCTGGGAAACATCCTGCTTGTGCAGATACCAGCAACAGAGGTGTCCACAACAAAGCTAGCTTCTTTTTCTATTTTGACAAAAGCCTGCATGACCATTCATCACAAGTGCAGAACTTTTTGCAGGAAATCAACTCTGACAGATCTTTTTTTTTCAAATCTTTCGTCCTCAACTCATTTGCCTTCGCTCAACAATTAAGCCAACTCTGGGTCTTTTAAGCTGTTAGTAGATCTTGTAGGACACAAGCCAAGGTACACATGCTTACCAATCAACACGTAAAACAATTTCCAGGCCCTTCCCTTTTCTCTTACTGCAATTCAGACCCAAATGAACCACAAAGTAGGTACCAGAGGCAATGCACAGCAGTACTACCCCTAGGGTCTGGGTCTATACATCCCAGAGGTAAGCATTACAGAGCCAGGACTAAAGGGCATTGTGGCCCTGTAGTTTTCTGCAGGGCTTTCCTTGTGCAGATTATTCTAACATAATACTGGAGGCACACTAGCCTTTAAGCCATAGAAGACTTGAAAAAAAGCCACACTGCTGGAGTCATTCATTTGACACCAACACATTCCCTCACTAAGGAAGAGTACAACCATCCACCTCACATAGCCCAAGAGGAACTGTCACCTACAGCCAGCAGAGACATACAGGGCAATTAACTCCTGAGGGAAATTCAGAGTGACACTGTCACTCTGCCTGATCATCATGGTGTAAGCTGGGGAAGCTGTATGGCTGCAACTAGGTACCAGCATAATACGGCTCCTGCTGCATGCACAGTATTGAAAGATTCCCTCAAACTTACCCATTGTGGGAAATATGCCTGAGGTTCAAAATATTTCCCAGTATGGACCTCCTCCCTGTAGTTTCCCAAGTCTGCCTGTAAACTGTAGGCAGCCAGCAGGAAGTAGATTTCTTCTTTGTGGTTGCACCGAGACATAAGTACTTGCTCTTTGAGATGGCAGTAGTAGAGCTGCCTTGCCACCTTATCACTGAAAGACACAAAGGCAGGTATTGTGTGAGGAAGAAATGCCAGGCTCATATAGGACCCCTCAAATGCATCTTCCTTGTGAGAAAAGGGATCCCTGACGTGTGACGTCACCATGATACAGTTAAGTGCATGCGGGAAACCCCAAGCCAAGATGAAGGTCTTCTCTCACAAGTATTGTATAAACATGGGAAAGAATAGCCTCTGTCTTGAGGAGCATGAGATCTAAAAAGGTAGGGCAGAGGGTAGATGAAAGAAAAATCATATCACACCTGTTTGGAGACTGACAACATCAAGCATTTCTGTTACTCTGGAAAGCCTATAGCAGTCAAGAGAATCAACTTCCTTGAATTCCAGTTCTGTTTCTTGCACACCTGTCCTCCTTTCCCCTCTAAACCTGGCACTGCTTTTTCATTTCACCTTGCCTTAGGCTCAAGGTGCTTTTCAACAGCTAATTCCCTGCAAGGTAGATCAAAAGATGCAAGAGCCCTGGGCTTGTTTTGGTCTCCTTCCTCAGACTGCTAAACAGGGATAGTCTGATAAGGCATGTGGACCACTGATAATGCATATACACTTTGTAAGAGCTCAAGGGAAGCATGCTGCTGACACGTATGTATAGATAAAGTGCTGGACACTACAGTCTGCATGTAAAAGCATGTTCGTACAAGTACCTCTGCACTGTTCCACAATCTCCTCCAATTAGATGACTAGTACAAGAGAAATTAGCTTGTGGTGCTAAGGGATGCATACACAGGGTGGGAAAGTGCTATTGAATCCCTTTAGTTTAGTAAAACTAAACAAAGAACACCTAACAGCCAAACAGACTCCAGAAGAAAGACTCTCCTGCATCCAAAAAAAGAGAACAGGGGGGGGTGACGAGGGCAGAAGAAAAAAAAAGTCTTTGTTCAAGATGAGAACAAATGCCAAAAATTAAGTAAAGATTTTAATCTACTGGAATGATCCCAGCTCTTGGCTTGCCCTGGGGTCACAGCCACGCCAGCAGTGCTGATGCAAATCAACTCTGTCAGTTGTTCATTTCCAACTACCTCATCCTTTGTTCTGTACCATGCAGTGAGGGTGGCTGTGTTTTGAGGGCAGCCCATATTCCATGTGAATGGATCGCACTCAAATGCAAAACTCTCTAACTTATGAAGTCATTTCTTTTGTCTATTTATGAAAGTCCATTTCCAGGAGTACACTGCACAGAGCACTGCACAGATACAAAAACTTGAACTAAAATTATTAGCATGCACTTTGGAATCTAAATAGCTGGTTTTGGTATATTCATCTGACGCCTTTCATACAATCAAAAGATGCAAGCGAAAGACTGTTAAACATATTTCAATACTGTTGTAATTCAACTTGCTCTCTAAAGATGGGAAAGCAGTCACCATCTTCCTAGGAGCCTAGGTATAAGGAGTGTGAGACAGTGAAAATATTCATGGTTGCGTGAGGAAATCTGCTAATTTCTTTTTAAAAAAATAACAAAAAAAGATACCAAGAGAAAAACCTCCACAGGATGATTTTTTAAAGAATTGTTAATAAAGAAACACAAAACACAATTACTACCACAGAAAAGAACTTACCTTATTACCCTTCCATTTTCTACATAGTATTGTACTCTAAAAAATGCAACAAAAGGAGGGATGAATTTCTCTGTTCCCTAGAACGGAGACAGAAGACATGTTAAATAACATTCATTGTCCAAAATTTCTCTTACCACCTTTTAACATTCCTTTCTCCTCAAGCTTGCATGTCATACTGCTTTCCATTTGCCAAATTTAGCCCCTCAGCAATTTTGGAGAGGATATGACTATCACCAAGGCTCACACTGATGAAGCATAATAAAAAATTTAGACAGGCAGAATGGCAAAATGCCCTACGGAGAGTAGAAGAGTTTGGCTGAGAGAGGATGAGCTTGGTAAAATAGCCACAGTCTGGGGATGCCCGGCCTGGCTCAAAGTTACCTAGCTCAGCACCTGGCAGCACCCTGTACACATTAGTGCTGAACACAGCAAGTTAACAAAACCTTCCCCAACGCATCAGGCACGCAGCAGGCAGCATGCCGTGCTTGCAGCGCTGCAGTCTTTCCAGCACACACCTAGAATTAACCACTTATCTCTGCTCCACGCCACATCATACAGCGGGGACACACGCACTGCTGCAGGAGCTGCTCAGCCAGGCTGTACTGCCTGAGGCTGAGGTGCACCAGCCTGATATTAACTCCTTGCCTCTTGTTTGGCAGGGCTAATGGTTAGTTATTCACTGCTCCCTACAGCCACAGACCAAAGGGAGACATCGATGTCTGCTTCACATTTGAGATGTCTGTTAGAAGAAAGTCAGCAAGATATCTGTTGTTCTTACTACAGCTTTCCTTTCAGACTTACAGTCTTGTTTAAACAGGAGGGGGAGGAAAGGAACATCTTGTCTTATTAGCTCATTCTCTCATCTTTCCTGCTTTGGCACTCGCTTCCAATGTTTATACATGTAATTTTTTTCACACGGGGAGCTCAAAATCTTTGCTGATCAGATTCACCTCACTGTGCATGGCATTCCATGCACATCTGATGCTAACAGCAACTTCCTGATTATCAAATGTTTACTTTTTTTTATTTTTTTACTGGAACTCATCCATAGTCACCCTATTTTAATCAACAGGACAAGGCTTTCCAGAACAGTAATCACCAAAATTAAACACCTGTCTTACTTTGCTGGTTTCTTTCTTCCATTCCTTTGAGAAGTATTTGCTAAGCTTCTGCTCCAGGTCTATGAAAACATATTCATTATCTGGAAGGCAAGACAGAAAAGCATTTAATGTTAAAGAAGTAGAAATTCTTGTTCATGAAGTACTAAGATGACTCTACTGGTTGTTTCCAACCAATACACTTGAAAACAAAAGCTGACCAGGGAATAGACAGAGGGAGGGAATAGACAGGGCAGTGGGACTCAGTGCACATGGTGCTTCTGACAGTATGAAAGAAGCTTGGGTATGCTTCAGATGCTGAGCTGAAATTTCCTAAACTGCCACAAATGCCGAATCCTTCCTTTATGAGTCACGGAGTCACTTACAGAAAGAAAATATCACCTTACCATGATGACCATGCTATCAGTGTAATGGGGCAATTTTATTAAACACATAAGCCCTATCCAAACTTCCACTTTACTGTGATGTTAAACCATGGTCCAGAATGATATAAACAAGTAGACAGGGTCAGGTATTTGACAGGTTTTATCTTCTACATATGAATGGGATCCTGTGGAATGGTGAGGAGGATCAAATCCAAATGTTCTCTTCAGAAAGTTTGGTGTCTCCTGCTCAGACCTAACCTCTTTTATAGAGCATAAAGATGGATGAAAGGAAGGAAAACCTGATCTACTTCGAAGAACTGAAGTTTGTTTTCCATCTGAGTGAGAGGGAGCAAGAACAAGAGCCAGTCTGAGCAGCGCATCATCTTGAAAGAGCTCTGTGCTGCTTTCAAAGCCAGTGTTTTGTAGGGCTACTTACCAATTATCAAACACAAACAACTCAGCCAATGAATTTCTTCTTAAGCCTTCTCAAGTCTCATAAAAAGAGATGTGATGGGTCCTTCAGTGGCAACGCCAGCTGAGCACATTCACCTGACTAGACAATCTACTCCACATTCTTGCCCAGAAAAGCATTATTACAAGTGACATAAGTCTCAAATTGAAGACTCTGTTCATAAGAAACATGAAAGTTGGTGGGAAAAGAATAGAAGAAAAAACTTCACAACCACTCCTCTGACCCAAAGACCCACCCAGACTTCCAGGCTTTGGCTTTTTCTTTCTGATGTTGAACAAAAAAGGAGGAAGAAAAGAGGCGAACTGTTTCCAATAGAAGTTTACAGCCAAATGAAAACCTGCACTACCATCAATACTGCTGACAGAGAAATGACACAGGCTGGCACTATAGCAGGTATTCAAAGAGCAAGGAGCTACACCACAGCCATCTGTGGAACACTGGTGACAGGGCAGCTGGGAGAGGTATGTGGGCCCAAACCGCTCATGCTTCTAAGTCCATAAAGATCAAGTAACGCTGCCTTGAAAAGACTGCCAGAAGTCCTAGCCAGCTTCACCATAGTACAGCTATTTGTTACCCATACCCCACAGTCTCTGCTTATCTGTCTTATTAATTAGATTAGAGACAGAACCCCAGGAGGATCCAGACACTAAGCACGAGAACTTCAGGTCACTAGTACGGTTTGCACGCAAACCCCAAGAAGAGACCAGGCTGAAGGAGGAAGACACCCTAAGCTCTCCCTGGTGGTCCTGCTCCTCCTCAACCCAGCATCCTCCTGCTCCTCCCTCCCTGCAAGAATGCTGCACTGCATTCCTGCTTTAATGAAGTTAATATTGCTGGAATGTCAACCTGTGGTGTAAGCCTCCCTTTACAAAAACAAAGAGGCATTTCCCTCCCCAGCACTACATGGACTGTGGGCTTTTTCCTTAAACTGGATTAGTGGTGAAACTTAAGAGATCTCTGTCTGATGCTGAAACTGTTTCTGGCTTGAAAACAAAGCTTCTCTCTAACAGAAATGAGGACGTGGCATTGCAGTGCCTCACAGCAGTGCTGTAAGGTATCATATGGACATGCACAGATGGTCACCTTTCCAGGGAAGAGCTTGTCTGACCCATGGATCCAACCAGGGCTGGATAATCAGCATGTATGAAGTGTCCTTAGTTTGCTGGCCTCACATGAATGGCAACAACCAAAGAAGCTGGCTTGGAAGCATGCATGCATGCCAACACACAAATATCCATTAGTAGTCACTGACACTGCATTCATCACTCTCTCAATACTGGAGGTGAGTTTAAAGATACACCACACTAGCTTCCCTTAGAAGCTTCCTGTTCAGTCACTGAGTTTGCAGCAGCGCAACTTACATCTTTCCATCAACTACAGCTTTCAAGCACCCTCAAATTAAAGGAAAAATCTGTGCTCTAACAATCTCACTTCAAATTAATAGTCACCAGAAGCGCAAACATTCAAGTGCACTGACTGCAAAATTAGCTTAGCACATTTAACGTACTTCAGCAAATATAGGACATGAACTGTTGCAAGCAAAAATATGGGCCAGATCTCCAACCAGAATAAAATGACAATTCTAATGAGCTATGTGGATGTACAACATGCATTATTCACACTGCATGAAAAACAGGAGTGGACAATTCTGACTGCAATGTACAGTCAAATTAACTGTGTTCACTGTTACTCTAAAAGCCTTTACTTCATGTTCACTTGTGCCTCCCCATTTTGATTTTTGTTTTTAGGGGAAGGTTGTGTCCTTTGCAGTCTAACTAAGTAATGGTGAATGCCAATAACATGTTCTCCTCATGTGCCCATTTTGGGCTGAGAGCACTGAGAAATGCCAAAGGCACGACATACACTCATCATACAAAGAGGGAGAGCTGAGAACCACTTGGCAGACAAGAATGTCCTGCTAAGTCCCTTGGTTGAGTCAAGCATATTTTAGTATTATAACTATTTAGACAGTTCAGGAGATTAGGATTAAAAAAAATATATGAATTAGCACAAAGCCAAATTTCCCCATAGCAGCCATTTCCCCCTTTAAAAGAAGGGAAAACACAATTGTCCTTGGCTATAGCACTTAATTTCACCCAGATGCTGCAAGAAGCATCCCTGCAACCACTGCTCTCTTCAGAGTCAACAAAAAAAGAGTCCAGGAGCAGAACAGAGGAATGGCAGGGAGAGCTAGTATTAGGAGAGGTGGTCAGGAAAATTGAAAGACAAAGAAAGACAGAGAGAAAGGAAGACAGAGAGAAAGAAAAAGCAAAGCAGAGACCTCACAGCAAACATGTGCTACAGATCTCATATAACCTGTTTAAACTCCCCGAGCACCAGCAGTTTTTGTTTGTTTTTTGAAGAGGGCCAAATGCTCCTTTTGTGAGTTCCCCTAGCTTCCAAGTGGTGGTGGCCTGGGAACATCGATGTCTGTATGGCATCTGCTGCAATCAACCCTACAGAACATCTGGATGCTCCTGGTGTTATCTTTCAAGCCAACAGGAAGAAACCTTCTCAATCCCTGGTTGATTAGTAGAACTTGGTTCAGGATAACCTTGTGTTTTTAGCTTTAGCTGTTAAGTACATGCACGCGAAGAGCAAAAAGGAAAAGTTGTAACAGAGGCTGGGAATACAGCAAAGGGCTGGCAGCGGTCCCCTAGGTGAGATGGACAGGAAAATAAAAGGACGCAACATTAAGAAGCACAAAATAGTTTGCTGTCAGGAACTGCTGAGATAATGGCCCAGTCAATTCCTGAAAATGAGCACACAGTACCGCAGGTATTTTGTGTTAGCATCTTAAAGCTAGCAACAAGGCATGCCCAGGCAAAACTTTCTGGACTATTGGCAGAGGATTCTTCTGTACAAGAAGAGCTGCAGAACCATTCCCAGCATTCCTCATCCAGGAGAAAACATACTGTTTGCAGTCATCAGACAGGAGAGCACCTTACTGGATGGCGCACTGATGGTGTGGAAAAACTGACAACAGGTGTAGGCCAAAGAATGCTGTCCTGGGTAAAGACCATGCAAGTATTTCCAGAAAGCATTATATACATTTCTGAAAACCTGACCACCTGCAAGTTTGCCTAGGTGGCAAGTTTCTGCGCGTATTTTCCCTGCTTTGTAAGCATCTCTTGATTGAGGTACTGAAGTCGTTATAATGAACTGTTTAGGATATGGGAACAATTCACAAATGAAATACAACTATCCCTGCAGATATCTGAGGCAAAAGCGGTAGAAGCAGGGGGTAGCAGGGAAGGACCGGGGTGTAGAAATCATCATTTTGGAAAAATTCTGTTATCACCTGCCTTCTTAAGAGACAGTTTGGTATAACAGATACCTACATAATACAATGTACAACGCTGTAGACTCTTCTGCCTACGAACTTCAGTTCTGAAGGATACACAGCTGCAGAAGAGTTACCTGTAGACACAGAAGTCCTGACAGAGTTAACCACCAAGCTCCCTGCTAAGCACACAAGTAAGGAGGACTGGGAGCTATTCTTCCCTGGGTCTGTCAAAGTAAGCAGCCAGAGCCGTAATAACTGAAGGATGACCCTTGAGGCAAGGGAGCTGAAGCAGAGGGATTTGGTTTTGTAAGAAAGCCAACCTGACAAACTGGTATGAGCACACCAGTAGACACAGTGGCAGGGTCCAAGAGCTGAACACTTGCTTCGTCCCAGTTAAAGGTTTCTATCTGCTTGGGTTGAGCAAGGTTTGATCCTAGGAGAAGCCCAAGACTTAGGACTGCGGGGATTTGGGTTACAACAACAAAGGAGACCTGGCTGCTCTTTGTCTGCTGACAAACAGTTTTGCTTTAGAAGATTGAACTGTGTTGCTGCATACACATTCTGATAACAGTAGGGAAAACTCTTGCAGGGCACCAGATAAGACTGACCCTGCATGAGGAGCTGCAATATAAGACCCAGCTGCTGAAACCGATGGAGCCAGCATGAACCTGGAAGGACTGCAGGGTCATCACAGAACAAATTACAAGAAAAAAATGCACGTAAGGAGCAGCTGAACACAAGGTATAGCCTGCTTGATGACTTGTGACAAAACTTGAAGAACAACATATCCCAAGCTCCATGCTGGTGTTGCTTTGCATTAACATACTTTCCTGACTATAATTTTCAAAAGGATAAAAATCTTCCTACAAATGCAAAGGTCTTTCTCCCCCTTTATAGTTGTCTGAAGTGCTTTCAATATTGAAGGGGGAAAAAAAAAGGCAAAAGAGCAACAGCAGTGAAAAATCCTGTCCTCTCATCATTACTGTTGTCTTAAATCCTAAAGCTTGTTCTCAGGATTTCTAGCAGTTGGAAATTAAGGAGAGCCCCAAATTCTCTTATCCTTTAAGCAAGGAACACTGGAAGACATGCTCCAAGACCTAGAGCTTAGATCTCAGAGCAATTATTGTTTGCACAGTGCTTAGTGGCGCTATTTTCATTTTTGCCACACATGGGGATTAAACTTCTGTTTATGATTAAGGAGCCCAACTTCTCCCCCTCACACACATACTTACTATGAGACCAACTGAGTATTAGCATATCTGTTCAATGTCTGCAGGTCAAATGGGCTCCTAATCCAGATAATCCACCTAGTGTGATTGGTTACAGTTCTGCAGAAATGCCATAATTTTCATTTTCTTGCCCCCACTGACAGTCAGGGTTTTGTTGGCAAATTAACAGCAAGGTAATGGATGCAGGTGGATTAGAATATCTTGTTCTGCATGTGGCAGTATCGTATTGTCAAAAATAAATACACATGAAATCTGTGAAATATGTCCTTATTGGAACAGGGTAGTTGTTTCTTAAAGATGGAATTTTAGAGCTGCAGCACCAGGAGGTGAAAATGTGATGCAGAAGAGGAACATGCTCTGCTATGAAACGCAAAGGCTTCCTCCCTAGTTTTTGGATACCCAGTCCACCTAGACCAGCACAAAATCTTCCACACACTAACTGCGGTAAGCACACTGAATCCCTGCCTGGCAAAGGCACTGGACTTTACTCATATGACAACCCTGGACAGTGCAAAACTTACCCAGGCCTCCCACAACCAAGACAGGCTATTTCCCTTTCTGGAGATGAAATCAAAACTCCCTGGAAAACTGACCAAAGGTGACTCAAAGGTTACTTCCCAAAGCCCAAAGATGGAAAGCACTACTTCTGCAATAGAAGCAAGACCTTAGTTACCACTGTCGGCAAGAGATTTATTTGTTGGACAGGACAGGTAAGGAGGTGGAAATTAAGTTTGGGAACAGAAAATGAAAGACTTACTTTGCTACAGCTCCAAGTAAGGACTGAAGGCAGGTAATGGAAAAAAGCAGCAGCACACAGGGCCAAGTTTGCCCCCTGTCTCAAGAGCGAACTGCAGCTTTCCTGGTAGCTGTGGCCATTCATGCTGAGAAAATGACTCCTGATGCTTCCCTCCCTCCTGTTGTATGGCACCAAAAATCCAGACAATTTCTTAAGCAAAGTAACAAAAAAAATTCGCTTCCTCATCCAAAATCTCGACACTTGCCAGGGTGGAGGAGGTGCCAAGGTGAGCACACAGACAACCTTCATCCAAGCAGCTTTAGAAATTGAGCTACAGTAAGCAAGAGTGAAGAACAGTGAGGAAAACAGAACAAAAGGAGAGGTCCCATTCAGGCTACCTGTTATTCTTCTAAGAGCACTGCAAAGAATTAGCTTATCTAAAAAGGATGAGCATTTTCGTGAAGCAAGCGAAGATTGTTTATGTTTAAAGCTATAGGCACTATACTTTTGAGTTGCAAGTAGCACTGCTTTATTAACCTAGTTGAATTGGGGTATTCAGGTCTTCCTCACTGGAAGGGGAATAAAGAACTGTGCTGGTTTAAATCCACAGATATGTTTGTCAGCTACTGGTTTAGTTATGTCGATGGAACCTCCTGGAGACTCTCCAAATGTTAGGGAGATAAACAGCTTACTCCCATCTTAGCTTCAATGCTATGCTCAGAAAAATGAAAAAGTTTTTAGAGAAAGAACAGAAAGGAAAACGAGATGAGAAAACTTAAACAACTTTCTCCCACATACTCATAAGCAGGCAAAATAAACCTCACTTAGGATTCATAAAGTTATTCTCATTTCACTGATAACATCCAGAAATACTGCAGTAAATAGTGAAACACTTGAGAAAAATTTTAGAGGGAGAAGTCAACAGATTCATTACTGTTTTCTAAGAGGCTGGGAGGTGTTGATGCACACTGTCCTAGAAATGTAATATCTCCTATCAGTTTGCTCCTTTAAGTTTAAGGCATCATCTTACACTGTCACCTGGTCAACACCAAGATAAAGGACCAGCAGACTGGACTTCAATTCATGTACTAAGACATTTTATATTTCCCAGATGATATTTCAAAACACAGTTTTCCTACTCCTCATGTATTCAGTCCCCTCAAACCATTTAAGTTTCCTCTCCCCATTCTTCAGCATTCTTTGCATGTGACTTCAGAACATAAATAACATTTCCAGCCCCAAATTCCTTTTAAAATTCATCTCCTGTCCAACTACTGACAGTTCTGAACTCATACAGTGACAAATATGTTGGCTAGCAAGTTAGCTATAGGGAAGAAAGAAAATTCCACAAAGAGGTAGAACATAAGAACAAAGAAAGAGAAGAAAAGGGCCCCCTTCTCCCAATTTGCCCACATACCAAAGATCAAAAGAGCTCTGAGAAGCCTGTGCATAATCTACATACTTTGTGACCTTATTACAATTGAATTCCCCACAGGCATGGCCAGTGTGTATATATGCACAGACTGTAAATACACACAAGCAGGTCTGTGGAAGTTTGCCAAGTCATTTGTTCTGTGCATTGAGTTTGCTTACTTTTAACAATGCTGAGGCCAAAGAAGTGAGGCTCTTTAATCTTCACTAAATCACAAACTTGCTGGAAGAGCTCCTGTCCTGTGGCTTTGACCTGAAAGAAACAACCAATCCAATATTACAGATGGCTCACACACCTGAATGGGTCAATTCTCCTTCCTTACATTGGCCAATACGTTTTTGGATACCAAAGCTGAAGATCTCCCAAAGAACAAGATTTGTTTTCAGTATTATCATCATAGAAAAATTATCAAGGCATTCCTTTTGTACCTTCACACTGCAAAGTGACTCAGCTCAGTAAGATCTCCTATTTATTGGCATTTTTGCATAAGGAGAATTCCGGAGTGCTAGTTTTGTGCAGTGCTACTGACAGGTGCTCTCATGGAAGAAGTTTGTAAACACAGAAATCAAAACACTGGTCTCTTGTATAAATGTTTTTTCAGAGATTATGAGAAACAACAAAACTTTCATTCAAGAGAACTAAAAATAAAAGTACACAAAGAAAGCCAAGACTGCATTCCTACATTTACCTGAAATGCCTCATGGGGTACAAACTAGGTTGCTCTCTACTCCACACAGAACAGCTTATTCTGTCTGCCACTGACTTCTAGTCACACAACAATTAAACAACTGCATTTTCAGAAGCTGTCATCAATTGCTTGTGAGCTTTTTCCTATTTCCTTGCCAAATGGAGACCGGTCCAGCACAAGCTCCCTCAGCAAAGTGGTGTTATGGGCTACTCACATGTGGCAAGGATGTGTACAGTGACTGGAAAGCTCCCTATTAGATGTCCTCTCAGTTACAGCCTTGTTTCCCTTACTCTATCAGACTACCTCAGGAGTACAACTCAACAGACTAGCAAAATCCCACAAAATCCCCAAACCTCAAGAGACATGGGAGGATTTCTGAGCCAGAACAGCTGCAGAGAGCAAAACAGTACTGAGACAGACAACCGAAGTGCTGCCTGGGGTGCAGCCAGCTGCTGTGAAACCAGCCACAATCTCTCAGCTGTTCTGTGCCACTGCTGGGCAATGCCAAGCAGCAGCACGAGAAGCTGCCATCCCAAGGTAGGAAGCAAAGGAAACAGGGCAGAAGTCTATCTCTGAACTTGCCTGCAGTGTAATCATCACCAAATTAACTGCCACCATAATTCCTCAAGCCCTTTTACAGCTGGCATGCCATGCTGCCCAGAAGCAGGTTCCACTCTCCTCCCTGCCCCAGGATGTACCATGTCACTAGATACAGACAATGGGAAATGAGGTCACTGACGTTTTTTGTTTGCTTGCTTTTTTTTTTTTCTTGACAATGCACCACCAACCAGCCACTCACTAATGCTCACCCAAAGCTTTGAAACCTGCACTACACCAACATGTGTGCAACACAAACTTTAGGAGGAGAGGTGATAACATGCAATTCTGTAAGACCCCCAGATGGTAAGGGTGTGGTCTCACACCTAGAAGTGGTACTCATTCAGCTACCAACAAAATGCAGTTGTGACTAGCATCAAAATCTGCTTCCTTTCTCAAGAAAGCAAGCACTGTGCATGTTCTCCTTTCTGGGAAGGACTGGGTGACCTACCTGCAGCTGGAATGATTATGCATATGCATCAGTCACTAGGAGCACAGGACTATGTAAAAGCTATATAAATAGGTATATTTTGTGACATGCTTTCACACCTAAAGGAAGAAAAACTTGCTGGAAGATACTTACTTCTATGAACTGAATAACATTTTGTGACACTCATCTCAAAAGCAGAAATTCAGTGAGGTTTCTTGCACAGTAGGTATGTGATCTACCACCTTGTCCATTCTCCTTTTGGTATTTTCCTACTGTATCCAGTTTTACTCCCAAACTTCATAGCTATGCAATGCTGATAACGCTTACAATCTCTGTTTCCTCCTCTTACATTCCCCTGTCAGAACAATCAATATTTCCTTTTGAATTTTCCATTTTTTGTGGTTCTGTTTGGCCTTTCCTCCCTTCGCACGTGGTTTGTATGCCAGACTCCATTCTAAACACTATGCATCATTCCTTCCTCTGATGAGGTCTGATACTCAGCTTTGTTCCGCATCAGGCTGGACTAAATTTCATAGTGTGAAGAAACCCAAGAATAAAATCATGTGCTAGGTAACTTGCACTACTCCAGAGTCATTCTACATGCAAGTATTCATACATGCTGGTCACCCATCTCTATTTTAGCAGTACATATGCTTTAAAGCACCAGCTCTGCTGCTCGCAGAATAACTGGAAGACTTCAGACCTATGCCTGCTGCCCCTAAACACACAGGACTACACCAGACTTTCTCTCTTCCCAAGTTTCTGTTCACATTCCCATCTCTGCTCTGCTAGTTTGGTAACAAGCAACAACTGGGGGCACTTCTGAGACACCTAAGCACTGGTGGAGTAGCTGGCTGTTCTGCTCCTCTCAGGAAGCAGTCTGACCCTCACTAGTCTAGGTCTCTGTCATTTTTACAGCTGCTATCAGCAAAGAAACTTCTTAGAAATTTTATTGAGACAGTCACGAAATCTAGTTGGTACTGACCAGTGGGTTCAAAATCAGGTAAGTCAGCACACTAGGAGGTAAAGAAAACAGAACAAACTGGATGCTCCTCCAGATCTTTGATGTAAGTGATAGACAATACATAGAGAAGAGTTCTCTCTCACCATTCCCTCAAATCAGCCAATACAACCCCCATGGTGAGCACCTAAATTAATGCAGATCAGATGAGGGCTGAAGAAACTTTAAAATGGCTCCGACTTTTTTCCCTTCAATATCAATATCTAAGAAGGGCACAAAATGAACCCATCTTAAAGAACAGGCTTCCATCTACATGCAACCATACAAAACACATATAGGAAAACTCTTATCTGGAAGGATGGAATTTGTATGAGAGGAGGAGAAAGGAATTATGTGCATAAACCCTTTTCTTATCGGGGAAAGGATCTATAATTTATTCTGCTGGAAGGATAATGATTCCTACCTACCTCACTGAGCTCCAACCTTATTTAGTATTTGCATTCCACATTGAGGAGGTTAAAAGGCTTTGGAAACATTAAGTAGTGGCATTATTATTCTAATAAATGCACAAGCTATCATCTGTGGTTGTGCTAATTAAATTTGTGTTCTACTAATATTACTGGAAAATTGCCTTGATGTTCCTTTTAGAAGATGTCTCCAGCTGCAAAATCCTGATTTTTGTTGTTGTTTTGAAGGGGTGTTGTGGTAAAGAATGAAGCCAAATGAAAAGCTGGGTTTGGTGACTTGCCCAGTTGTAAGAGGTTATATTTCACTCTCTATGCAATTAGGACACAACTGTGTTTTGAGAACTCGTGTTTTGACCCAAGCAGATATTCTCTTTCACACCCAGGTATCTCCGCATATGTATTTTTGCAACTTTATGGCCACTGAAGCATGAAGCAGCAGAAGTGAGGAGGGAAAATGTCTTAAAAGATCTACAGATGGATGTGGTGTCACAGATCCTGCCAGAGAAAGGGATATTCAAAGACCCTTAGCTCTTTGCAGGAGCTGCAGGAAGGCAGATGGGAACAGGGACATGCTGCCTTCCCTCCATCCCCACAGCAGTAAATATGAAAGGACATTCCTTATGCTTTATTAAGCTGCTGCAGCCCAGGGCAATTCACAGTCACATTTTAAATACAGACTATAGCTCTTGCTGCCTGCTCAAGACTGGGCATGGGGCATCTTGCTGCAATGGGACACTGCCTAAAGACTCTGGAGCTTGGGCAGCCCCACAGCTGTCATATGTCTTGGGACAACACTACTCAGCCAGATGTGTGATACCACAGTTAAAATGCCAGACAGGGAGCAGAGATGGAGCAATGAGACGAGAAAGGGCTTTGGGCATTTCTGGTTGACCCTCTGCTCATTTAATTGCTGAGCCAAACCAAATGGCAATGCCATCAGCCCTGCCTGCACTTCTGCACGCGAGTCTGCACCTCAAGAGAGTTAGGGCAGGCTCTGCTATCTCACATCTTTAGCCTTGCTGATAAAAGCTATAAAAAAGGTGTGATTTAGGGTCAGTCTCAACAGACCATTATCACTGGCCTTTGCACCTGCCTCTAGGAGCTTAATTAAATTCTCACATTGTGGCTTGCACAAAACCAATAGACTGCAGAAGTTCGGGAGGTAGCTGGGCTGAATTTGAACAGACGACCTGCAAGCAGAGAGCCCCAGGTTTTGCTACTGAAGTCTCATTCTGACCAGCCCTTGTGGAACTTTCCCTTAGTGATGCCACATTTAGGCATAACAGGCAGGAGAATTCCTATGTGGATTCTGAAGATTAGCACACGTGCCATGTTTTCAGCTGAGTGCTTAGAACAGCTCACCTCACTTGTCTTCCCTCTCTCCCCATTCCAAGGGAAAGCAAACAAAACCAGAATGAAAAATCTCACCAGCGCACATGCAAGCTGCACACAGTCATAGGGGTGTGCTCAGCTCTGTCACCTAAGCTGAAGTGCTGCTGCCAGTTTGGTTTCTTGCAAGCTGAGGAGCAAGCAGCATTATGCAAGGAGCCCATGTGCACTGCAGTGGGCATGGGGCTGCTCCAGGCAGGCAGCCAGCAGGGTTCTGCCAGCACTCCTGCACACACACTCCAGTATTTGAAGAGCTGATCAAAGAAATGAAGCGACTTAGCTGTGGTCAGTGTGTGTACAAGTACTCGAAGGGAAAAAAAGCCTCAGAGGTTGTTTGCTCTGCCTTGGAGTCTTTGAAAGACACTGACAGGCTCTCAAAGCAGAAATAGTTGAAACACCAGTGTAAATGGTCATTATTAGGTGTGCTTGCTAAGTCATCAGGGCATTTCAGGTTCAATATGAAAAAATCTCTGGTTTATTAATTGTGGAAAAAACACTGTGGTCAACTTAAAATAACCCTAACAAAATAACAGCAGAAAAAGAATAGAGGTTACCTCCATCCCAGAAGTTTTGAGTAACTCTACTAATGTTTTGAAACCACCCAATTAGAAAATGGAGTGCCAATTACACTAAGCTGGCTAATAGCCTTTGGGTCAGCAGACCAGGCTTTGAGAGAAAAACAGCAGCTAACAAAGCCAGCCCTGGCCCAGAGCGAGGCCTCCTGACATCCCTCGAGAGCCACTCACCCCCACAGTCAGGCTGAGCTGCTCCCGGTCAGGCAGGAAAACGCAGATGCTGCGGCCCTCGGGGTGCATCCTGCCAGACAGCAGTGCCCGGCTCATGGCGGGCAGTTCCGTGTGGCCCCGCCAGCAGCACCCGCTGTCTCCTCTCCGGTGTGGATGGGCGTCAGGCTCCCTTCATCCCATGCACCTGCTGGGAAGGGGAGAGTGTCAGTGAGGCTATGGTGAGGCCCTGCTGTTGCAGCTCTGCCCCACTGCTGGCTGAGGTTGGCTGCATTGTGCTGAGGGGGCAAATCTCAGTGGCACCTGACTCACCCATTTTACAAGGTCACTGTCAATGTTTCTGATGGCACCGTGGCACAAACTGGGCAGAGATAACCTTTACATAGCCTGAGAGGCAGAGCAGAGTGCCATAAAGCAATCAGATCTACCAACCCAAAACAAGACTGAGATGTACGTAAGCAATGAGACAGATGATGCCACAGGCCACTGTCTGAAAAAGCCCATGAGCAAGAGGGAGTGCCACCTTCTTCACCTGGGACATTTCCTTGATGCCACCTGAAGTGGAGGATTTTGACAAGCTGTCAGCGCAGAGCACTTCATCTGAACCAGGATCCCTTCTGCCCAGCCCTGCTCCCTGGGAAACCACTTCACACCCAAGTAAACTCATCAGCTCCCAAGGCTGAGCCACTACTCCACACTTTCTGTCTCCTCTCAAGGGCCGAACCCAGGCAGCACAGTTGGGAGGTCTTCACTTTTGGGAAAAAACTGCTGGAACAGCATCGAAAATGCAGCTGCCTGGGAGCTGCACAAGCAACTCAGAGCTGAAGCTACAATAACCACAGAAACACAAGAGGGAAACTGAATTCGTGCACAGAAGCACAACAGCACGTATCTTCTTCCCATTGCTACGGGAGGTTACACAGCACTCCCCACAGCTACCTGCTGCCACCTTTTTGCTGTTGGTTACTGCACAGCCTGCTCCGATGCTACATGCTTTCTGCTTTGTTTTTGAATCAAGTACAAGAGCTGGAAGTGTCCTCCTACAACTACAAAAGCTGCTCCGTGCACCTCCTCCCCTGCTTGAGCTGGCATGTAAAACATTGCTTTATTAAGAAGCAATCTATACATATAGTTTTCTATAGAAATCCTCCTATGAGAGCAAAGCATACAAAACTTACTAATAAAGGAGGGAGTGCCATTAAAGGACCAAGTTATTATTAATTCAGACTTTGAAGAAAGGTAATAAACAGGAACTAGGATCTTTAAAATGAAGGTTGCTCTAAATTATAAGCACACAGAAAAGACACATTTGACTTCCCGGATGAGAAGAGGCCAAAGTTTCCAGACAATGAAATATTTGGAGAAAATCTCATATTCGTCCTCCTATCAGTACAATTATACCAATGAGCTCCCCTGGGTTCCAGGATACACACTGTGAGCAGCTGTATATAAATACCAGATTTCTATAGAATGACTTGAGGGTGATAGGTCACTTTTTATTGTCATCTGATGTCATACACTCCATAAACTTTAGGGATAGTATAAGGACCTCAGAGTTATGAGCTCAAGCTTTCAACTGTAAGTAGGTTTGTTTCGATTGTCAAATTACTGCACTATGGCCCATGTCCTCAACTCACGAAGGGAGATTACATCCACAGACAAACATTCACACAGCCTGTAACACAAGTCAGAAAAGGCAAAGAAGTAACGATAAGAATAAACTGACTTTTTTTTCCCTGTGGATAATTTGAGAAACTGAACCTTATTTCTTCATACCCTCTGTTAATCAAGGCTCATGGAAGGCTCATCCTATTCACACTCGCTTTATTCTCTTAAAATTTCAAATGCAGGTTGTGGGAAATGGGAAGTAAGAAAAGGAACCAGCATTAGCAGGGGGTTGGGCTAGATGGTCTCCAGAGTTCCCTTCCAGCACTTGCAATTCTGTGATCCTGTGCATGGACAGGGAGATGGTTTTTTCAATGTTTTACAACAAACGAGCTCTTCAACCCTGCAGCAGGTAAGAGGTTAAAGAAGCGATGTCCTTAATCCGAAGGGGGAGGTCAAACACAAGCCCAGATCAGCTTTCTCTTCTTCAGAGGTATGCTAGAATGTGATAAAACTTAATGAATCATTAACTTGCTAGCACTGCACGCTTATACTGAAAAAAAAAAAAAGAAAAAAAAAAAGCCAAGAATAACTGCCCAACCAAAACAAGTGGCCAGAAGGAATGCTCTTACTTAAACATACACAATTTCAGACTGCCCATATGCCATTCTTTTGTTTACCACAGATTCCAACCTCTTAACCTCAATTAAACCCTAAAAGCTCTGGCAAATGCACTGCAGATGAATTAATAAAAGCTGAAGTCAATCATTGGCCTCTGGGACACTCTACAGTTTGTTTGGGTTTGTGTTGGCTTTTGTTTGTTTGTTTTTTGTTTTTTTTTGTTTTAAATAACATCACTCCATGATTTTGCTCCCAGAGAAGTCCATTTTGAGATGTAATTGCTTAGTCAAAGACCTGTCAGTGAAACAGTCAAAGATGCTTTTTATTCCTACTCTTCTGCTATCAGTCAGGCATCTTTTTAGTGCCTAGAGTTTATTTAGCACTGTTTATTTTATTCTACCTAAATACACGTGCACCAGAGATTTGGACAATAAGCCTGCCATTAATTTCAACACTACTCCGATTAAACAGCTCAAACACGGCTGTAAAAACTAATTAGTAAGAACCCTAATCTTCTGCTCCTCTACCCACAGCCCCACAAGCTGCCTCCCAGCAGCAGAGCAGGGCTGCAGTGTTCAGTTAGTGAAAACAGGAATTGGTGGAGTTAGCAACAGCAGTAGGAGCAAGAGAGTCCTTTGGAGATGGGATTGGTTGTTGCGTTTCCATAGGCAAGTTTGAAATCCACCTTTCTTTCTGGTCTAAGGTGGTGAGGGGAAAAAAAAGTTAGTAGTAGTTCCTGCTTCTTCCTGCACTTTGTAACTTCAGATCCCCAAACAGCACCTATACAAACCCGCCCATGCACTTAAACTGGGCTTCAACGTGAACTGCACAACCCTATTTTATATCAGGCCACAGTGCTCCTGGAATTAGGTCCTAATCCTGATTTCAGCCTCCCGGGACTGCCACAAGCACACCTCAAGGGAATAAAAATAAATGGGTGAAAGAATCGCCCACCAACTCTAAGCAGCAAAGGAGAACAAAATTCAATCATCAGGAAGAAAGAGCGCAGGTAATTATGTGCTTCTCTCAAAAACATCCAGGAACACAACCCGAAAGCACGCTTTTGAAGGTTTATTATAGTAAAGTATCTTGGGAAAGCTTGTTTTGCTACCACTGACAAAAACGAACACTGAGCACATTCCCAATGAAACCACAGCAGACTGGCCCTACAGAGTTCTGTCAAGAACTGCTCAGAAATGCTAAGACTCTTCTTAATGTTTTCCACAGATGTCTTATGCTTCTAAGACAACCGGACTCCTAGACTGCTGTTCAACAATCAGCTTAGGTAGCTCTAATCAAGCCAGCTGTGCAGCAAGGCAGACAGGCAACTGCCTGGAAAGAAGCCTACCTTTGTGCAGCAGCCCACGCTCACGTTGCCCGAACCTGATGATAAAATACAGCCTTAAAACTGAAAACCTCCCTCACCTATGTATTTGTCCCTTCAAAGATATATTGTAAAACACTAGTAATATCTAGTGAATAGAGTAATGAAAAGCCTAAACAAGTAAAGAATCATAGAATGGGTTGGAAGGGACCTCAAGGATCACCAAGCTCCAACCTCCCCGCTGCAGGCAGGGCTGCCAACTTCCACATTTAATACTAGACCAGGCTGCCCAGGGCCCCAGCCAACCTGGCCTTGAACACCTCCAGGGATGAGGCATCCACAGCCTCTCTGGGCAGCCTGTTCCAGCACCTCATCACTCTCTCTGTGAAGAACTTCCCCCTCTGATAGCCAATTTAAGTCTTCCCTCTTTCAACTTAAAAACATTTCTCCTTGTCCTGCCATTACCTATCCTTGTAAAGAGTTGACTCCCTCCTGTTTGTAGGCTCCCTTTAGGTACTGGAAGGCTGCAATGAGGTCACCCTGCAGCCTTCCCTTTTCCAGGCTGAACAAGGATGTAACAATGGCATATATTAGCCCTTCTCAACACCTGAGTTGTTGAGATACAACTGAGTTGTTGGAGATACAACTCCCTTGACTAGTTCATGAGATGACAAAATTTTTCCTGGGTGCTCCAAAAGACAGGATCCCAGAATAGATGCAGTCTGGCCACAAGAAAGATGCAACACTGTCAGCAGAAATGATTGGCATTTGATTCATAGATTAGGGAGATGCAACTGCAGCAAGTCTTTTGCATCTGCTACATCTGAGCACAGCACCCTTGCATGGATAGGATGTGGGCCCAGCTCTCACTTCTGGGATTTTCAAAAGGAGCAATAGGAAATGCCTTCAAGAACTCTACCAAGGCTCCACTTGAAGGCATTTCCTATTGCTCCTTTTGAAAACTCCAGGGCTGTGGAGCCTTGGTAGAGTTCATTCTCACCGCATATCTTTGGGGACAGATGGGGAAGTTGTTGAATACTGGTCTTAGATGCCAACTAACATCCTTTTTTTTTCCCTTCTGTACAAACAGCACTCTCCAATGACACTGAGCTTTAACAATAGAGAGGAAAACACTTTATTTGTAGTCCTATTGCAGGATTAGACACAGCTCTTAGTCAGGCATGACTGCCCACACTCCACCTGCCTGCTGTGAAGTTTACCCACCTCACATCAAGCATCAAAAGTGAGCGCTACAGCAAGAAGTGCTCTCTGAGTTTGTAACTCTTCTGCTTTGCTCTGCCTCTTCCAGAACATGGCCAGTGTGCTCGGGAAGAATGGTTCCCCCAGAATTCCTATGACACATATTCCTAACCTGTGACTGTGGTGGTATGCCACTTTATGGGCTGCCCTACTCCTGCTCAGAGGCAGGGGACAACTCTCCTACTCAGTGGTGATGCAGCGCTCTTTGGAACCCAAGAGACACATGTTTTTGTACACACACTGAGACCTGCAAAACAGCCTTCAAGGAGGGGAAAAAGGCTCAGTTGAAGGCAAAGCAGCTAAGGACACACGTGCTCCTATAGTGTGGAGGTGAGGAGGCTGTGAGAGCAGGACCATGTGGGTGGCTGCCATGTTTCTATCTGGCTGCTCCTGGGATGAGAAAAGCGCTTCAGCACTTTACTTCTCATGAAGAGAGCTCAGCATGAATCACCTGGGCTTAAGCTTTCCCCAAAAACAGAACTGATTTCAGAAGTCTTTGAGAGAAACAATGAGCATTACAGCCTCCAGGCAAAAGGGACAAATTAAGAGCTCATGAGGGAGTAAGTTTTTCCATCACTTCCAAGTCCGTGTGTGCCTTTGAGTTTCTGTGAGCAAAGGTATGCGGCCTTTTAAAGTGCATTAATAGAAACGTGCAAAACTTTGCAATATACATCCTTTGAACATTAAATGTCTGCAGTGAGAACACGCATCTCCTTTTCAGCATGCCATGTTCCTAGGAAGACTTTCTGCTGTCAGAGAAAATTCTTCTGCAAGACTGTCTTTGCAGAAATAGTTCCACTGTGGTGGAATTTCTATATTTCAGCTGGGTTGGGCTGAACTGGAACCAAGCCACTCGAAATATTCTGTAGAGCTGTCAAAAACAAACAAACAAGCCAAGATCTTATATATCAGAAACAGCAATGGTTGAACTGACCCTGCCTGCTCACTGATTGATAATGCAAATACAGCATTTCCTCATCACATCTGACTACCAGTGTGAAGAGTCTCATTACAATGAATTTGTTTATTTCCTCACAATCTACAACTGGGGTCCTTTTACTGATTAACAGTCACAGGACTTCCTCACGCTTCGAAAATCACGTATGTGAATTAGTGTTTATGATTACGTACTATGAAGGAATCAAATGGCTTAGGCAAATGCAGAAGCATAAGAACGAACCAGTGAAATACGACACAGCATGTGAAACAGCTTCAGTGTCCAGGACGCAACACATGAAGCTGCTGCAAAGAAAGCTTACATGGAAGTGCAGAGCTCTGTTCTTTCAGCTGAGTGACCAAGGCAGCGTCACATGAATCCTTCCAAGATTAAGCAAAGCAAATTGCTTCAGCAACCGTTCAGTCTCACCAAAAGCTTGCCCACACCCAAACACAAGGACACATCCCTTTGGAGAAAGATCAGTACTGAAAGCTAACTCACAGGCAGTCCAGAGTGCAGTACAGACAGTACCAGGCAGAGTCTGCTGCCTCAGCGTGAAGAGGAGCAACAGAAGGTACTTCGCTTTGGTGCTCTCCCTACGCACCTCTGCCAAGTAATGCAACCTTTATTTATGAGAGACTGCTCACCTTTTGTATGTAGGTGAAACAGGAGAAGCAAAGCACAGGTGGAGAGCTGCAGCAAGGTCTTTATGATAAGGGAGAGCGAGGCTTGTTCCGTGCTCCTGCAGCTGTTGGGATGTTCAGGAAGCACAGTGAGAGCACGGAACAGCAAGACCTGATCTCTCTTCCAGAGACTCAAGAGAAAAGCGTGTTTCTCTGTCATGCTAATTGAAAACAGTTGAGGTCTCATAACCCAAAAGCCTATCAGCTAATTCTCTAACTGGGAACGTATTTCTCCTTTGAGTCTATCAAGGCTAATAAACAGTGATTCTCACAAGTCAGTTTATTAAATACTTGCTTAATCTATTGTTTGAACTCTCATGTAATCAAACTCAAACAGCTGAGAAAATTCTTCTGCAAGACTGTCTTTGCAGAAATAGTTCCACTGTGGTGGAATTTCTATATTTCAGCTGGGCTGGGCTGAACTGGAACCAAGCCACCCGAAATATTCCGTAGAGCTGTCAAAAACAAACAAACAAACCAAGATCTTATATATCAGTTTTAGAAGTAAACACACTATGAGCTATTTAAGAGAAATAAAGGCATCGTTATAACTTCAGAGGTAATACTGAGAACTGCAAGATGGATAAGAACAGACATGCTTTTACCAGTATATTACATAAGTAACCCTTTGAGCCAGTAAGAACTGGGTAAAAAAACTGATTTACTTCTCTGAAGGAGGGAGAAAGTCCACTGCTCATCTCATGGCACTCAAATCCAAATCTGAATACCCGCACCAACCAGTCAGCTTCTGCATCCACCTGCTTCTAACTTTTTCCCTCCCTGAAAAGTGCAGCTTATCTTAAAGCAATACTCCCTGCTCTGGATATGTAAAACAGAGGAACTTCCAGAATCGAGAGAGAAAGCTCTGTCTGGAACACAGCTTGCTTCTGTTACAAATGTGCAATCACCTATCTGCCCATACTTTGACAGAACTAACGCCAACATCACAAACAGGGCCTGTAGGAGTAAATGCAGCTTCAGGGACCGCACACACTGCTGCCAGCAGCTACCTTCAGCAAAAAGATGGGGAAACAGGAAGGCACAGCCCAAAAAAAGAAACGGAATGAGGACAAACAGCCTTACAGAGAATGGTTCCTTTTTGCGGCAATGCTGAGTTTTGCAAAAAGAGGAAAGACAGCAAAAAAAGAAAAAAAGAAAAGCAAGTGTAAGGAGTTCCTTAAAGAAAAGATCCCCTTCCTAAAGTTCTCCAAGGAGCAGCTCCTTCTGAGGACATCGGGGTCTGACCCACACCTTCTCCATGCTCAGTTTCTAAGAATTAAGGTGCCACTGCCACACACCCCCAAGAGCATTGAGGAGCAGCAAGAGAACTCCTGTAGGAAAAGAAGCAGCATAACCCCAGAGCACATTAGGCACGCAAGTCATTTACATTGTCTTGAACTGGACTAATAGCAGGGCAACTGTGGAACTCCCTCACACGGTGTCTGATGGAGACCTGTTCTGCATTTGCTCATCTTCACTTTTAAAAGGAAAGGGAAGGGGGTATGAATAAAACACCCTTTCCCTCTGCTGGGTCTCCCCGATCTGAGGTCCATGGGCCCGGGCAAAGGCCCGGCATCACGGGTACAGCAAGCAGCGTGCCTGACTGACAGCATATCGCAATTAGAGCAAAAAATAACCAGCACAGCGAGGCCACGGCATTCTGCGGCCACTCCGAGCTTCCCGGGAACTAGACAGAAAAGATTTTAAAACACCTGAACAAACGAACAGGGACACCAACATCTGAAAGCCTTGTTTCGGACATCATAGCAAAGGTGACCACTGCCAGAGATACACGCGTGTTACTTTCTCTCATAGTACCCCCTGTGATTTTTATGTGCTTACTGTCAGGGCCCGGCACCTTCGCAGCTCAGCACGGACAACGCGGGACAGCCGGAGCCGAGCAGCTCCAGCCCCGCCGGGAGCGCCCCGAGCTCCCGCCGCGCAGACACCGGGAC
>JAOWBP010001760.1:34998679-35019669 GCA_028571105.1 Tragopan temminckii | reverse complement strand
AGGGGACATCAAAGCATTGGAGTCTGAAGATATCTGTGATCCAAGCAAACACTGCTTTGCCTGTTGAACATGTCAACTCCAGCTCTCCTACCTGCAGTGCAGATAAGCAAGTTTGTCCAGCTTTCTCTGTAAAGGAGAAGCTGGGAGGGGGGCAGGATTTCTGGAAGAGTTCTTATAAAGCAGTGTCTTGATTGAGAAAATAGAGCTCCTTTTGTAAGCATGTGTCTCATGCAGAGTTTTGCTAAAGTCAGAGAGACTTCAAGCAAAAGTTTGCATAAGCAGATGTCTTTGCTCATGGTCTTGTCTGCACTGCATGTAGATGAAAGGATTTCACAGTGTGAAAAGGAAAGCTGGAGTTTGCCTTCACAATCATGGAAAAGAATCCATTTCCTTTTCTTATGATAATCTGAAAAATGCATGTAGGAAATAGTTTTGTTAGTACGATTTATTTTCTAGTTCACGAAGAGCACTGAAGCTCGGGGAGAAGCATGTTTGTAGTGTCTGGAAACAAAAGGAGTTTTCACTAATGATCTCGGGGAGCTGGGGCTGGCTTCAAGCTGTTCAAGTCATGAGAGGATGACTCAGAAGTCAGAAATTTGAGGCATTCTTATGTCTAGCATTTAATCAACAGGCAAAGCATTGGCAAGTAAGGAGAAGAAATCAATGGCAAATCAAAGAATAATAGGTCGGCTATTCATTAGAGAAAGGGTTGATCACCAGGATATTAACAGAAAAGAGGGCATGAAATTAATCTTAAAATTTGAACTAGCAGTGACTGCAATGAGCTGACGGTCAGAGAGCTTTTTAAAAAATTACACAACTTTCCTGTGTGAAAGGCTATTCTCAGTGCTCTGCATTCCGCATTTACATCAGTCAGATCCCTGCTGTACACGTTATTCAGACTTTCCAAACACAGTGCAAGTCTTGCAGGGGTTTGTTTGTAATATTTGTCATTGTATATACAGTCATCTTAGGCATTACACACGAGATGATAATAATCTGCTCTCTATTAGCATTCACGCTGAAGCAAAATCTTATTTTGTTGTGTTTTCAGTGCATGTTGGAGCTTGATTTTGCTGGCATTCCCTATTCCTAGAAAATTATCAATGGCTTCATTGTGAGTATTCATCAAGCCAAGGGTTTCATGATTAACGTTGCAAAATCAGGTTTAATTTTGAGCTCTGGGACAGAGAATGCGTTTTTTCCAACTTTAAAATACCACATTTATCTATAACAGTACGCAAACAACAAACACCAATAAAATTGTGTGCAGGGTAGCTTATATGCTAATAACAGTATTTGTTATTAATTATAATCAGTCATTATTATACCAAAAGTTGTGTATAATCTGTAGTTATAATTAGAGAGTTTTGAGACATCAGTTTACACTAAATAAAAAACAAATGCTTTGTATAGTGAAAACCAACCACATGATGCTGCAGGCAAGGCCAAGGGTTGGCACTGGAGCAAAAAAATGGTTGCAGGCAGTTCTGGTATGGCTGATGTGCCATGTGACTGTAAGGAAATATGAAACATCGCTTTGTACCCTATTCTGTCTCATGTTTTACAAGCAGTATGTATTGATTCTTTAATGTTCAAGAGTCCTGGTGTCCTTCCTTCAGAGAGTGTTTCTTTCGTTTGCTGTTGAAACAGACCCTCGTGTCTTTGAGAACAGCTGCTTAATGGTGCTCCATAGTGCTGCAAAGCTTTGGAAACCATATAAGCAACCTGGGTAGGAGGATGTAAGTCAATTCTGGCCTAGCTCATAGCCTTGACAGTGTCTCTGTGGGACTGCATTTACTAAAGTGATCATACGCTTCATATGAGTTCTAAAACAGAACAGAGAAGCTGAGTCTTTCAGTAACCCTAAGTCATTAATATCATTGTAAGCTCATGATTTTATTTGAACTCTGACCACATTCCCAGAGCCCTTTCTCGCTACCTTTTGTGCTTCAAGATTTCCTAACCCCAGCTCCGTGCACGCCCAAACCTGTATTCATTACGCAGCCTTCTGAGATCACAGCTGGTGGTGACATGGCTGATGGCCACGGGGAGTTTAAATTGCCTACTCTCTGATGGGACCTGTTCAATAGATATTTGTCTGTACAGGTGCTCTGGCAAGATGTTATCTGTAGTTAAATACACATAAAGTGCATAAGCTGTTGATATGAGTTCGCTTTAGGGGTCACAGTAATGCCACTTCGATGACTTTACATAAAATGTAATAATCTCTAACAGTTCTTCCCCAGTGGTCATAGTTAATTTTTGCTACGGTAATGACAAAGAAGGAGCTGACTTATCTAACCATGCTCTGTGGTTTGAACTGTGAATTTTGGTTGTTAGCTTTGAAACCTTGTCAGTGCTGTTAATTCCCTGCCTGGGGTTTCTTAGTGCCCACCGTGTTTGTACTTCAGTCACAGCATTAATAACCTGCATGGCAAACATATGCTTCACACTGTCCATTCACTGCTTAAGGAAAAAAATATTTCCTGATGTCTATTCCATGCAAGTTTTCTTCTCTTGGTCCCTAGGGGCAACAATCCTGCCAAAGCACTACTCCTCAACTGCTGTATCTGATGATGTGTTTTCACACAGATGGTGCATTTCACACAGGCTTTGCTCTCAACTTTGTATTCTTCTAGCTGGGTACTCATTATTGCTGTTTTTTGAAATTACTTTCTGTAGTATTTGTTCCCTATTTTTTTTTCTTTTTTTTTTTTTTTTTCTCTCTGGCTTAAGCATTTCTAATGGAAAAGTAAAAAGTAACACCACTGTCTAATAGGAACAACTAGGTTTGGATTACAAAAACTACATGACTTTTAAAATACTTTGGAAATATATTCCCTAGTTAAGCTTTTTCTTTTTTTTTTTTTAATGCCAATTACAGGTTTTATTTTTCA
This sequence comes from Tragopan temminckii, assembly GCA_028571105.1. NCBI lineage: Eukaryota > Metazoa > Chordata > Aves > Galliformes > Phasianidae > Tragopan > Tragopan temminckii. The sequence continues at coordinate 35,016,769 of JAOWBP010001760.1, read as the reverse complement.
TCTGATTTTTTGTTTTACGTTTCTGTATTTTTCATTTGCATTTCTGTGTTCTTTCTTAGATCAAATGATGGGGCTGCCCGAAGTTACAGATTGTTAGAGTATTGTTAAAGAGGCAGCAGAACCAGGAGATTCTTCTGCAAAATCACTGGGGCCTTTCATGGCAAAAGCATTATCCTTTCCTGGTCTTTTTTTTTTTTTTTTTTTTAAATATGTGTTTGGATTCACCCCTCAGCAAATTGGGATGTGAAAGAAGCGCAGTCTTGGCTGATGCAATCTTGTGTCCTCATGCAAGGGAGAGCTGGTGTTTCTGGTGGGGGATTAAGGGGGGAGCCTGCAGTACATCAGGAGGTAAACGTGCCTGGGAGCAGCTCCACAAGCTCCTAAATCCTACGTGCAGGAAACAATTGTTTGAACAGAGGCCACCACCTGCAAATGTGCTGGCCTTTCTGTACCTCATGCCACCAGGCAGCATTTCAGATTCCCCAGCCTTGAGCCTGGATGAGAAAATTCTGGCAAAAGCAGAGAGAAAGACAAAAATTAAAATACGCTGATGTAAGCTTAAGGGACGAGAATAAATACCCTTCTGTGCTGTGTCATCCTGCTTCTTACATAAGAAATCGTCTATAGAAGAGAAAAAAAAAAGAAAAAAAAAAAGGGCTACATTTACATTGAATGTTTCCATGAAGTAATGGCACAAAGATAATTTGAATTGCCCACAGGATGAATTTAGCCTGACGTGTAAAATCTATTTCTGCCATTATCGCTGCTAACCTAAGCCCATTCAGAGTAATTATAGTCAAGTGCTTACTCTGTTCTTGCTCATCTGTTTTTCCCTCCTGCCCATTTAGTAAATGCATGAGTTATGCATTAACATTGGTATGCTGTGTCAAAGCAGCAAGAGCTTTGAAATTAGACAGCAGGAGTGGAATATAATAAGGCAGGAAATAACCAGTGAAATCTGTAAACAAAGGGTTGTAAAAATAACAGTTAGAAGTCAGCTATGTTCTAGACAATGAAGATTTTGGAGTGAAATAATTTGAATTTACAACAGAGTTGGTGCAAATGTAGGTCAAATTTAGTAATTTTGACTAAAATGTGTTTCTAATTCTTGCATCACTCGAGGCAAAACAGTTCCAAACATGAAGAAAAGGTGTTGCCTCTACCTGACTTAAAACCCTATTGGATTTCACAAGAAACTGTCTTCTGCTGTACAGATACATTCCTTAAATGTTCTTGTTCTCTCCAGCATGTTCAGGATAAAATTACTAAGGTGTACGTGTCCCACTGCGTTCCTCATCACATTACCTGTGTGGTGAACAAGGGATTTGGGTGAAATTCCAGCTCCTGTGCAAAGCCTGGAAGGACCACAGGGAAGAGTTGTGACAGAGAAGGCGACGTAAGGAAAAGTGCCTTAGGTTTGGGGTTTATTCCACCCAGAGTTCATATTTTGAAGTAAATGAACGAAAGAGGTAACTATGCCTCACCTCATCACATTTCATCATGTTATAAAAACAACTGAGGTATCTTATGAAAGGTCTCAAGCACTGAAAACTCCTTGTAAATAAAGAATGTGGCTGTGAAACACAATCCTTGGTGGAGTTCATTTCTGTCCTTTAGGAAAGACAGCACTTCAAGACAAGGTAGAAGCTGGAGATGAAGGGAGGGAAGTGAAGAAAAGCCAAAGGTAATAAAAAATATGCACATAGGAGTTCCTAATCTGCAGTAGTTGCAAACATGTCTTACTCTTTTCAGCTTTTAATAAATCATCCTATTTATACCGAAGTTATCTCCTTTTGTCATCATTCATCAAGTAAAGATGAGAAACAGAAGTCAGCCTGGTTCACTTACAGTTGTTTCCAGAATGTATTTAGAATCTTGGAAAAGTATTCTCTAATTCTAGGTGTGTATTAGTTTTGTCTCATAAAAACTGTTACTGGTATTGATTAATTTCAGTGTTATGGTTCAAAGTTGAACGTTGAGTTTTTAGGGTTTTTTCTTTCACTGGGCTCTGGACGGTCCCTTGGACATAGTGTTGGGTCAAAGCAGACATGAGCAGGAAAGCAAACTGCTGGAAGAAGTCGGTTGAGCAACTACCAAAACATGTTCAGACAGATATCTTAGTCTGTGGGCTCCCCTTTTCTAAGATGCTGAGAAATGCCATAGTAAGGTCCTTAGCATATTATAATGCCCACCGCATGGTTTGTTGTTTTGGTTGGGATTTTTTTTCAGTTGTTTGACTGGCTTTTATATGAGAAATACTTTTTCCCATCACTTTTGATGTTGTAGAGCGTAGAAATATGCAAGAGGATTAATCTTGTGGGAAAATTAACCAGTTTTCTCACTATGTGCCAGCTGAATTCAGGCACCTTGCTTGAAGGTGACCTACCCAGCAGGATACCGGAAGGGGTGGCAGGGACTCTAGAGATGGAGATGTTGTGGGGGCAGGCAACCTTTCAGCAGAAACCACTGTTAAGTTTAGTAACACGTCAAGTGATGCCTAACCCACAGAAATAAAAGGCTGAAATCTCTGAGCAATTGTATGTTTTCTGAATCTGGTGTGAAGCAGGAGACAGGAGTAGATAACCAGGGTAACTGCAGATAGAGATTGCTCTGTCTGTGTTCCTAATACAGCCAACACAGATGCTGCTGAGGAGGAAGAGTACCAAAACTTGTGTGTCATGTCATTTCTCTTTTGGAAGATTTTTGGGGCTCCATCTACACCTTTCTTTCTCCAGCTTACATTCTCTTTCCCTTCCTCTGGATGGGAAACAGCAGCCAGTTTTACTAGGAAACTGAAAATACCACCTCTAACTGGCCTTTCTCCCTTCTGTGACCCTACAGGTTGCCTCACCTAAAATTAAGCAGCATAAATAGTTTTCAGTAATCCAGTATACATTACTGTGTAGGCACTTGACCTCAGTGATTTAAAAAAATTTACATATGTAAATGAAACTTCACTGTCTGTGGATCTGTACCATAGCTATTTGGTCTACATTGCTAGCTATTAAACTTTGGAATTTCTTGGTTAATTGTAGGTCACATGAGAGAAGGGCTTGGATTTGACACCCTGGACATGATGCCTTCAGGTTCCTATCTGGAATCTAGGGGCCAGGAAGAAGCTTGCTCAAATGCAAGTAGATATGGTAAGACTCGTGTACATTTCGATAAGACTTGGGGCTGTAGATAGCACTTGTTGTCTGAATACTTTTAGTTTACATAGTTTCCCTGGCACAAGTCACAAGTCTTCATGAGGACAGGCAGATCCCTTAGTAAAATTGTCAGTATCTGTGTGTTGATGCTAATTTACCAAAGGTAAATATTGCACAGTCACTGTAGGTGCTCAAGCAAATTGTAATCCCTTCTTTGTTGGGTCATAAGCTAAATGACGTCATCCATCCTGTATTAATTTATGTGAGGATAAACTGATGAATGAAGCCAAATACGGTGAGATACTGAACAAAAACACGATGTCAAGATTTATTTGCATTTACTTGATAGCTCAGGAAAAAGAGCTGTGATGACTGCAGTGATGAGCCTGAGGAATGTTGCTAGCATTGAGAGCTCTCCGCTGTGTCACACATTCCTAATGTTTTGCAGTCACATTAGGATCTGAAGGAATTAGCCCCAGGAAAGCTCGGAGTTTATTTCAGGTGGATAAACTCTGTTTTCTGGTCTTTTGGTCAGTGGTGGGAAACATTCATAGCAATTTAAGAAAAGATCAACGGGCTAGATAAGAATCTGTTATCTTCCAGATGGCAGGTTCCAAAAGCAGAGAAGAGAGCGGCTTCTGTCAGGTGTGGGCCAGGAATGACAAAGAAATTTAACTCCGTTCCAAAAATGTTAACCATATTGTTCACGCTCAGCAGCGAGGGGGCCTGTAGCTGCTGCGAGATTAACCCTGTGACCCCAACAAGAGTTTAGACCAGCCTGTCAAAAGCATTATGCTTGAAGGCAGTAATCATTCTTTATTAGAACAACAGTGGCTTTGCCTTGGTTTCTGCTGCCTACCTATGGATCGCATTTCAGCTGCAGGTCCACCTTTAGGAAATGGCGTCTAGTTTAATTATTAACAACTGTGGATTCCTAAAGGCTATGCACAGACACTGCTCCAGGCTGGTCTAATTCACTCTTAAAAAGCAGCCCATTGTAAAAATGTACTGATCTGGTCTAACAGTGATTTTCCCTAGGGCTGCTAAGATGATGATAGTAACCTATTTCAGAGCAGGTAAGTATTTTCAGTAATGGAATTGGGAAAAGTTTTGATTTATATTTTCAAGCAAACTTAAGAGCTGAGATTTTAGAATGGCTGCACATCTCTACACGGCCACTGCTTTTGTATCAGGCTATTGATATATCCTGTGAAAATTGCTGCTCTTAAGAAAGCAGCACTGAAATTGTTGCAACCTTGGTGGTCCAGAGAAGTGCTTTAAGAGAGCAGTAACAGCCCCTACAGCTGTAAAATGGGAGTAAACTTTTGGGCCTGTGGACACTTCAATAGGATTGCACAGAGCCATCAACTGATCCCAGGGCTCAGCTTCCACAGCTTGGTTGATCTCTGGCTGCATTGTCATGTCTCCCAAGACAAGTTATGATCATAATCGCTTTTCAGAGTTGTGGGGTTTTTTTTTTTTTTTTTTTTTTTTTTTTCAGCTTTGTTGACAAGTTCTCAGTAAGATAAAGCAACTTAGCTTCTCATTCAGTAGGCTGATTCGGTACGTCAGGCTCTGTAGTGCTTCAGATATTCCCTCATGATGGTATCAGAGCATGTATTTGTCATAAACATGCACCGAACGCTTGGGAACAAGAAAATAACAAATACAGGCAATAGGATTGTAGTCTTAAAAGCTGATATCAAAATAGATTAAAAGCATTTTTAAAACAAACAAAAAACCTCACTCATTTAATAATATCATTTTATAGGGAACTCCCTGCAGAAACTTTATAGCCATAGCAGACTGCTTACATAGTTTCTGCAAACTTCTGGGTCCTTCCTGCATCCACTTGTCCAACTTTTAGTTTTTCTGTTTCCACGTGATGCCTGGGTGCTGAGAGTTACATTTGAGAATGCTGTGGTTGAACACACCTCATATTTCTTTTTTTCACTTTTACAACATGAAGGAGGAAGACAAGGGATGACATTTCTACTTCTCAGGAGCTCTGTGGATGTTCATATTAGTAAAGCAATCTGAAAAGAGTTTGCTGACTACTTACACCTTAGGAGAAGCTAAGCCGAGGTATTCCTCTATGTTTATTTCCGTGAGGATGCTATCACTTGCTTTTTGCAATCAATATGTGCTGCCAGCATGGTCATAATAGGCCACGTTCAGCTGCAGCCTCCCTTGGGGCTGGTGAGCATCTCTGTCCTAGGCTTTCAGGACAAAAAGCTGTAGCGAAGCCATTCATCTCAGGCACAGGCATTACACCACAGGGGGAGGTGCCGAGTTTTTAATGCATGAAGTCACTGCCATTCACAGTGAACTAATGAAAACACTGTCTTGAGCTATGTTTAAAATCCCTTGGATGCCTCTGTGTGTGTGTGCGCACACAGTGAGGGACAGATGAATGATACTGTGAGGTCTTTGATACCTTTTTCAATGAGGCTAATTGTCTCTGCATAATTTTTGGACAAGCCTGCAATAATGATGTTTGGTTGCTGCACAGGATTAGCATGTTTAGCAATAGGAGAAGGAGAAAAAGGGAGAGATGGCATCCAGTACCTAGGTGATGAGCCCAGCTTGGTGACATGCATCTGAATGAGACATGCCTATTTAGCCCAAGCATCACTTTTCTAGCTAATCATGGAATGTGCATGACATTTGTTATTACTGTCATTATAACCCATCCATTCACGCTAGTAGATCTGCTAAGCTCTTCCCACAGAAAGTGATGGGAGCTTTGTGTAATCTCAAGGGAAGCAGGACTGAGACTCACTAGAACAGGTTAGAAAATTTCCGACGTCTTCATTTTTGGGAGCTGGATAACTGAAGCAGAAGTCTTCCTATTTCCATTTTGATAGGGACACATGGGCATACTTAAGGTTATATGCCTTATATTCACTTTCTATTTTCACATCATAAGGTTGTGTTAAGAGTATCTTTGAATTTCTTGGCTTTCCAGCTTGTATGAGTTGTTTCATCTGATTCCTTGTTACAAAGAACACTATGTAATTCAGCTTTCATTCCCATCAGAAGAACTGTGTGATCATGAAATCACCTTCCTTCAGGCAGGTGAACTAGGAGACTGAAGGGGGCCCTTGGCCCTGAAATTAAAACGAGTTCTTCCTGTCTGCATGCACTGGATTATTGTCCCAGTTCTGTCACTGACAGTGATGTATGACCAAAATACTTGTCCTTTTATGTATTTACTTTGCCCTGGTTAAAAACATCATAATTATACTTGACTTATGTGCCTCACAGATGTTCTACAGGAAATGTCCAAGATCATTTGACAAAGTCCTGGTACCAGAAGCTGTGTACACTAAGGAACACGAAACAAAACATTAGATACTTAACTCAGTGATATCTGTATACATTTTCCATCACTCTATATATCTGTGAACAATGGGGCCAAAATGTACTAGGACAGGATGTCAGTACTGAAGTACTGTGCAGTCTGCAAATAGATATGAAATTAGGATGCTTTTGTTTCTCAGTCAGAACTTCTCCATCCTAATTGAAGTTATATATTGGTTTGCTATTGCACAACAGAAGTGCATTGTAAACAATAAAAAAGCCAGAACACTGCAAATTTTCCTTTTTTTTGTTTTGTTTTGTATCCTTCAAAATGCTTCTATCAATCCCTTGTTCAGAACAGAAAGTACACTTGCAGACCAGGCACATTTCCATTGTTTCTCAATAAATCTGGGATGCTGTTGTAAGTTGTCTGATCCTGAGATTTTCCATAAACCCAAGGTGTTGGTAAGGATTTGGTTAGTCCCTGCAGGCCCTGATATGCCCTGATATTTTACGTAACTGAATTTAGACAGTCATGTAATAAATGGATTTTAGATGTAACAACAGCATTGCTCTCTTTTTGAAGCTAGTGGCAAACCTCCAGTTCCCCACGCAGTATTCAATGCTAGCAGAACTCAGCAAAGCTTCAAGGATGGAAAAAATGTATTTTTACTATTTACACAGCGTTAGGTCTACATCAAGTCATGGTTCTTGGGAGCTGAAGCCTCTAATCAATATGAAAGCCAAATCTCCTGAGGGCACAGTGCTCAGAGGCACAGAGGCCCAAGTGGGAACATATGGGTGAATAAGGCAGGTGCAGCTTTTGCCAGGGCCATTGCAGGGCAATAATGGCAGGTGGGACTGCACTGGAAATATGGCCGGGATGGTGCAGGCTGGAGTCAGCCATAGTAGGAGTCACGCAGCCCATCCTTTGAAGTCAGGGAACAGTTTCCAAGTGCCATTTGTGCCCCTGGCTTAGTTTGCATACATGGCATTACATCACCCAACAAAGCGGCCTTCAGTCAGGCCCCGCACAATGGCGAGGGGTTGGCGGTGCTCCATGGGGGGTTAATAGTTGCCCTGGGAACGCCACATTCCAGCATCAGCTGCTAATGTGCAAAGCATGCTGTTCAGGGCTGGCCAGGAGCAGAGCATGGGAAAATTCTTGCATACTTTATGAGACAGAAACAAACCTACTTTCAACAGAACAACAGCAATGCGTAATCCCCCCCACCTCGCCCACCCCTCTGCTACCGAAATGCTGCGGACCTTTGTGTGAGGGCTCGGAGGTTTGTGCTTCAGGGTGTTTTGCCAATAAAAACACAACAAAACAACAACAACAAAATGACAGGTTCCAATCCAAAACTGAATTTTCCACATCCTGGGAGAGGAATGAGCTTAGTGTTGAGTGCCTTAAGCATAATTTCACAGTGTATTCATACAGCCTTGGCCAGGCCAACGTATGAGAGGTTAACACCTGAACAAGAGGAGCACCAGCTGACCTGGCATCATGAAGCAGCTATCTCTCTCTTTCAGTCCTTCTTTCTCTCTTTTGCACTGCCAGCTTACCGCTCTGAAAAACAGTACCACAACGTTGTATAGTTGCCCCCAAAGCCCCTGTTCACGCTGGAACGCCTTGCTTATTCATAGCAAAGTGCTATTTCTGGATGCAACCACAGGTCTTTTGTGGGAAAAAAGCAAGACCAAAGAAGGCAAAATGACATTGAAGAGAGCTTCTGACTGCAAAGTTTAGTAAGTGTGTGTGCATCTGTGTGTGCATGCATAGGATTCTCAGTCTGTCTCCTCATATGGGCAGAGCTGGCTTCAGTGCAGGCAAATCTGGAGCACTGAAGTACTACAACCCTTCCTTTTTTGTCTCAGATAGCATCTTTAGGAAAAGATAATGGGCAGAGTTTGTGCACCTGATTTGCAGTTGGGGCTGCAAATGAAGCCTGATGCTGGCAGTGCTGCATCTCCGTGCCCCTGGGTGCGACTGCTGGAAATGAATTTGGTGACAGGCCTTTGCCTGCTCGTAATCCAGTGGATAGTGTTTGTTCCTACAATGGACGCCTATGGCAAACTCTTAAAAGGAACATTGGTTTCAAATCTCCCAATCCCATCTGTGCGGTGATGGTACTACAGCTGCATGCTATAAAAGCTGCATGCTGTAAAAAAGACTCTTTTAACTGAAGACTTGAGAGAAGATTTGCTTTTGTCTCCCCAGCTTGTTTACTCTGTAAACTTGATGTTATGCATTGTCAGTTCAGCTATTTTCCCCCCCTGCAGTCTTGTTCTGGAGATGCTTTATATCTTGCTTTCACACAACATCTGAGGAAAGAAACTGCTGTGCCATATGCCTGTGAAACTCCTACAGTAAATTAGCAGGCTGGTTAGTAAATAGAGCACTCAGTGCTACTTTAAACTTACTCTTTTAATTCCTGTAGCATGAGGATGCAATATTTTTGATCTAACAAGAGCTCTGAAGCTGGATTTACAACATTACCAAACTGTGGCCTGGATTCTTCCTGGGTCCCTGGATAACCTGAAACACAGCTCTAGTAAGTCCCTTTAACCTGTAGTTTGGTGCCTTTAGACCACACTGGCTGTGACTGAGTACCGCTGTTGTTCCTCTACTGACAATTCTCTTCATCCGGTTGTTCCTCAGTTTAGTGGTCTTTGCAGGCTGCCTTCCCCAGGAAGGAAGCATTCCTGAGCTGCAAGAGCCCAATCCTGGCCATGTGCAACAGTACACAGATGTTCTACAACATGTCTGGAAGCAGTCCAGCGATGTTTGCACATCACTGGATTTAACAGTTTCAGATGTCTCCACATCATGTTACCCATCATGTCTGAATCTGTTCCCAGGGGGAAGGCAGACATTCCAGGCAAAAAGGCCAGGCAGGATGGAAGGAAAGCCTGTCCTCTGGATCCTTCCTCCCCCAAGCACCTGCAGTGCCTCAAGGACAAGGTCTCAAGGACTATTCCTGTTCAAGCACAGGCAGAGAGCAGTCTCCAGCTGCCAGTCCTGCACTCCATCTCCTTCAGGTATCTCCACACCACCACCTAAGCCACAATCAGCACAAATATGGTGTCTGTCAAACAATCAACGTATGTTTATGTGAAGCAAATGGATTGTCTGGGGATATCTGTGTGAATGTGACAAAATCTGCTCCTAAACTGACAAAGAGGGAAACATACTGAAGAACATGTTTTCTCCACAAAACAGCTTTCTGATGAGCACTGCTCCCCAGTCACTGTGATAGCACACAAGAACTTTCAGCTGGTGGTCCTTCAGGTCACCATGGGCTTTATGTCTGTTTGTGGCTGCGAGAACAGCTCCTGCTATTCGGAACTGACTAACCTGTGCAGCCTACCCCAGGGCTGAGCTGCTGGCTGCAGCAGAGGATGGGTTTGTGCTGCAAGGAGCAGTGCTCAGCGGAAGCCCATCTGCTGCAAGGTTTTCAAGCTGCCCTGCTCAGCCACTTGACTGTGCCACTCCATTCCCAGCACTTCTCTGCATACAGAGACTGAGCTTGGCATTGCAGAGATGTTTTCTTCATGAAAAGGACTTTGCTGAGAGACTCTGCAGCTGGTGGAAAGGCTGAGTAAAGGTGGCAGTGCCACTAGTTCTGGGAGACGTATTGCTTCACTCTGTCAGTGAGTGTAAATCCACCAATGCTATGACATTGCACAAACACATCCCTTCTTGGAAAATAAAAGTCTGTTTTTATCTCAATCTCAGGAATTTTTTAGTATTTAAATCTCCAGTTTGCGTACCAGGCTCTCTGATACTCCTGTGCCACTCACTAAAGTAAATCCAAAGCAGATTTTGTTTGGTTTTCCCATGCCTCAGTAGTCCCCAAAAAGTGTTTTTATATTATTATAAGTATTAGGCATGTGCATGGGAAAGAATTTTGTTAGTTCAGCTCGACCACTCCCTAGGAGCTTTCTTGGCTCTCCCAGAGTCTTTTCACCCTCCGGCTGCTCATGTCTTTCAGCAGGTCACACTGCTGGACTCAGCAGCTCTCTATTGCCAGCATGTGCCCTGAAATGGCTGGGAGCACCTGCAAAGTCTGCAGAAGTAGGCAGAGGCTGGAAACCCTTGGCTTTGTGAAAGGTTTGTACCTTATACCACAAGGTTTGTGCACCGCATAGATCCCCAGCAGACCTCAAATTAGATTCATCTAGTATGTGGTTAACAGATAGGACTTGGTGTGGTCTTCTGAATACAAGCAAAATCCATCACTTGCTCTTTTTTCAAATGCACTGTGCTTGCTAGTGAATAGCAGCAGTACAGAGTAATGCATCTCTCCGGCTGAAAAGTTATAAGACCACTGTGCATTTTGCACCTTATTGTTTTTTCCAGTTCCTGAATACTCAGTGGTAGGCAAAGGGGCAAACAAACACATTCAAATGGAAAATAAAGAACAGGTTTGAAAAAGCAAATTACCAAGTAATTTTGGAACAGGAGGACCAAGAGATTGTTCAGTAGTTTCTTAAGGCCTGTATGAGTCTACTCTACAGTACTTGATTATGATCCATGCAAGAAAAGATACTGTAAGTGAACAGAATATTGCCAACCACTTTCTTCCTATTTGTACTTAATACCATTCTTCCTTCTTCAGTGATATGAACTGAGTTCAGCAAGAAGTGTCATGCAGAGATTTCCCCTGGACTCCATTAGCTCATTTGCCACAAAGCAGGAAGCCACAACCTACCCTCAGTTATGGCTGCATTTAGTTCCAGCCAGCTAGGTTCACAATCCAGGTGCAAAGATCCTTTGCTCACCTGTCATGATGACTGCTTTTCCTTGCTCCTTGGTTTGTATGATGGCCACAGTCCCTCAGGGTAATCCCTCCCCAGCACTGGTCACCCACAGCCTCAGTCCCACAGAAATGTCCCTGATCCATGTGGGTAACCCCAGGACGCAGGATGTTTCATTTGGCGTGGAGGTTTTCTTTCCAAGAGTGCTTCTCCAGCTCCATGTCACCATAGCTGCATCTCTCTCCACGTATCTTCTTTAGAGTGTCATCTATGCAAGAATGGCTGCTGCTGCCTTTGAGATACATCTGTGCTGGGGTGCAGTGGGATCCATTGCTTGGCTGCAGCTCTGGTGTGTGATGGTCACCCACATCGGTTTTAGTGGTTGTGAGACCTGGCTGTGACCAGCATGGGGCAGCTCGTGGCCCTTCTCCACATAGCTCCCCACAACAGCCCCTGCTACTGAGTCTCTGCTGTGTATGTCCCACAGTTGGGACAAGTATTTCAAGTGAGCTAAGAGATAAGGAAGATATTTATTTCAGGGAGTGGGCAGACAGTCAAAAGTGATGCAGCATGAAAGGAACAAATGCAAGCGAGTGAAAGGTATGGCTGAAATTCATCTGTGTGTATAGAGATAAACTTTTACTCCTCCTTGTGTAATACAAGAATATTCATTGAAACAGAATAGTAGCAACTTGCAGAAGCATGGAAAAGTAGCACTTAAAAACTTTGCTATAAAGTAAAAGGCTTATCTGGTATTAGGGAACAGTAAAAACCAGTGATAGTCCCTCTTTCTCCTCCCAACTTTTATTTCCTTGTATTTACTATAACAACGTGAGCACCAGTGAACCTACTTCAAATGAGCCTCAGCTACTGCCATATCCTGGTTATGTTTGCTTCCTGTAAGGGAAGAAAAGTTAACAAGCATTCCAGCCCTGCTGCAGGAATCCCAATCCTCTGCCCTGGCCTACATCTTCTCTTATGTAGGTATCTCTGAGGATGCTCATGGCCCTCAGGAAAAGGCCCAGACTTCATCAGGATTTTCCTTTATCATCTGAGCGAATAGGCATGACCTGTCCTCATAGTAAATGTCTTAAGCGAACAGTCGAAAAGGCTAAGATCCATAATAGAGTTCTAACTTGCTGTGTTTGCCTGGATATCTCCTATCAAGTCAAGAAGTAAAGGGTCAGACACATATGAAGAACTGCAAAAAAGCAAATTAAAATGCTTTAAGTTTTGTCACATGGAAGGAAATACGACTTTGGGTGTAAAAGAGGGGAGTGGTGTTGGTGAGTTTTTTTCCTATGGCCAAAATCCTGATTTTACATGGCAGAATCTATAGGAAGAGTTAGCATAGGATCGGTATCATCCTGGAATGGGAACATTTGACCACACTCAGGATAGCTTTAGAAAGTGATTTTGTTCTTTCACTTCTTCATGCATGAAATGTCCCCATCGTCAGCAACAAAGTATTGACCATGACTACAGCAATCGCAACAGATGTGGTGGACTTTTGTTGGAATAAGACTTCCAGTAATCTCTGCCCAGCTCCCACCATTTCACTACCACGTCAACATGTGATAAATAGTTTGTGCTGACATAAAAGCCTTACCTACATCACAGAATTGCTTTTTCATTTTTTTAAAAATGAATAATATGTCTATGTATGTTATTAAAAAAATGGATTGAGAGAAAGATGTTATTGTGATTGCAAATCATTGTGGGATCCTGCTGTAATCACATATCTCTCTAACTCCTCTTCCATGACCTGTGATACAGTCAGAGAGTCCCGACTTGCTCAATCCCCTCCTGGCAAAACATTACTATGTCTGGTGATGGTTTGAATGGTGTAACACCAGACCTGCACAGTACAAAGTTGCAACTCATAGATCCAAGCTACTGTTGTGTGGAAGCAAAGAGTGAAGAGCAGCAGAGTGCCTGGCAGAGGTCTGGGGATAAGCTTTCAACCAATTCTGCACTCTGATGTAAAGATCAGAACTCTCCCAGAAGACTGGGTGCTTAGCTTGGTCTGGAAATTACACTGCAAGCTGAGCCTTTAGCAAATGTACCCACGAAAGCCTAGGCTGCTCTTTCTTCATTCTCAGCTCAGAAAGGACAGCATCTCAAAAATCTCTTTTTTGTACCTGTCTCTCTTCATAGAATTCTTCTCAGCTTTTTCCCTCAGGTAAACAAATATCTGATCAGGAGCTTCAGGCTATAGTAGCACTTTAAACAGATTATGTAATCTAATATAAAACATTTCCTTCATGTTTTATGTTTAGTATTCATCCAAATTATTTCAGCTTGTGAAGTTTAAGAAGCCAATGTTACTCAGTTCCTTTTTAAAGACTTTTGTCTAAAAGTTTAGATTTTGCAAAGCTGGAAGAAAATGTTTATTTTTGTAGTCTCAGGCCTCAAATACAGCCAAGGAGGTTCCTCTTGCAGCTTCACTGTGAGTCACCTTTTATCAGTGGTGCTGAGGAGACACCCAGCTGCTTGAAGCCTGAAGTATGAACTGTAAATTGTTTATATGTTCACAGACTTCAGTAGAGTTGTAGCTAAACTCTAATGAATTGAAGAAATACCTATGGTGTGACTACAGCAAACACATGGAATGTCCACACACAACGCTTCTCACCCTTCCTCACTTCACATTCAGCTTAAAAGTAAGTCAACCTCTTCTTGTCTCACACTCAGAGATAAGTATTAAGCTACGGATCCTGCTTAATTGAGAAATTTCAAGGCTTCCTTTTTTTTCTCGTCTTTTGTTCTTCAAAGCCTGAGATGAAAGTCTCCAGCACCAGCTGCCTGCTGTGCTCGGTCCCAGTACCCATGTGGTGATGACAGGGCTACGTGTGGCCCAGAGCTATAGTGCTCATGCTGACATCCTACCAGTAGAAATGGTGAAGTGAGATGAGAGCTAGCGCCTTCAGCACAGCTGTGGAACTCCTTTGGGGTGAAATCCTGCCTCGTTTAGTCTGGGAAAAGTCTCTCTGTTGTCAGGGAGGCCACCATGATATGAAAGTTAGTGAAGAGGTGAGGGCCATAGCTGTGTGAGCAAGTTACAGATCAGGTCTACCTTCTGCTCCAACACTGCTCAACTCTTTTCCTCCAAAACACTGGTGCTGATGGAGCTTGGATGAGGAGCTGTGCTTTTAAGATGATAACAAAGCAGGGAAAACAGTGTGAAAGCACCCCAGCAGCCTTCAAGTTTTCTTTGATGGTCAAACAACAGTCTGGGAGACTAATCTGGGATTCTAAAACATTGCCCAGAACTGAGTTCTGTTGTTACCTGTGATGCTTCATAATAGTGTACGCAGTTTGTTAATTCATCTGATTTCAAGCCTATGAGTATTTAAATACTAAATCCCTGAAACAGTCCTGACTTTATGCATTTGTTAAAATGAAGGTTATTTGGGTGAGGCTTGCCCATGCTGCTTGTTACCTGGGATGTATGAAAGCTTAACCTCCTGTTATCCACAATGGAATAGTTTTTCAGATCCCAAGAAGCATAAAAACTGGAGTCTGAACAGTTGCTACATTTGGCTTACATCATACACTCAGTGTTGCTGCATATTACCAAAACATGAGGGAAAAAAGCAGAAAATCTTATATTCATTTTGGGTCACCTTTCATTTGCAGTGGGCCTGCAGCCCAGTCTGTCGTTTGCTTTCTGACAACACATGAGACCCAGGAGCCTCTCACTCCTCGGCCTATTTGTCTGGTAAGCTCAGATGTTTCTTATGTTTGAGGTGGATATAGCACTCAGGTTACCCAACCTGACTTTCCAGAAGATAGCAAGCATGTCTGTCTGATACACAGTTTGTAGCAGGTATTTAACCCAGCTCACTAATATAACTGGCATTCTCATTTCCATAGAAACAAATTTCTGAGCAAGTTATGTTCAAGGGGTTGTGCATAATGTGGATCCAATTTGGAGATGGTTTAGGTGTTCAGTCAGAAGCAGGAGGATAATAGCCTAGCCTCAGTTTGCTTGTCAGGAGGAGCCAAATGAGATGCACAGCTAAGCTCCGAGTTTTGATTGTCTTGTTACATGGTTTAGAGATTAAGATGGTTTATTTCTCTTGGGAGGACCTGTCAGGGTGCTGCAGGCTCTGGGGGCTCCCCCTGTGCAGCCAAGGCCGGAGAATCTCCCTTTGTGTTCAGACCATGCTTAATGCATGTCCAGTTTTGTCAAGAACTCTGAGATTAAAGTTTGAGGGAGAAAGTGAGGTTTTGGTGGTATACCTATGCTAATGTAGGAGTGTTTGGCTAGCATGGATGTATCTGCCACACTGTTCTTCACACCCTTGGCAGATATCACCGTGCCAGGAGAAGTCTGTTCTGTAGACCTGGCCCTGTTCCTTCCTCCATGTTTGAAATGTACTTTGAGAACCACAGGTATTTTTCACACAAGATAAGAAAGCAGAGGAGGAGGCTGCAACAATGGCCAGTTGTTTTTGGCTCTGGATGGTATTGTTCAGCTGGTTTATCTTATTTGTATTTTTATCATATCAGTTCTCAAATGTATCTGTAGCACTTGCAATATCTCAGGAAAAAAGAGAACAGGAGTCACTTACTTAACCCATCCAAGTATTGATCCAGACAGACCAGCTCCTGAGCTGGCAGTCCTGTTCTCACCGAGAAACTTCTAATCTTGAGAAACATTTTTTGAGGAGTAGGCAGACTAGCCTTGCTGCAGTGCTGTTGTAGGCAGAGAGCATCATGCAGCTCTGCTCTGGCCTTTGCAGTGGGCAATGCACAAGTGGTATTTGCGAGGGTGAGTACTGAAACACACACACCTCTCATTGGCACACTGAGTGCTGCTCCATGTTTAAATAGCTGGCAAACCTGCAAGAGGAGATAGAAATCCCAACTGCTGTGTGCTGCCTTTTCTCTCAGTAATACATCTCTGATATCCATTTCAGCTATTGGAGGTGGAGGGAGAAAGAAGACGATAGTAAGGAAGAAAGAAGTGTAGTAAAACTCCAAACAGGCTGTTTACTGGAAGAGAACAGGTAAAGCATAGTCATCTTGGATACAGTACATCTTTGAATGCTTTGAGCAGCTTTCTCACAATTATTGGAGCCCTCAGAGAGACAAACTAGAATAGCTAGTTAGGGGAGCTAATGTCCTCGTTTGAAGTCAGCTTTTGTAAACACATCTAAATCTGTATTAAAATTCAAACTGAACCTGGATAAGCAATAACATGCATCTGCAGGGTGACCTTGTGGCCATCTATTCCTAACAGTACTATAAAGAGCAGAAGGTTTGGAAGGAAGAGCCGCTGACAGTGTTAGAATGCTGACACAGTTGGAATTATAGGCAATCAGGGGGCAACATTTGGCAGCCTTTGAGAAACATAGAATCTCTTTTCTGCATTTTAGTATAGTAATATTTTACTATCACTATCACTTTAAATATTAACTATTTGGCTTAGCAAAGATGTTTCTGATTATGGCATAGAGTTGGATAAGAGGAACCTTAAAACATCGCCTTCCAGCCCCACAACACAAACTGCTGAATTTAGGTGTAGGAGGCAGAGAGAGTTGATATTAACCTCAATAAATCAAAAGCAAGCACTCTGCATTTTGCTGCAAACGTGACATCTGTGTGGTTGTGCTGCCTGGCTACCACTCAGAGGGCTCTGCTCATGGTTCTAGCTGCTTGGTGTGAAAGTAGTTAACCAAACTTTAAAAGCAGCAGATTTGAGATTTGTCCTAAGATTGCGTATTTGCACGCAGAGTGGTGTGAAGTTTTTTTCCCAAGGAGAGGTGGCTCAAAGGGTTGGAGCAATAACATGCAAGGGCGGTATGGTTCAAGTGTGTTTGATCTGTTTTTTGCCCTTCCTTAGGCAAGATGAGTTATTTCAATAACAAACTTCATTATCATCACAAGTTGGCAGCCAAATGCACTAGAGGTGTACTTATTTGTTAAATAAATACAGGGAGTATGCTTCACTGATTTACCACACCCACACCAACCTGAATAATTACAGGTTTGCTGCCAGGTAAGCAAGAATATTTTTTTTATTTTGGCAAACACAAGTCTTATTCATAAATCATAAATAACTGGCTTTGGTGAACGTGATAAGTTCTCACACAGATGCTAAATCATTGTTCCGAGTGGCCTTTTGCAAGCAGAAGGTGAGTTTGTATAGAATTGTTGCCAGTAGTAATTGACTGCTAAACCTGAAGAGAAGTTTTCAAACAGATATGAGAAAGCAGAACATTCTTTAGTGCGTGGGTGCTCTCTCCAACTACCACCACATGTTTAGAAAATTTGGCTTCAATCGTTTAAAAATGCCTCCTGCAGATACGGTCCCTTCCAACTGAAACCATTCTGCGATACCAAGCACTTCAATGTGTCTCATGAAACAATCAGAACTGTGTTGTGGGAAGAACATCTTGGCATCTCGCAGTGTGTCAGTCCAAAATGGTGATGTCCTGGTTCTGAGCCTCTTCATGTTCTGGGGGCTCTCAATAGGCAGTGATATTGCAGTGTGAATGCAGCACTTCCCCACTGACTGTATCTATTTCTTAGAAAAATCTCAGTGAATAAGTGCAAGTCACTGCTTTTTAGACCCGGTCACTTCCTGGCATGGGGAGAGAACAGTTTGAGTAGTCAAATCTCCACATTATTTCTAGCTGACATCTTTCACCAAATTTACACAAAGATGAGGAAGAATTGCTTGCTCCAAGTGTCTTTTGCAAGTGAATGTTTTCAGTCATGTCTTAAACTGCTCATATTGGCTAGTCACCAGGAAGAGCCTGATTGCCAAACATCACATGGCCACACTGTTGTCAACATTCCAACATGACTAGTGGCCAACAAAGTGACTAAAGGATATCACCTACACTCAGGCTGTACCTTAGTA
>JAOWBP010001760.1:34957095-34978088 GCA_028571105.1 Tragopan temminckii | reverse complement strand
TGGCAGGGGGGTTGGACTCGATGATCTCTGAGGTCCCTTCCAACCCCTACAATTCTGTGATTCTGTGATTCTGTGAGGCTCCTTGGGTGTGGGAATGAAGCCCTAGGCATGGAGTCAAAGCAAAAAGATATAATTTTTGACTGTGTCTGCAAAGCTGGTCCAGAAAACTGCTAAAATTCTTCCAGTTATCTAAGGGAATTTTAGCATTAATTTTACAATACATAATTTTTAGGGGCTCCTCTCTCACAAACAGCTGTCCCCCCATGTCCTCCTTGATTACTTCCCTCCATTCTCCACTGCAGCCAAAACATTCTGAAGGCTCAGGAGCTGCTCCTTCCAAGCAGTGCCTGGAAAAAATTACTTCAGCGGTGAAAGATTCTCTCACACAGACCCTTCAAACATTACCTCCTAGCAACCTCAGAAATAACTCCAAGAAGCAGAAGTGCCTATGGTGTAGCCTAGAGCCAGACTGTAACCCATAATGTTCTGCAGTGTGGCCTGGAGCTGCCTGCCTGGTGACTGAAGTCTGGGAACACAGGCTGGGCAGTGCTGCGGGGTTTCCATGGCAGGTGGTGGTAAGCATGACTGACTGCTTTCTGGGGAAGAGGCAGTAACTTTTTAAAGCTATTTAGGGAATGATTGCTGCCTTTGAATACTCTCTGGATGTAGTAAAGAAACAGGTAGCAGCACAGATAAGGTTATGCCACATTTCCCAGTTTTTTTACTTTGCTGTTTTCTTTTTTACCACATAACCAGCCCTTCAGAAATTGATCTTAAATCTCTTGAAGTACACCTGCAGTGTCACCCGTTAACTTGGCATCGTAGTCTAAGACTAGCTACTTCCCTGTGTTGCTATATGGATTTCAGCTTTGGAAATTCCACTGTTCATGTAGATATTTGAATGTGTAGGACGAGATTTATCTGAGCACCTATGTGACTCAGGACCTCAATTAGCAATTCTTCCTTGCCTTTCACAGTGATCATGTGCTTGTCCCATCTGCATGATGGCAGCAGAGAACTCACTGGTATGACTAATCTCTACTAGATTCAGAAGAAGATACTGGGCCTCTTTCTGCCCCAGTTGCTAAACCAAGAATCCCAAGATGAAGCATCAAATACAAGTCAATGGGTGCGAAGGATCAAGGATACCAAGGAAATTTTCTTGATAAGTGCTCTTCCCACACAAACAGATGGAGGCATCAGGAAGTGACAGAGGAGTGGAAAGGAGAAGCATCAAAGTTAAATTGGAAAAAGTGATGTTGAAGTACCACTCAACATGCGCTATACTGCTCTCTTGGATTGGGTCCCAAGCGCCTCACAACAGGCAGCTAACATAGAATAGTCAGTATCTGTTCTGCTTATGCGTTGGTATGCCATGTTTAAATTACTGTGCTACTTTGCATCAAGTACACTTGCTTTATAATTAAATTTTGAAATTACGTTTTCTCTCCTGAGAAATATATATATATATTAAATAAATTGCTTATTCTTCAGAAACTGAATGTTGTAGACAAAGACGGTTTCTGTTAATGAAAGACTAAACTGGAATCATTAAGAATGAAGGGAATATAAACCATATGTTGCTAAGTTTGGTGCACTGAAAATGGTTCTTCTCTCTATTGCATTCCCTGGGGCTGTTTTCAGACTGGAGGTAATATATTTATTTCATTTTGTGGTTTAGCACTAGATAACTCAATTAGCTGCAAGTTGGAAGAACTGAATGTTTCTGGTCCACTTAAAACAGTCTTTCTACTGAGAGATGAAGAGAACTAATTCTGAATGCCTCGTTCTTCACAAGTCAAATCATAAAGCTCGAGTAGTTGCTTTTCAAGGTGAAAACTTTCTCTGTTTTGCTGTTTTTATGTATTTTTGCTTTTTTTCCCTTTTCTTCCCGAAATTTAAGGAATGTATCAAGCCTGGAGTGCATCCTTTTTACACAAAGAGTATTTTATACTGGAGATTTCGATATTCTTTTCACAGAAGGCTGAAAGCTACTCTTTGGAAGGAGAGTTTTTATCATTTTCAGAAGTGCCCATTTGTGAAAAGCTGAAGACATTAAAAAAACTGCATGAACATGACTCTCACAAGCAATTTAAGTACCTTCATCTTAGGATTTTTAGTTTAAAAGTGAGTGTTGGCCTTGGCTTCTAGAACAACTGTCCTTTGTTGGTGGTTTGATTAGAAGATGCATATGGTGACAATAAAAAGAAACATTCACAGAGATAATTACCATGCCAAAAGCATACCATGCAGGGTGATGTTACTCTTATTCTATTTGTGTTGCTGATGTTTATGAGTTTGGACAATTGATGGCTAGCTGTGAATATATTTATGAATACCGAACAGCTCTTCTATTTTAGTGGGAAAAAAACCCTTTTTGTACTGTTTGTATTCCAAGTGCATTTTATGTCCTCCAGCTCTAGAAAGGCCTTGAGCAATTGCACTGAGAATATTGCTGTCTCCAGTACATCTTCTTGATTGACTCCATTAAAATCAGCATTATTTTTCTTGTAAAATGTTGTGTAAAGTGCTGTCCAGTCTCCTGGCATTCACTAGACTTTTTAACAACCCTCATAATACCAAATGAGCAGAGCATGTACTGCTCCTGCTGTGGTGTCCATGCATCCACTTTCTATGCTGATTTGACCGGTACTTCAGTAGATATGCAGTGACTGCCAACAGCTGCACATTGTACTTGCAATTACACCTACCAAAATCTTTATGAAATTCTACAAGAGGGATAGAACACTTTTCTTCATCCCTTGCCTTCTTGTTTTCTCTCTCTCATGAGAGTGATGTGTATCTAAGGAACTTTAACCCAGAGCTTGTTGCAGGAGCAAAGAACACTCTTTAGAGCTTTTTATAGAAATTAACTAGGTAGATCTGAGTTTAAGACTTCAGTTTCCAAATACAGAAACTTTTTTTAAAGTACAGAAAGCGTTGCGCTCCATCCGTGATTCCAGCAGCTGAGGCAGGGACAGGCACATGTCCCTCTGCGCAACACAGAGACTTCTCTCTTCTGCAGCTTGCACTTGGCCCAGAAGAGGTTGCTTTTAGAGAGAAAAAGAGAAAAACTGGGAGACCTTTTCATTTTTATCCAAGACAATTTTTAGCATGGTTAGTCTAAGTAAAATTAGAAGGAAGAAAGTGCTTTTGTTTAGCTGAGTAGTTCACCCAGGTGTTACACATGTGGTAGTGATATTCCCAACTACCAAAACACACAGAGCAACAGACATGCCTCCAGATGCTGGCAACTCACAGATTAAGAAGTGCATCAGTTTTCACTCATCTTCTCATCATTGTAAATGCAGAGCAGCAACTATAGACAAAGGGAGCATTTTGAGATTGGGCAGTCCTCCAAACAGTACTACCAACTGACCAAAAAACTGTTTTTCAGCCTTAAGTAGTCTTTGTGTGCTAGCAATCAAGACGGTGTTCAGACATGCTGTTTTGAATAATAAGGCTACTGACACTTGCATTTGGTATCACCAGACCCAACTTAAGATAACTGTATAACTGAGGAGAAGCATCAAGCAGCCTTACCCTTGAAATTGTGTATTTTTATTTCAGAACAGCTTATCCTTATCTAAATAACCAGATAAATTAGATCACTCCAGTGGTGCACCTGATTAGATTTTTTATTAAAGGGGCTAACTCCTACTCCCTGCATTCCTTTCCCTGTTGGCAGCATTTGGTCTCTGGGCTTAAATAAACTTCTGAATCACATGATGGTGATTTAGCTTTGATGCACTGATGCACAGATGACAACACAGTTCCTATTATAGAATTGGTATCCCTTGGTGGAAGCTGCAGAATTACTTATGCTTTCTTGACTGAATTTTTATGCTTTAAAAGTTAACCACTTTCTTCAGCAATTCTGTTTATTAATGTTTGGGATCTTTTTATCTACATGGACTTGTAAGGGAAAATACAAGATGATAAATGATGAGTTTTAATTGAACAAGATGAAACTAATCCTGGCATTGACTTTCACTTGTGTTCTGGCATTCAAACTAACCATCCAGACCAACCCCTGTTAAAGGAGGAGACATATTCCTTTATAATTTCCTGCAGAAAATTCCAGTAGTGTTCCTAGTATTTAATATCTGGGAATGGTTTACTTAAATAGGTTTATATAGGGAAACTAGAAAAGCAGTCATTCTGCTATTTCCAAACATTAGGAATTTTTGTTTAAGATCTTTACTGGAGGACAGTTTTTGCTCCATTTTATTTCCTACTGTAGAACTAAGCCGGAAATAGAAGTTACCCTTTAGCCTGCTACCACCTAAAATGCCTAATCTATAATCAAACACACATTTTGGGTCCATCTGCCCTCTTCACAAGAAACTGCTGTCAGTGATGTCCCTCATGGCCTCTGCCTTAGCCCTGTTTGGGGATGAGAGCTGGTGTGACACTTGAGGCCATTTGCAGCACAGCCCCATCCTGTCACCATAGCTGTAGGACCGCTGCTCATATGCTACTTCTGGAATGTCCATGATGGACCAGTGAAGAAAATTGTTTGCTTAGTTAGTCAGAGACAAAACACTGAATATAGCTCAGATATAACTTTAGTTTAAATACAGATTCTAAACTGTAAATTTTTCCTTTACATAGCTGTGACTAGCTTAAGAAATAACGTGTTATGTTAAAAGTGTATACATGCTGGCACAGAGAAGTGACAAGGTGAAGAACAGATTGTTTTAAGCAAACCTTGTGAGTCTTCTGAAGCCCAGTGGGTTTCCATTGGAAAAAGTTTTGAATAGAAACAAACAACATTCTAAACATCGTTTCCTCAGTCATTCTCTTTATTTTTTTCCCTCCCCAGCTAAAAGCATTTCTTATGATTTGAAATGTGGTACGTGCATACACATAAGTGGTATGTATGTGTAAACATACCACCTGGAGTAGGAATTATAAACATTTAGCTATTAACCATTCAACTACATCATCTTTTCTTGTCGGTGCCTTTTGAGGTTGCTCTTTGAAATTCAGAGGATCTGACAAATGTGGGCATTGTGGGTCCATTTCAGGAAAAACTGCTTCTGACATACGTGGGCTTCTACACTTCTTAACACAACGTAGGAAGACGAAAGCAAGGGTAACAATAAATAAAGCATCTTTTCTTCTTTAACTGCAGAGTATATGGTCTCATAACAGTTGTTTCTAAATATTGCAGTTGATCCATGGTGGCATGCTAAAAATCTCACAGAGAAGCACACCCCTCCACTGGTTTCTGTAGGCTTCTGAGGGGCAAAACTGTGTTGTATAACACAAGCAGTATTTTCAGGGTTTAAAAGGCAAGATTTTTCTCCTTGTGGTCACATTTATTCCCCTTGAACTTGTTTTTATATGCAACACAATGCAGACTTTACTGCACAGTGGAGCTGATTTGTGAGGTGTGCAATAGAAAATAAGTTACTGTTGAAGGACAGGGAACATTTTATGTTTGGAGCAAGTGTTTGTGCCTCCTGCTGTGGCCTGCCACCCTTGGGGTGCTGCTTCTTTCCTGTTATTGGGGCACAGAAATGTGCAGAGATATCACAGTAGAGAATAAACATCAAGGGCTTCTGGGCTGTGCTGCAGCATGTGGCAAGTAGGTGGAAGCTCTGAGGTTGGGTGAGGAGTTTCATGATGGAGCTGAGTCACATGGATCGTAGAATCACAGAATCACAGAATCATTAAGGCTGAAAAGACCTCTAAGATCATCTAGTTCTACTTTCAGCCCATCACCACCACATCCGCTAAACAATGTTGCTATATGCTGTTCTTCATGTGCCAGTGCGTAAAACGATGAGCTGCAGACTAACTCTATGAGCAGATTGAAGCTGGCTGAGGTATGTTTGTGCAGGATATGGTCTTTCTGGCAGGTGCTGGCCTCTGCATGGGTGCTTTGTGCTTGCTTAGGTGCTTCACCCAGGGTAAGAACTGTACTGCAAGAAGATGTTAGGAGAGAAAAACCATGCTTGCTCCTACCCAGGCTCTCTTCCTGCCATTCTGTTTGGCTGGCACAGTTTGGCTGTCTGTTGTCATTTCTGTGTTCAAGACTATCTGGCACTAACAGGCTTGTTTGATACGGGGATCTGGGCTCAGGCCTCCATGTCAATCACGTCCAGTTTGTGGCAGCTCCATGCACATCAGTGAGGTTTGGCTCTGAGCCCCGCATGAGGTGTGGGGCTGATGTTCTCTGCCTTGGATGTTTCTCAGAGTATCAGATTCCTCTGCCATTCTCTTCTCTGAAATCACCCTTCCTGAATCAGCTCTTGAATGCGTTCAGGACCTGGCGTATTTGCTATCATGCTGTTCTTGCACACCATCTTATTTCTCCATGGCAAACATAGGGGCTGTTTGATTTTGTGGTTGGGGAAGGTTGTTGTGGGAGGTGTGCCAAGATGTGTGGAAACAAATTTAGGATCTAGCTCTGAGAAAACTAAGGAGGGGGGGAGGTAAGCAAAGAGTGTGAAGTGGAGGTCCTGATTAAGTAACAGTGTTTCCAGAGCCTAGATTAGACATGAGTGGTCACAGTGGCAGCAGTGAATGGAATATTTGGAAAATATGAAAAATTATCATTCTTTATTCTTCTAAAAAGGGATAGAGATAGTACAGCTATAAGACAGGCCCTCCCCTCAAAAGATGTAGAGCTGTTCAGGCAGGCCCAGAGAAGGCCACAAAGATATCAGACGGCTGCAGCACCCCTCCTATAGAGATAGGCTGAGGGAGCTGGGCTTGTTCAGCCTGGAGAAGAGAAGACTTCAGAGAGACCACATGCAACCTTCCAGTGCTTGAATGGAGCTTATATACAGGAGGGGGACATGGTCTGATAGTGATAGGACAAGGGGAAAAGGTTTTAAACTAAAATGGGAATCAAACACAGACTAGAAACATCTTAGATATGATGGCATCGTGTTTACACAAAAGCAATACTTCACCTGAAGGATTAGTAGCAGGGTTTCTCATCAATATGTTTTAGCGCTGTACGTTAATTGACTTGTTTGTTCATCTGACCTAACTGAACAAAAAAAAAAAAAAAAAAAGGTAAAACCAGTTTGTATTTATAAGGAACAAAAAGTATTTAGTTTTCTTTGGGAACAGAAAAGGAAGCAGAAGGAAATCACTCATGTAGGACTAAAATATGTCTTTAAATCCTTAAATAGCACATTTTGTACAGTGTTTTGAGTTTGGGGTTAAAGGGTAAAAATGAAAATAATTTTCATATTCTATATAAAATATGGCATGGTTTTGCACTTTTGAAATTGAAAGGCTGAGGTAAATTGTTCAGATTTTTTTCCTAGTTCTTCTCAGGCCCTTTTACTGTTTTATTTTACTTGCATTATATGCAGATATCCCTGAAAAAATATTTTCAGGAAACTAACTATTCTCTGCAAAACAAACTCGCCTACCTAACTCCTTCAGTAGAACACTGCAGCTGCATATCCTCCCCAACTTATTCTCCTGTTAGACAGCCTGACTCATGAACAATGCCATATCCTTCACTGTGACCGTGTGCTTGAGAGGGGGCTGCAGATTTAAATCAGGCAATTTAATGTTTCCAATTATAGGAAATGTATTTGGAAGGATGCCAGAATGCTGAATAGCTTGATAAAAAAGAAAGCTTCTTTGTTTCAATTATTTCTTACTGCATTACATGCTTCCCCTTCCACCACTTAATTAGAGATGAGAACTCTGCAGGAGATCCTGTTCTTTATTAATTTATTTTGAAGTTATTAACTGTACTTGTAACTGTGATACTGCAGGCTGAATTCAATGGCAAGACCTGAGTGAGTGAGAAAAGGCAGTCCAGTGAGTTATGTCACTAACCTGGGACTGGAGAGCACTCCTGACAAAGCCTTCTTGTGCCATCAAATCACTTGGAGCCAGATGATTGGAGGTGTTTCATTTTACTCCTGTGGAAAATCATGCAAGTTAGTAACCCTGAGCCTCGTCTCTCCCTGTGAAAATTTCTGCTTTAGGCAGTTCATGGGGATAACTATCCGAACAAGTGACTATTTAGAAAGTCCTGCAAGAAATGTAATACGTGTACTTAGGTATTCATCAACACAGTTTGTTTCACTTCATCATACCTTGTAGAAATGGTCTTAACTTTTCTCCCTGTTAGAAATCAAGCCTTTGGTCAAATGTCAATCAAACACCCTCCTCCTCCAGATAGATGGAATGGGATATACTCTTTTCTGTGGCTGCTATGTTCCTCCTGATGTGGGAATCAATGGGAATGGTAACTGGAAGAGATCAGTCCAGTCAATCTAATTCTAATTAAAAAGAGGCTTTATGAGCTAATGCAGGAGAGGATTTTGCTACTCCCTTAAGGATAATGGAGTTTAACATGTCACAGCTTCTTGTAGCAACTAGTTGATGACATTAGAAGCTTAATGCTTGTTTGGCTTTTGACAACAAAATGTAGGTTAGATAAGACAAAGAACCCACAGCAACACTTAGAAACCAATTAGTCAGCATTGTAACAAATCATTCCACAGGTGAAGACATGAGTAGAAATGTTTATGTTGGGGATTTATCTAGACCTTTAAGCTATCTTGTTTCTGGTTTAAAATACTTGGGTTTACTTGCTGAAGTATTCTGCTTGCAACAGCATTGGTTTAAATACAATGGAACAACATGTTCAGTTGTTTGTTTGTATAATGATTTGTTGGATAGGTCCTCACTCCTCACTTGGTGCAATTTGGCAGGGATTATATGAGTTTAAGAGCTGTCTCTACGTAATTAGTTGTCAACTAATTTGTTCTAAGTTGGGGCCGTGTGATGAAAATTGTCATTAGCGATAGTCATAGAAATGTATATTCTACTGCTTATCCTATCCCACTGCTAGCATTTACATTTTCCTTGGAGCACATGCTAGTAAATAGTATAAACCACAGCATTCTTATTATTCTGTGCTCTAGATGTGTATTTTGCTGCACAGGATGCCTGTAACACAGCTGCCTCTTTGTGCTGCACTGCTTTGCCACATAACAGACTGATTTCTTCTAGGAGAAAGCATAGCCTTTATTGGCCATATAACAGCATTGAAAAGAATGGTGAAATGAAAGCTGATGGAGCAGGACTGAACAAAGCTGGCCATACCTGCACCATGCCAACATGCTGGACTATCCCAGAGCTCATGGGCGTAGTTAAGGCTTAGGACGTTTCTTTGTCATGCTCCAGAACTTACTCAAAAAACTTCTGTGAAGCACTGTCTCTTAACCATATTTGGCTTTGGAAGAAAGCTAGAAGCTAACTCTACAACATAGTGCAGTTTCAGCCTTTTTCAGAGATGCTGGGAAACTGCAGAGCTCACAGCTCCTGAGGGTGCTCATCATCTTCAATATCAAGCACATCCAAGTATGCCATGTATGCCAAAGAACCAAGACTGAGATTCTCAAAGCAAATGGTGTTTTAGGTGCATTCAGTTTGTGTACCTGGGGTTGAATATAACACAGAATTCATTGGGGAGGAAGAAAAATTGAGATTTCACTTTCAAAAGCTAGTGGCTATGAAAACAATATCAGAAATCCAGAGAATGACCCCAAGCACTGGACCTAACTTTCAATTAAATAATAATCATTATAAATTATTATCCTGCTCACTTTTGTTTACATGCAACAATTGTGTTTCATTATTTTTGCTAACAATCCAGTAGTTACAAGGAGTCATTTATGACCACTTAACAGCCAGACCCTGAATATTTGTAGTGTAATTAGCCTGAAACAGTCTTGAATAATGTCCTGTTTACAATTCAAGTAATAAACCAAGAGCACCAGGGGACAGAAAGGCTAATTAAAGGCGACAATTGGAGAAACAATACAGCATTGGATGGCTGGAAACATGCTGTTATTGTTCATGTATGGGGTAGACATACTAAAAGTGATTAAACCTCAAAAGTATTTGGTGTTGGTGACTGTTTTTTGCTTGGTTTTGGGTGTTCTGTTTTTTGTTTTTTGTTTTTTTTTTTCATTTCTATTTGGACACACTGGGCCTGATTCTCATTTACAGCCAGACTTCTTTACACTTCCAGTGGCAGTACAAAAAGTCTTTAGTAGGATATTTACTGCCAAAGTGGTCTAAAGAGGGCTTAGTATAAAAGGGCAGTAAAATTTAGACCGAACAAAAAGGTTAATAGGAACAGCTTTCCTGCCCCTAAGTGCTCAATATTTTATAAATGCCATGGGATCTCAGGGAATTAATATCATTGTTATATAATGAACACAGGAGGACTGTATCCAGATGTGTTGTGCAACTGCTGCTAACATCCAAAACCTCCTGAGTTCTGCCTCAGTTTTCACTCGTGTTGGAGTGCTTGGTCACCTCTCATAAACTGATTTGGATAGCAGTAATAGAGTGCTCTTACCATGCTTCAAAAATCTGCTTTTTATTGGGAAAACTATTCACTGAGTGTGTGCCAAATGAGTATTCATTAAGAACATTGTTTTGTAGTTCTGCATGCGGACTCACAGTGAGACCTGAAGGATAAAATGTTTTAAGACTTCTGCCACCAAGTTCAGAGTCTAGTTTTCAAGTTTTCCCCTAACAGCTGGAAAACCATAACTAATTTGTGTCTAATTTTGCACACAAGACCTGAGCTCCCACCTCCTTCATGACGGTGCACACTGCGTGGTGCCATGGCTCCCAGCTCCTCACCCTGGGCATTTTAGGAAGGCCTGTGCACCATCTTCGTACTGTAGGTAGCAGGCACAGTCAGCGTGGCAGCACTCCTGGCTTGACTGCAATCATTAAAGTCATAATGGATACATTTTTAACAGGACTGTTCCTATCTATGTGGTCTGGTATTTTGGGTCATGTCTGACAATTCCCTTGCAGTGCAGTCCTTAATCGTGATATCTGTTATTTTCCTTATTTTAACCAGGGTGGAACCATGTGGAAGATGGGCTGCATCAGTTTCACTCTTCTGCAGGTCAGTTTAAAATCGCATATATACCTGGTGGTTTGTTTCGGACATAACTCCATTGAGGCTGGAACAGATAACAGCTAGAGAAAATCCAAATTAAGAACTTTCTGAGATTTATTTAGATCTCTTTCAATTCAATAAACAACTGAGAGAATAAGGTGACAAATGTTGCTTTGTTTGAGTTGCAGAGTGTCGTATTAGCATCATTCGGGATATTCTGAGGGGCTGAAGACATGGTGTGTAAGGGTAAGGTCTTTGAAAGTTTTCAAGCATCCAGGTACTGAAATACTGCAGTTAAAGTGAGTTGGGACATGTGTAGGAGTATAAGGGTGAGTCTGCAGATATATAAAGGGGCACCAAACCTTCAGTCAGTGTTGTTCAGCACATTAAGTAGGGACTAGGCACTGATATTGTAAAGTTTGGATAGCAAAAAAAAGATGAAAAAATCAGATGACATTTCTGAAATAGCCTGATCATCCAAGCTACTTGAAGCCATGGCTGAACTAATGAGAGATTAGATTTAAAATATGGAGTATTATATAGGAAGCAGTTGTATGAAAAGACATTTGTAAGTAATGATCAGACACAAATTGGCTATAAATTCTCAGTACATTTTTTTCCATAATATATCAATTCTCTTTTAAGCAAGTTATATACAGGGAAATGATTTCATAAAGAACAAGAAAAGTCACGTTATTTGTTCGTACTTTAACAGTAGGAATTGTATACTTTTAAAAAGGATGTTAAAATGGTAGAAAGTTAAAATGAGAAAGGGAAGCTGGGAAGTGATTTTTGTTCTGAGGAAAATGGAGTGCAGACTTTATACATTGCTTGCGATGGATCTCATTCTCAAAGTCTGTCCTGCCTTTGGATCTAGAGATCATCTTAAAATATTTATTGGTCTCACAGTTTGGATTTCAGACTTGTCAGCAGAACAATTGTGGGCTTTATTGGAACTCACTCATGAGTAAGGTAGCTTGTTAAAAATGATTCCCATCCTACATTCCTCTGTTTGTTTTCAATATCGAAGTGATTAAGAGGCTGATTAAATAGGAGAGATTGTTATGGGAAAAGCATCTCTATAGATGCTGGCAAATTGCCTCTATGTAAGCAGCACTAAATAGCTTTTTTTAAAGAAATCCTGTAGGAGCTGTGCCTTAGGAAGGCTCATGTAAAACAGCAGAGGCACAACACTTTAAAATGCATTTAAGATTAGAGTAATCCACAAGAAGTGGGGTGAAATGCTCACAGTACCAGGATTCGATGGATAGCTGGCAAAACTTCACAGGCACTGTATTTTAATCCTATAAATTAGGGGAGGATTTTATTGCAGGTTAGATTTATGAATGTAATATTTATGTCAGATAGAGGGGAAAGAATGAAGACAGCTTTCTAAAACTTTGTTTAATGTATTTCTTGTAAAAATGTTTTTACCATGTATGAGACAGCTGTCTAAATCAGTAGAAAGTGCATTTATTTTCAGATTTGGGTCAGGACCCTTGCATTTTTCTCACTTTTGTTAGTTACATTCATTTCCTTGTTTTTGTAAACCCATGGAAGAGAAGTTTTTAGAGACTCTTCTATTCAAACAAACATCTAAGCTTATTCAGGTGAACTTTGCACAGTTCTTTGCAGCTCAGGCTTTCCAGGGTATCAATGTGTGGAACCACTATTGAATCACAGTGTTTATAAAGAGGTATTAGATGTTCAGGAAATAAGAGAGCGTCTCCAGATGTTTTCACCTTGAAATCACTGTGGAAAATTCAAATTTTGAGTCACAGCGAAAAGTGATGACATTTGTAACCCCAGATTTCCTGAAAAACTGCAATTTTCATGCTATGATTCCCTTGTGTACTCCAAGGCTGAACTTCAACCACAGTGTCTCTGGATCTTGAAACATGAGCATTTGATGACTATGTTGCAAATCTGTATGCTGGTTAGATTCCTCTACTCTCTTGAAGAAAATAAGAGAACAAGTCTATCAAACGTGTAAGATGTAGCTATACTGTCTAAATGTTCAGGAAAGACAAAAGTGCTGCACTGTCTTTAGGCCCTTAGTCCAGAGAAGAACTGCTTTGGTCTTTGGGGATGCTAACTGAGGGAGTTCGAGTCTTAGGAGGCTGGGAGGTTGCCATCCCCACAGGCATTTCTCTTCATGACAGGGACTACAATGAGAGAGGGGAGTATGGTGGCCCTCCCATCCCTCCTCACAGCCAAGGAGATTGGGATCCTTCCCTCTGAAGGTCAGTTCCTCCACCTGACCTTGTTTAGTGGAGACAGATGCAGGGACTAATGGCACTTACGACCCAGAGCTGATAGTTATTGGTTGTGCACATGGGAAATCTGTTGTGTGCTCCACAGTGGCTGTTGAGTTTCCATGAACAATCCACTTAGATGCAGCCTCAGGCCTGCTACGGTTGTTTGTCTCGTACTCTTCAGGCATCTAAAGACAGTGCTACTCTTCTGCACCCAGAAGAGTTTGTCTTTTCTTTATTCTTAAGGCACCCAGGAGACAAAGAGACTGTGATAGCAGTGCCATTGCCTTTTTGGCATTTCTTGTTGCAGCAGGGAAAGACAGCTTTGTTCCCTTTTCTCTGGTAGCAGCAGGGGATGCCTGCAGAGTTCACCAGGGAAAATCTGGCCTTTGAGGGGCTGTGTCTATGCAATTATGTAGTACATCAGCATGTACACCCATAAAGACATTTATGATTCATGTCAGTACAGTGGATAGCAGTGTAGGTATAATTAGGCCAATAAGAGAAGATCCACCTGGGGTGTGGAGGATTGTCTAACGCTGCCAGTTCCAAGGGGTTGCAATGACGTACTAATCCAGGTCCAGACATGCCTTAATCAACTCTATCTTTATTATACGGCAAACAAACTCTCACGCTAAAGCAGAGAAAAAACATGTAAGTAAGCAAGCCCTTTGGCCTGCTGCAGAGATCTCTCTATCCCCTCTGGGAAGTAAGCAGAAATGCAGGTGAGGACCTAGAAGATACATTTACAGATATTCTCCTGTGTTCTCTTTGCAATGCATATGGAGCCAACTGGAACTGCTCTCTCATTGTGGAGCAGACCAGTCAGTGTTGGAAAAAGGGTTCTCTTGTAACAGCAGGAAAGTCAAGCCCTTTGCTAGTAGTTTCCATGTCCAACCATCCTCCACTTCCCCCCTTCCCTAAAGCCTATGTGCAAGAGAGGTAACAGCTCTACAGCCATGTCAGGTTGTGGCTCATGACTGTACTCATTGGTTAACCAGTTTGGTTCTTATTCTGACCTCTTCTGGTGGTGGCTCTCCAGGCTTGTACATTTGGTTGTGAATGAGAACAGTGGCCATGGAAGAGTTCTGCCATCACAGGCAGGATAGTTGCAGCCAAGGAAAGGTACTTATCTGAGCAGTTGTCACCTCAGCCACAGTTTTCAACATTGACATGTGCATAGTCACAGGAGAGAAGTGGAGCCTGTATAATGGCAGAACTTGGCAGCAGTGCTGAATCAGCACGTAGCAACCTCTTCCTATGAAGGTCATTCTTAAAGTTGAAATAGCCACAGCTGAATTAAGTGCTGGAGTTGAAGAACTGGAGCCTCTCCAGAGACCAAGCACAGCCCTGCCCAAGTCCTCTTCGGGGTCTGGGAAAGTGCCATGTACTGATGACACACTGTGAAGATTTAGTGGTTTGGGAAGGTGATGTGTTTGTGGCACGTTTGCACTGGTGGGCAGTGATGGAGCTGTTAGATGTAGTGACTGCAGGTGTGGAGGAAGTGGGGGGCAGGCAGGAGGTGGAGGAGGAGGGGGGAAAAAAAAAAAAGAAAAAAAAAAAGCATTTTTTATTAGTTTCAGCTGTGGGCAAGGTGCAAGGTGTTACTGTGCTTTTTCCTTCTTCTAAATGATCATCAAGTTCCCATGTTTCCTAGCAGCGTTCTTCTTGTAATGTTTTCCTGCACTCTGGTGAACATCAAATATTTCAGATGGGGAGACAAGAAAGAGTAGTTTGGCTAAGAAGGACCTCTTACCACTTTGGACCAATCCCTGCAAGTTACTGACATCACTTCTTAAGGTGGGATGCTTTTGTGGATACTGCCCTTGGAAGTAATAATATGATACTATTTATTTCTTGGACTTTATTGGTCACTGCCTTTCTCTGTAGGAGGAGATGGTGAGAAACTAATGACTTATTGTAGAACTTCTGTGTTTTAACCTGCTTTTCACACAACGTGATGCTGTGTAATGGTAGACATCTCCAATAGCTCCTTGTAAACCTAAATGCTTTTCATCTTGAAAAGCTCAAAAATGGCTGATCCCTCCTGGAAAACCTGACTATAGTCTCTGAGAGCTTACAGTCTGAACAAACAAACTGTAGATAAGGTGGGAGAACAGGGACATAACACTAAAGAAGTGCCATTTATTATGATAAATGTTTTAGCAGTGATTTAAGGTATTGAAGTATTATCATACAAATAAACGTTTGATGAAAGCAGAAAGAGAAGTGCCAGAGGTAATAAAGATTTATGGATTCCTGGTTGAGCCACAAGAATTAAGACTAGGGTGGGGGTGAAAAAAACAAGCTTGTTGAAGTGAAGATCACTTTTGAAAAGAACTGAAAGAGAACTAACACCTGCATAAGCGAAGGGAAACACCAGCTGTTGAGGATGGAAAGGTTCTCTTGCTTAAAGCCATTATTTTTCTAATCAGAATAAATTACGTATCAGAAAAAGCCAGCTGTTATCCTATTTGATTTGTTGACATCAGAATTGTGCTGTGGTGAGGATACCAACCGTGAAAGAAACACAAAACTGAGAAACAGAACTGTAATTCTAAGAAACCACTGAAGTACTGGAAGCATGTAAAAAAATGTAGCTTAGACTAAAGTCTTGTAAGTAGTGCATTATTTTTGCACAAATAATGAGTCATGAAAAGAGAAGGAAAAAAAGGAAGGTTTAAATATTATTCTTAAAATGGAAAATAGACATGGAAGAGCCATCATACTAATCAAAGTAGATATAGTTACACTGAAGAGAAAGGCCAGGAGAAGAAAACATAATTTAGCAATACAAAAAAATCAATTACAAAAATGAGGACTTTTCTGCCACAGTACGTGGCTGGCATGGTGAATTGCAAATGTGAAAAAATAAAACTGGTCTTCAAGATAACTGTTACCTGTCTGCATTAGATAGAGCATGCTGATTACATATTTAGGATAACAACTAAGTTAAATTGATGCACTGTATGAACTGTGTAAATTATTCCAGGTAATTCCTTCAGGGTGAATATTTTTCACTTTGCAACTACACAAATCATCCAAGCTTGGCATCATCCAAGCTCTCCATCATCACTGAAATAGGATTAAAGGCAATATCAACCACTCACAGACGTGACCTTCATCCACAAAGGATTATTTGAATTCATACACAGAGACTATGTCAGTAAGTATAAACATTAGACATGTTAATCACATTTGTTTGAGAGGGGTTTAATAAAGTGCCATAGATGTATTTCAGGAAGGTGTATATAAGAAAGATCTCTGTGGAAAGGTGTGAATGTATTGTGTACCTCTACAGAGGAGCCTGTGATTATGACTGATTCTTGCAGGCGTGACTTAAACGATCACATTAGTGCTATGCATAGGCAGACACATAACAGTTCATTGTCAGTACTGACTGTGAGGGTTGTGCAAACCTGGCTGCAGCTCCAGTGGTAGCATGGAGAACCAGACTGTGCTGTGCCCTCTAGCTATGATGCTTCACTTCATATTGGAAATTAAAGCTCTTTTTGGAACTGAGGATTAAGTGTCTGGCTGTTTTACTCCTTGATTACTGCTCAGATGGATAGTGAGCTATTTCAGATTGTTCCCAAAATATTATCTACCATTTATCAAAGGATTTCATCATTTATCATAGAGAAGCGGTTTCAGGGTCACAAGCATACAGTATCTTTATGACAATTCCAAGAACAACCCACCTGTTCAGCTCACTGACATTAGTTTGAGTACCAGTTTCGCTCAGAGACACAGTAAATATGAAGAACCAGGCACAAACAGGATTTCATCAAGAATGGAAGGGACTTGACCTCCCCATCTCCCTAATTCCTGGAAATCTTTTTCTGCCCCTCCAGAATAAATGAAAGAAAATACATTCTACTGGCTAGGAGATGAGCGAGAATGCTTCATAATGAAAAAGGCTATGTATATCGTTGGAGAAACAGCAATGAGATGCAAAAATACAGTCGTGGTAGATGATGTTGAATGGCAGGAAGCCATCTACCATTTCATTTAATCAGCCATGATACTTAGGCTTGAATGAGATGTTAAAGTAAACCTATCAAGGTAAATGAATTAGCAGTAACGTTCTTGACACAAATTTGGAAGAGTTCAGGAATCTTTGATATTTTCCTTGGCCCAGTCTGGGTGAAACTCTAGTTCAGCACTCCTGAAGTGATCAGACTTGTTTTCTGCATAGGAAACATACTAATTTACATAAACAAAACCAGAAATGCTTCAGCCTGTAGGCCAATCTTTTTCAAATTCAGATGCCTGTAGTTATGCTACTCAGTCTGAACTAAGATGCTTAAACAGAAGTCAGTTCTTTCAATCACATATGTGCTAATCAGAAGCAGAGACAAGCCCAGAACTGGAAGAATACTCCAGGAAGTACGATGGAAACAAGTCTGGGCAATTGATTAATGTGGAAAAACTGACATACTGAAATGAGAACCAGACTTTCATAACACCTACCGCTAAAGCTTTTAAGCTTTGTAAACAGCTGAGGTTTTGTCTGAAGGGAAATTTGAGTTGAAATGTGTGCTAAATATCAGCTACGTTTATTTTCGACAGTCATCTATTCTATTCATGATATATTGCAACATGCATGATTTTTTTTATTACACTGTTATTTTATGACAGCTACATACTTTGTATGTTGTGCCATGATGTAATTTAATCACTTCTGAATTATTTAGATTTATTAATAAAAAATCTTAAAAACTGAATAAGATCCCATCATAGTGGGCAAGAATCAGCAAAAACTGTCTAGAGTAGGACAGCAGAACTTAGCTTGTAACCCTTATTTTTTCTACTCTGTGTGAGGATCCTAATTTACAAGGTTGTTAAATATTGTGATTATATTCCCTTTTATATACAAAAAGTTGAACTTACCCTGTGAAATGGCCCATATTACAAAGCAATGGGACAATAACCAGCTTTCTTACACATGTCCTTCCTGAGATTGTCCCACTACACCTGTGGAAAAGACCCATATATTGTTAACAAGATGAGTTCTGTTTCACAGCCAGAAGTCATCCTGACTGCTGGAGTAACTATGTACTGTTTTTTCACTTGTAGAATTACAGTCACAATATTTGACAGGCAAGGGATGCTGTGAAGATTTGTTCATGTCTTTATCCCGCTTAGAACGTGTGAAAAACTGTCACAAATGCAGAGTGTTAAGTAGACTAAAATAGCACTGGAGCTAGTAGTATTTATTCTCCTTTACCTGTGCCTGTGAAAAATAGATTGGAAACATCAGGAAAATGGTTGTAGCATTGATTGAAGTTTATCTTATAGGCCATGTGCTCCAAAAACCATGTAAAAAATAAAACTTTTCCATGGATGTGCAGCATTGACCTGCTAATGGTAATCATTTTTGCTTTTTTTCAAAGAGTGCCCATGGGTCAGGGCATCGCCTGTGCCAAGGCCACGTCCATTCCCCAGTCATCTTTGGGAGTAGCTGCCACAGCTAGACAGACATAAGGATGTTGAGAGCACCATGGTCGTTAATTGGAGTGAGGCTGGCCTTGCCCTCCATCCTTGTCAGTGTAGATAATTCTTAGAGGAAAGACATCTCTCAAGTGCACTGAGCTTCTCCCAGTGACTGGGGAGTGTTAGAAAGGCAAGTGATGTTGGTGGCTACAGATGTACTCATAATATAGCTTTTCTTGACACTTTGAAAAAGGGCTGGCTTACCTTGTTCTACATTCAAATTAGTTTTGATGTAATGTAGTAACACCCTTCTGAAAAAGTCCAGCCAAAAATAAAGTCATGCATATGTGACCTTCTTTTTAATTCCCAGTCAGTCTTCATTGTTGGGCTGACCCAATCATGCCTACTGGCTTCCTAAATTAGCTTTGTGGATCTAAAAGATGCTGTGCTTGTTTCAAGAGCATTTTTAATTGAGCTAAGTTATAATTACCTGATGTAAAACTCTCAGGTAGAAAGGGTGTATAAATTCATTGGTATGTATGCATCTGAAGGCATGCAAAATGGACCTATGAATTTTTCAACTACAAGAAGAATCACTTTACTTATGCTGTTAATTACATATAATTAGGATTTAAAATATATGCAGATAGAAAAGCAAATGAGCTTGGAGCTCAGCTCAGATTGAAATTACTCATCTTTCTCAGTTATTTTCACAGCAATCATCAATTGTCAAGGGCTGCTTTATTTTTTTATTTAAATGTTCACTCAGATCTGAAAATTATTTTAATTAGATTAGATTATGGCAACACATCTGCCACAGTGCGGTCTCACCCATGCAGAACCAATTAGTGCATCATTCCACCACTACTAGTGAGACCAAGAGAAGGGTGTGGATGAGTGAAGAGAGGAGAAAAAGGGAAAGCAGATGTGGTTCGAGAATTTTTTCCATCTGATTTTCAAAATAATTTCCCA
Organism: Tragopan temminckii; assembly: GCA_028571105.1. Classification (NCBI taxonomy): domain Eukaryota; kingdom Metazoa; phylum Chordata; class Aves; order Galliformes; family Phasianidae; genus Tragopan; species Tragopan temminckii. Next base: position 34,958,510 of record JAOWBP010001760.1, on the reverse strand, counting down.
TTACATGAATTCTACTCCTACTGGCGTCAGTTGGAGCTCTGCCATAAATTGCAGAGGGAGTAGGGCTAGGTCAGTGCATGACCTTTTGAAACCACATCCTCATTTGTTATATAAATGAAAGCTCTGTGAATTATTTATGCTCACTATGATAGTTTTTGAAATGGAAAACTTCCAGGGAATGTTGTTCCAGGGAACACCATTGATTTTGAGATGGATAACCCAATTCACAACATGGAGTTGCTCTTTCGGAGCATGAGATTTGTTCCTCTGCGCATAGAATTGTGGGACTCATGCCACATCATCAAATTTCTTCCCTCAGAGGGTAGAAAGAGCACAAGTTCTACATCCTATGACATGGTGAAGTCAGACAGGGTGAGAAAGGCATAAGAAAATGAAAGCGTGTGCTGATGGTTACCTGGATAAAGACTGTAAATCACCCTTTGCACCAGAAAACTTTGTTGAGCCATGCCAGGCCACGCTTAAGAATGAGCTTTTCTTTCTCTCAGTTGTCATTGGCTCCATTGCTGGATGTCAGGGAGAAGATTTTGCCTTACGTTTTGCTTTCATTTTGTTCTTTGTGAGGGGAACATGGCATTGCAGGAGAGGGAAAAAGAAGGAATGAAGTAGGTAAGAGAGACTGGTAACTCCTCACTTTCTTTGAGATATTGATATTTGCCAAGGGAAGATAGGGTTGTTCAGGGCTCTCTTTAATAAATTTTGTCCCCCGTGGTTTTATGACTTTCTTCTCAAGTGTACAGTGTTGAACAAGAGATTCCACTATGAGTTCTATGATAGTGCATCTTCCAAAACACATAGTGAAGACCTTGCATCAAGGTTTGACTCAAACATGCAGTCTGTGCATTTTCCTTTGACTGGTTATGTATGATGGTAGGTAAACGTGGAGGTTGAATTACTATCTTTCATTGATGCTTTACAGAAGTTTACAGAACTTCACACGTGTGTGTATACCCATGTATTTATGTATCCCTACAGATTTATACATATATATAACTCCAGTGATCACTGGTGAATCTTTAGTGGCTGTTGCCTTGAACTTTCACATTTTATTATAACACTGTTTTCATGTAAATAAGTTTAAAACATTTGGGGAATTTCGCTGTATCATGATTTGCTCAGTGAGATACAGCTTATGGAGTTTCTTATACTGATAAGGACTTACTGAAGAGTGTTTCTTCAAATAAATTAATTAAGAAAAGAGAGTTTAATTCACAGGAAAGACAGAAAATGAGAAAGTGTCTTATATCATAAATGATAAAGAAATTCTGTTACTAAGGGGAAAGAAAAAAAACCCAAACCACGTTATCCATGAACAAAATAAACAGAAATCTTATTAGCACTTGGTTTTTAAAAGCTTGAGAATACTGCAGAGATGGCTAGAATAACTCATGCTGGGA